>JAJJMB010012638.1:5481419-5603314 GCA_023531105.1 Papaver atlanticum | reverse complement strand
GTATTACAAATTACAACTAGCTCTTGTTAGTTCACACTATAACATTTCGCTAGACAATTCTAGAATTTTTTTCACATTACAAATTATATGTTCCAACAACATTAACTGGCACCAATTTCATTCATCACAACCTTAAGCCTCATCGTCATCTCTTATAATAATCAAAATAGTGCAAGAAACAGTCTTATAATTGGCTCCACATTTAATTGAAGAATTTTAGTTCCAATTTCTATTCAAAATATTTCTTCTACATTCCAGCTTTTTTAACTGAAAATGGGAGAACATGATAGCGACTATTAATCAAAACTTAAAGAGCAGTAAACCTTTACAAGTTGGCTCCTCTCGGGCGAGAGCAAGCTATAAAATGTAACTTTAGTTTAAGAATTAGATAGAAAAATACCACTTTTAACAAACAAGCACGATGTACATAGATTCTACACCCTTCTGATCATATCATTCATGGTAGACTTTAGCAAGCAACAGTCTAATAAGCAAGTCAACAAACATAATGCCGATAGAACAGTGCATAACTTAGCAAAACTACTTAAGCAAATGGTTTAGTTTACTTGTCATAAGTTAGTAGAAGTAGAGAGAAGCCCTAAATCATGAAAATGAAATGAGAAATGGGAAAGTGAACTTTGCATTAATATAAGAGTGCTGCAGTGCAAGTACTCGATGACTGCGTATTTTAAGCATAATCTCATTGGAGGCAATACTGTCTTCACCATCTTTGTACGGTAACGAAGTTACAAAACATATACACTACCGGACTGGTTTGGTTGGCCTTGAATTCGCACAAAGAAAAAAAAGGCCCAGGCCAAAATTTACTGCGATTTTGCATTCGTAATGTGGCGCGGCCTACAAACAAAGCCATAGTGTAAGGATTCGGGATTGTTCTGTTAGTTAAGATGAATATATATACGAAAGCAAGCCTCGGAAAGTGGATCTAGTGTTAGGGTTCTGAAACTGAGGTGATCGGTAAAGGTGAAAAACCCGGCGCTTCTCTTCTTTCAGATCTATTTTAATTTTCTTAATGATGCCAAGAAGCAAGGGTGTTCATGAATTGCCCTATGCAAGTGTTGTAATGGATTTGGATGATGCTATAGAAGAAGATGCCTTCTCTATGAGTTCTGACGTCGACTATTACTACACTGAAGAAGATGAAGACAGCAAAGAAGGAGATTCTTTTGATGCTGCTGGTGTTTCCATCGGTGCGGATGTCAAGTGCTTACCAGATGCTAAAGAAGAATCTGATAAACAAGAAAGAGATGAAGATGCCTCCTCTATGAGTTCTGACGTCGACTATTATTACTCGGAAGAAGATGAAGGCTACTCGGAAGAAGACGAAAACAGCAAAGAAGAAGATTCTTTTGATTCAACTGCAACAAACAACAAGAAAGAAATCATATCATCAACAACTGGTGTGCCGTACGATGTTGACTTGGAGTGGAAAGCTTATTGTGATTCCCATGGAATCAAAGAAAAAGAAGAAAAGTGTGCTGTTATACGTCCACAACTCAAAGATTGGGTTGATTCCTGGAAAGTGAATAATCATCATCAACCACATTTTGTTTGGGTTAATGTGTATGCTTATTATAACAAGGATAAACACTACGGAGGATATGGAGTTATTTTACGTGATCCAGTCGCAAAACCAATCACTGCTTCAGCCAAGTTCTCATCATCTGGAGTATCTTTTTACACTCAAGTGCTCATGGGTATAAAGGCTGGTGTCGCACTTGCTGACAAGCATGGACTTTCTGAACTTCGTGTCCGGTGCAATTCGATTAAAGTTCCAGGACTCGTTTTTAAAACATTCAACTGCCGTAGAGTTAAATGTAGAACCGGAGATGATTCACGTATTTGTAGCTATTGTCGGCAGTATTATTCTAAGTCTGAGGGTTGCAGTCTGAGTTTGGTACCTCATTTGCGGGACATTAAAGTTAAGACACATGGAGGCCAACTTCTACGAGAATTGGCACATACAGGTTTGAATAGAACTGCATATTAGCTGGCAAAAATGGGAAAAAAGGATAGGCCTAAAGTGGACAACAGGATTCCCCCTGGTGATGAGGAGATTAAACCAGATGATTTTCCACAAGAGCTAAAAAGTATTCTTTGGGAAGATGCTTTTGGTCTGGAGTATTACAACGAGAGTTGGTTGATGGATATGGTAAAGAAGGTATGATAGGTGTGCGTTTGAACATTAATATTTGTGTGAGAACTAGGGATGGATACCAACTGGGGCTGTATTTTTTTTTTAATTGAGTTTTAAGTAATTATAAATTATGGATTGAATCGTTGTTCTTTGATGGTGTTGTCTATTCGACTGTTTTAAGCTCTTAAAAAAAGTTTTTATTTACACATGTTAAGTGGTTGTTCAATACTCTTTCAGGCTTCCATAATTGTACTACGTAAAGCTGATTTTCAAAAAAAAATAAAAATAAAATATATTTGATTGGATTCAATTTTTATTTCTGCAAGGACAAAAAGAAAATACTTGACGGCTTTGAGTGGAGTTATTACTCTTACTATCTAGTCTCGTCATTCTTGCTGTATTTCTTTCTAACAAAATGATGACTCTGCTGCCGCTGATGATTTTTGATTTTGATGATGCATAACCTAATAATACCATTTCCAAAATTAGTTTTTGCTTTAGGTCCTCTTAGATTTCTAGGTGCTTCATCATAAGCCATGCATTGCTGCTTCTTTCACTGATGCTGCCGCTTTCACTTGCTGCTGCTGATGTGTATGAGAAAATCCTCCTAACAAGTTGTTTGGTTTTTTCTGACTCAGCTGACCTATTTGAATCTGCCTCATAACTTATTATTGCTTCGAAGTGCTGATCCTAAATGGTCTCCTGCTGCAATCAAATCCGCTCTCACGACAACTGCTTACAATGTCGACAATTAAAAAAGGCACAAGTCTGTGATTTTACAACCAACAAATTTTCAACACCATTTCAGCATGGTTCTGGGCATGTCGACCCAAACGCTCTAAATCCGTGTTTAATATATGATGTCACTCCTAGTGATTACGAAGCTTTCTTGTGCTCAATTGGGGACAACGCAGAACATATTTCTCTCTTTGTCACGGATAAGAAGATTGATTAAGAATCTAGTATGTTATCAAGTTTTATGGATAAATCATGGTAACTGTTGACAGTTTATCTACTTCAGGCAGCCTTAAATTACAGACAAGTATCAGGAAAAGTTAATAACCAATCAGAGTTCATTAATGCTCTATCTAGTCTAGATTTTATTCTTCGTGTACCATGTGTATTACTTGTCCATGTGAATGGGTTTCCATGATAACCTAAGTCACTCAAACCAGCTTCATTAATGATGTTACTAGCCCTAGAAGAGAAAGAAGATCCACTGTTATTAATTCTTTCATCTTCATACAGTGTGATATTTAAGTCACCAATAAGAATCCAAGGAGCAGTAATTTCATAATTCATGCAAATATCTCTTATTAGGTTCCACTGATTATTTCTTTCCTGTGGATATGGAGAACCATATACACAAGACAGCAACCACTTTGGTTTAGAAGGGTCACTATGCACTAAACAATGTATCATATTATGATCATGGTAGATGATATCTAGATCAAAGCCATCTTTCCATATAAGACAAATTCCTCTTGATCTCCCTATAGAAGGAACATAAAAAGAGTTTGGAAAGTTTAAAGGTCTTATGAATCTGAGGATTTTATCACTACTTATTTTTGTTTCCTGCAAGAATATTATGTCTGGATTGAGCATCCTATTCAAATCAGAAATATACTGTCTAGTGTTTTTATTTGCAAAACCATTGCAGTTCCAAGCAATTATTTTCATTTTTAATCTAGAAGTGAAAACAGTGAAAAAGTAAAAATAAAGTTTACTAAAGACACTTATGTGTAAGGTGGTAAGAGATACCTTTGCTATGTTTCCTTGATAATCATTTGTGGCTTCAGAATGCATTGCCTCTGGATTGTTAAAAGCCATCTCTTGAGCTGCAATATCGTTCATACTAGTAACTGCTTCATTTCCTATATTTGTTGGAGGTTGGACATGGATGTTATGTGGGTTCATAGAGGTTCCTGATTAAGGGTAGAGTTTCTCAACCTCTTGTTCTGCCTATGGTCTTCATTCTCTTCAGCATCAGCTAACTCATCAGTCATTGAGTTAGACATACTTCTCTCATCATTCCCTTCATAAACATCTCTTTCATTCTGCAATATCTCATCATATTCAGCTGCTATGAGACTGTCCAGATATAACAGCCAATTTCATTCCGTACATTTTTTGTTGTTGTGATCAATAACCCAACATTTGTCACATATCTTCTTTGGTTGTAGCTCCCAGTGATAGCGAATCCATACATCCTCATCACTTAAAGTTTTCCACCAGCCACCACGATATAGTGGTTTTTGTAGATCCATTTCTATTCTGTCCTTCACAGTGTTTCCATTTCTCGGCCTACAATTTTCTGGTGTAGTTGAAACTTTCTTGCCTATGAAACCAATGGCTTCATCAATAACTTTGACATTGAGATGCTCTAGTCTGAGATATTTGAACTGAGCAGTGAACATTTGATGTGTAAAGTCATAGTCTTTGGCGGTAGTTCCAGCAACAAACTTTTTGATTGCGAATAACGCTTCTCCAATAATCCAGGGACCATCTGATTGGAGGGAATACTGTCTTCACCATCCGTGTACGGTAACAAGGTTATAAAACGGAAATGCTAAATTGACCGACAATTGCTCCCGCCCCAAAATCCCGACCGAGAGGGAATTGGGACCCACTTTTAACCTCTTCCGATCCCAATGTTGAGAATGATTTTTTGGCCGTTGGATTCCCCTATAGGGAAAATTGCGGGAACAATTACGGTAAGTATATCATCACTCGTTATAAAACCAATAATTCATACCCTTCCTGCCTGCTCATGCCTATGATTCCTATCCACATGTCAAACATCTTGATTTGCCACTTTAGTTTTACACCCACTATGAGTATGGCAAAGCCGCAAACTTATATGCCTAGGGCTGAACATGGTTTTGGTTTTCTTTTGAAACCAAACCGAACCAGACCGATTAGGAAGAAACCGAACCAAACTATTTACTAATAAATTGGTTATGGTAAAAAAAGTTTGAAAACCGACATTACTGGTTTGGTTTTGGTTTCACCTTAAAACCGAAGTGAACTACCATTGGTAAATCAAGTAATAATAACCTTTAGATGCGATTTATATCGACCACTGGATCCTGCCTATTTTATTAATTCATATGTCCATTGTCCACTGTAGATTAACATAATCAAATCATATCATATCCATACGTTCACACTATAAAGTCTAAGGAGAACCCTAGCTATCCAAAACTAGATTTCATTCTCAGTTTCTCCCTCCATCCCCTACTGCGTATGCGGCGCCTGCTACTCACCATCTCCACCTTCACCTGTTTTTTTTTTCCCGTAGGCAAACAATCAACATGCATCAAAACTATTATTACTTATCACTTTATTTCCATTACGATTTGCTTGAGATTTGTTGATCTGAGTACAAAGTTCAATTGTTTTGCTAAGAACCCATTATCAATCAGGGATTTTAAAAGATACTAATATTGATGTTTGTGATTTAAGTTAGGTTCAGTGCTCCGCAATGAAGAGATTATTTTGGTAGTTCAGTTGTGGTCAATGAGAGATTGAAAAACAAATCTAGAGGTGCAAATGCAGAAATTGAATCTGGAGTAATTTGGATTTTGAATTTGTAATATTATGTTTTGAATTGTGTCTTAATTACATATAGAATGTGTGAACTTTGAATATTTATGAATTTGGAATGTATATGAAATGTAAATGTCTGCAGATTGTAGGTGGATTAAAAAAATTGAACTGTGGGTTTATTTTTAAAACATTTGAACTGTCAGTTTCAGGAAACTTGCATAATAATCGGTTAAAACCTTGTTTGTTGGAATATAAATTGATTGACACTTGGGCATTGGTCTTTGGTACCGTCCAAATATTTCTCATATCAATCAGGCTCATAGATTTCTATCTGTTTGATTTGCTGATTGATTTGAGAAAAAGAGATATAACTCTTTGATATCTTTCTTGGTTGAGCTCGCTTTATAAGATGGTGCTCTCGGAATAATATTGGAGTTAGTCCATACAGATTGTCGAACGAATTATTGGGTGTGGTTGTTATAACCCCGCTTTTTCAATTGGTATCAGAGCGGGAAAACACGCTAAGACCTCATAAGTCTGTGTTTGTAGCAATATGATTTTTATGGACGAGTGTATCTCTAATAACGTACCAGTTTAGAAATTACCAGATGTTTTTCAAAGATTAAATTCACCTGAGATAACTGTCACATCTAGGTCAATATCTAAACATCCTCGTGATGTGGAAACTGTTGATAACTGGGAAACACATCTAGAAGAACAGTTTGATGAAGTTTCTGACGAAGGTGACTCAGATATTGATAGAGATGTTGATGAGGAAATCTCAGTGTATGTTAAATTGTTGAAACCGGTGGAAAAGTTGACGACTTCTTCTGTCACTCCTTTTCTAACCCATCTCTGTCGACAAAATAAGAAATTGAGAAGAATTTACTCAGGTCCTTATTCTTGGAATAACATTAACGATTCGATGCTCAAAGATCGTGTGAATTATGTAAGTAAAAAGTCACTTGAATGTGATAATCTTCGTCAAGATTTCTATAAGTTGGAAGAAAAATTTGGCAACTGAAGTAAGGATTAACTACCAGCAAATAAGTTCTGATGACAGGGAAAATGCTTGTCTCGCTCGAGAAAAACACCTCGATGATGATTTAGCTGCTGCTCTTAATAAAGATGTTGGAAAAGGACTTGAAAAAGTTTAATACTAGCTCAAACAAATTAACCACTATGCTAGGAGCAAGTAAAAATCATCGTGATACACGAGGGTTGGGCTATAAGGGAATAAATGCTCCAAGTTCTAGCAAAGAGGTAAAATTTGACAAGGCTAGTGATTCTTCTCAACAAAAGGTTTCTACTGATGGAAAAAGTGAATTTCCTTCACCGGCAATTAAGGTTCGAAAGAGCAAAGTATATCAACCTCCAAAAATAGCACACATGAATCCGGGTAAGAACGTTCCTTATATTTGTCATTCTTACGGAAACAAAGGTCACCTGGAAAGGAGATGTCATTTTCGTATAAGGAATGAAAAACTTCATGATATTCTTGTTTGGGTGTCAAAAGAAGTGATTAAACCTAGATCATATGTTAAGGCTAATACCCTTGACATTACAGGTTGTGAACGTCCAACCTTTAGGAAAAGGAATCAGTGCTGTGATAAACCTAGTTTTGCATATAAATGCCATACGAGGTCTTTTCACAATCATAATGGTAATCAATAGGATAACTTTGTAAAGAAGAAGACAAGATCTGATGCTCCTAATTGGAGAAAGACTAACTTGCAAAAGAATAGTCAATCCAATTCTCTTCCGAGAAATCTAGAAGAGAGTAATGGGAAGAAGGTTCCGGTTGTTCCCAAACGCACCCAGAAATGGGTACTAATGAAATTCAATGACACTTTGAGTGTGAATAGGAATGATCTCCCAGAAAATTCCATGACTATGGAGAAGGAAGTATCCATGATGTTGGAAGTTAAAAAGTTCTTTGATGATAATTCAAATGAGAAACACAAGAATTGGTGGAAGAAGAAATGAAGTAAGCCAAAGACTATAGATTGTGAAAAATCTATAGCTGCAGAAAAGTCGGTTTCTGTCACCTGTGGTGAGCAAGACATTGTTCACCTCAACACAACTTTATTGTGTTGGAAGTGCATCCTCACCAAGAAATGCCCTGCTATGTATACGGTGAGGGAAGCACAAGAATTAGGGTGCACATATTATGTTGGGTATGAATTTTGAATCTTTGGTAAGGCTTTAGAATTCGATTGGATTCCTCTAAAAAGGTATGTCTAAAAACTTGAGAAAGATTTATCTTTTTATTATTTGCTTAAAGTACTTATAATGATCCATGTACCTTGTGTATCGTCTATGTCTACCTAACTTGATTTGTGTTTAAGGTTTGAAATAGTAGTTTGGGATGTTCGGCCTTCATGGTACACATACCAGGTATGCATACCATCATTTAAAATTAAAATCCAGGGACTTCAGTAAGCAAACACCATTTGCAAACAGCTCCAGTTCACGAAATTTCGTTTTTGAACACTGTTTGCGAACTGGCCTGTAGACGTTAATATTTGACAACTTGTTTTGGCCGTAACTTTTTCGTTCGAACTCGGAATGACCTCATTCTTTTTGCATTCTCTTCCTATTTGAATTCTCTTAAAAATGGTGATGAGAAATCCTGGTTTTGGATGAGTTAAGATTGGTATTTGTCCCGTTTCTTGTTTTTGAGTGTTTTGCTCCATTTCGTCGCACTTGTTCCACTTCTCTTGGACTTGGGCACTTGGATTCTTGGAGTAATTCTCTTCTAAGCTCATTTGTAATTATTTTAAGAATGTTTTTGGTGAATCACAAAGAAGAAAGTTCAAGAATGGGCAGTAGTACGCATTACTCTGAGATTCTTGAATGTTCACAATCCTCTTATGTGAACTACGGTGCATGGTCATTAATGACTTTATATTTTCTTCTTTGTTAAGAAATCTTTTTATACGCCTTTGGTATCCATTCTTGGTGTAAATCCGTGCGAAAAAGATTGATTTTACCTTCTAAGGGCAAATCATCTTGTATGTTCTTTACAAGTGTGTTTCTTACAAGTTTGTCTCTTCATTTTGTTGTCTAGGAAACTTCTTATGATAATTTATTCTTATGTTTTAAGAAGGATAACTAGGGTTTGAAATAGCGAATATTGTGATTACACATAGCTATTTAAACGATTTTCATCTTGCAATAGTTTTTTATTTATTTATTTAAATTTTAAGTTATTTGGAAGATCATTTTGCAATATTAATCTTTATTGGTTTTATATATTGCAAAAATATTTTATGGGATATGTGTGTTTACATCCGTGAACTATGATTATCTCATATATGTTCAAAAGTTAAGTATATTGTGTTTTTATGAAAATATTGATAAAAGATAGAATGAACTTTTGAAAATTCCGCAGTATTGATCTTTCCCTGATCCATTTTTATGTGAAAGTACTGTATGGCTCCGTAAGTTTTCTTATGTTGAGCATTTCCGGTTAAATTAATCATATAGGTTCTCTTGTGATTAGTTTAATCGATGATATCTTGGACATTAACAAATTGCGTCCAAAGAAATCCTTCTTTTCTTGTAAAAGTAAGGTCGCTCTTGTTATTCTTTCAGGAATGACATTTTATGGGGGGGAGTTCTTGTGACACTCCAAACCATTTTCTCGGGTTTAATTCAACCCGTTTGAGATTGAAATCTTAAGAATTTTATTTTGTAGTGAGAAAGTAACCTAAGTTAGGGTGCTTTCATGAGTATGAGTGCCCAAATCCAAAATACGGATCTTGGAGGGGAAACTAATTGCTTTAATCACAAACATGGGTGCCTAAATGACTCTCCATGCAGCCAGGCACGTGTCATATTTTTCTTTTTGGTTAATATAAAAATTGAGAAATCGAGAGTAACGAAAAGGGGATCTTCTTCCCATTTCTTTTCTTTCGGGTATTTTTCTTTCTCTGGCGGTTTCTCATTCCATGAGTTGAGGGGATTACTTTCTTTCTCTCTTCTTTTGCTTTCGGTGGCAATTTCAAATTCAGGGATTTTGACTCAAATTATGCTGGATTGAATTCTGTAGAGTTTGAACACATGAGGTTGTTGTTGAAATCGGTAATGTTTGGTTTTAAAAACGGAGTAGGATAATTCGCTCATTCGTTTTCAATTTGATGATATCTGAAGTGATGCATATCGATTGGGTTTTGATATCGCGCTTGATTTGTGTTGGAACTCAGTATCTCAGTAAAATGGGAAAATAGGGTTTATGCCAATTTTGGTTCTGTTTTTGAATTAAACTATTAGACTTAAATTTTGTTGATATTAAAGCTTGAGAAGAGGTTAAGGTGGTTGTTACTTCCTTTACATATTTTTATATAATTGATTGATTTTATTTCGGTTGATAAAATAAATTGAGGCATGTTTATATTGGGGCTTTTTCCCAATTCTGTTTATACTGTCTAGTTTTTTTTTTTTTAATGCTTGTGCAAAATTTGTGGATGCATGCTACAGATTGAATAACGTATTGCAGCCCAGTAGTAGTAGGAGATATGGGTGTGTATTGGATTTGAAAATCAGGGAAGGTGAGAGCTATAAAAGGACATAAATACAACAAGGCAAAACATACCTCTAGGCATCAACAAAATACTGCACGCCAAGGTTTTGAGAAAAGTTCTGGAAGAAATGTGAACTTGAGTATTGAACTATTGGCTGAGCTGTTGTAATTCTGGTGAGAGCACAGTGCAATGATATTGCATTTGTTTCAAATTCACTGCAGCAGGGATCGGTAACGGGTATGATGTGTCTAGATTATTCTTACACTTTTAATTAGATTTGTGAATATGTTATTAAATTTCTTGTTTGCTGGCGTTAATCGATATGCTAGTCTTACTCATGTATGAGATCACCCTTGTTTGTTGTTTTTAGTACTACCGTACAGAATTTGAAATGCTACTTTAGCTGATGATGACGTTGTTCCATCAGCTTCTCTTCTGGCTTCTTCCATAGTTTACGTGTCAATTCAGTATGAAGCGCTTCAGTCTTTTTAACTAAGGAAGGCGGCAAGGGCCGACGCTCCCCCAGTTTTCTGGTCCCCCGACGAAGAGGGGTGCTTGTGGGCGGTGTGTGCCACGACGAAACAAGGGAATGAAAGGCCGCTTTGCGTTGGATGCTCTTGACCCTCCCCAAAAAGATGGCTCACGATCCAGAAACTTCCATAACGTTGGCATGATTCAGTTTGAGCAACGGATCCTGGCGTGATACATCTTCGTAATGAAAAGAGAGTGAAAACATGAGAAATTGAGTACCATTGGTGTTGAAGGTCCTATTGCCTCTTCCAAATTAATCTATATACTTGTTATATGCTCATGGAAGATTTAGTGATATTACTGTATATCCCCATTGGAGTATCGACACCGAACTTGAACTTTGTTTGTAATGATACCTCTCTGTTTGAATAGTACTGTCGATTTCGATACTCAATTGGTTACTGATTTCAGGAGTTTACTATTTACAAGGCTCACTGTTTATAGTTATAACATTCCTCCGTAGGTACAATTATTTTTATACATTTGAATTGGGAGATTATTAGATTTCGTCTGTGGGTACTTAGACAGGCAATATATATTCTGTTTTATTGTCCACTACACTCCTTATGTACTGATTTCGTGGACACTTGGATTCTTTCTGTGATGAACATGTTTAGATTATATATCTTTGTTAATTGGGACATCTTGAAGAAAATTATTGAAATGCCGATATTATTGATCTAAAGACCATCTGTGCCCTTTAAGGAATTATGAATAGTCACTTTGTCGACGAATGTAGTGCGAGTTCCTACATGTGTGTGTTCTCTATTCCTTACAGTCCAATTTCTTGGAGTTTAATGGGACCTCACTTGCTGTTTGTCATTTACCCATCAATCCATAGATGGTGGAACTAAACCTCTACGTTGTATGCTTTGTTGTTTTATTTCATTTTGAGTTGATGGCACCACTGCTGATGCTTTGTTGTTAGTATTCAAAGGAGATGGAGTCGACACCTTAGTGACCAGATATATTGATTGATTTTGAGTACTAAGGAAATGTTTATGGAGAGAAAGTAAGGAAGAAGGTTCCGTTAGTATACGACTGACACGGACTTGAAGTTGTCCCTAGTGCATGTCGGTTGATTTGGTGATATGTGTGAGTACAATTTCTTAAACTTATTAGCATATTCAAGTACACTACCAAATTGCATGTAAACAAGGTTCTGTGTATAATTGACATTTCTTACGGAAATTATAGAATGAGTACTTCTATAGACATGCGAGATTTTGTTTTCTACACTTTATTGGCTGATTTGAGATTGTGGGCAGTTCTTAGTCATACGGATGCGACACTTGCGTATTTCTCTTTATGATTTCCTCTTTGAATTACTGGAGAAAGGGAAATAGCTCTCCTCATTAGTGTGACCGTTTTAGCTGTTGGCTTGATTACAAAATTTATGTTTCCGTCTTGAAGGTGTATCTGTTTAGATTTCGGGTTCAATAACGATCTAAGCCTTTAATTCTTTGTTGTGTTCAGCTTTAGCATATTCAATGGATGTTAACATAAAGAAATGCTCATAGTACGAATTAAAGTGTTATTTGAAAGCCTGTACACAAATTAGATGGGATGTCCCGGTGCTGTGTGCTTAGTGTCTTTCTTCTTTCTTCTTTAACCCTTACTGGTTTTCATTTGCTTTAGCAATTGCTGATGCTAGACAGGTGTACATTACATCATTTTTATGAGCATCTATGGAGTAGAGAGTGGATAGTATGAAGTCGATAAATTCTTATTGGCATCTATAGAGTAGAGAGTGGATAGTATGAAGTCGATAAATTCTTATTGGCATCTATGGTTCTACTATTTTTGTTTGGTATCTTTCCTTTTGGCTGGACTCTCGTAGATAGTAGACATTCGAACCCCACAGTTCCACTAACTTCAGAGATAAAACTTAGGGGTGACCGGTGAATCCTCTCGACACTCTTACTTTTCCTTCGGTGATTAAACTCATTTTTACTTTTGGTATATCGGAGCATTTTAGAAAAATGATTACCGAAATGAGATGATTTTTTTATATATTTATATTTTACGCCCGAGTGTTAATTGTATGAGAACTTTAAACAAAACCAATATGGGGAGCTTTAGTTGTTCAGATATTGTTAACATGAAATGGGTTGGACTTATCTGCAGTTTGATATTTATAGAGATAGTTGCTGCTAAGGTGTGCAGTTCATACTATCTAAACAAATGGTGACGAACTACGGTCGTGCTTGATCCCTTCGAGCAACGGAGAGGGTACGTAGGCAGCCGCTATGCGGTTCAGCACAAATCCATAAGGTTGTTCATATCATTTGAAAAGGGTTGGTTGCTGCTTCGCAGTTCGCACCACCTATCAGAGATGATTGCAACTTTGGCATAATATATCGTTGGTAAGAGGTAGTTGCAGTATTAGCTGCTCATAACAATCATCTCTCATGTTAGGCAACTGGCCGTGTAAATTATTAGAGTTGGCAACTGGCCATCTCCCATTTTTGGCAATTGGCCATATAACATGTTGGAATCGGCAACTGATCGTTTCTTATTTTTCGACAATTGGCCATCTGTTATTTTTGGCAATTGGCTCTCTGTTACTTTCGGCAGTTGGCCGTCTGTTATTTTGGGCAATTGGCCCTCTGTTATTTTCGGCAATTGGCCGTCTGTCATCTTGGGCAATTGGCCCTCTGTTATTTTCGGCAAATGGCCGCCTGTTATCATTGGCAACTGGTCGTCTCTGATTTTAGCAACTAGCTATATTTTATTTTCGGCAATTGTCTGTCTCTTATTTTGGCAACTGGCCGACTCTTATTTTTGGAAATTGGAACCCTTGTGGAATTCTATGAGTATTATGGTATGGGACATATGCTCATAGAATTCTAACCTTGAGACTAATGAAATTTCTACCGTGTGCAGGATTATGAATGATTTTTTTTACTTGAGTGGCGTATCAGAGAGTCGGAGCTTGCCAAGCGGTTCGGGTTGGGAGCAAATATTCTATGGTCCGTCACAGTTCTTAATTGAACTTGTGCTTAATGGCCAAATCTTTATGGGGAGTGCGGCTGTGGAATATTGTAGGAGTTATGTTGTATCTTTATAAACTCCTTGATGAATACACTAAGTTTCGACTATGTGAAATCATCGAAACAAAGTTGATATGTTCTCTTTTAGTCATGAATTATTTCTTTGAGAATTTCATTATGATCCCCTAGTTTTCGTACCTTTGCCAATTTATATTGACAAAAAGAGGGAGAATTATTTGGTAGTTCACACTACATACATGTGGTTTACGGATCATTATGTAAGGGGGAATGGTTTTCATTGTGAGATGAAGTATTGACTAAGGGGGAGTGATACATATCACCGTAGTATTACTGTCAAAGTTGTGATGCAATTGAACTTAGATGCTGTGTAATAATACTATGACACTGTATAACAATAATTGAGAACATCTGTTTTATTATTGTTATGGCTACGGATCTTCAACAACAATGATGCTGAGTTGAACACGTTCTGAATCGCTGGAGTACTTGGAATAGCGAAGAATTCAAGGAATGTTGAAGAGCCAAGGAAATCAAGCATGATGGATGAGAAGCTACAAAGTTTATTTATTTTGTAATCCATATGTATTGATAGTTTTATCACTAAAATTGACAAAGGGGGAAATTGTTAGAGCATTGCTCGGTGAACTCGCAAGCGTTGCTATTTCAAGCTTGTTTGTCAAGTTTAGTTGATCAAAACTATAAGTCTTGATTTCTAGTATGTTTATAGTTATGTCTCGGATTAGGATAGAATGTGTATTTGAGCTTTAGACTTCACGGCGTTCATCGATTAAAGACGAAATCTACTGAGGAGAGATTGGAGGAACTTCATCAACAAAAGGTATGTAGAGACTAAAACTTCTCTATCACTCAAAAGTCTATTCCATTCTATCTCCTAATGAGACTAAGTCGTATAGCTATATAGATTATACACATTTGATGTTTCGAGCTGGGTTTATCTCGCTTATCTATTTTTCGAAATACGTGTTGGAAGTTTTTGCTTCAGCTACGTTCATCATTATTCTTGACAAGTTTAGTTGGAAACAATTTATTTGTTGGAAACTAAATATTAAGTCAAAAGATGATCATGTGGAAATTGCCTTGAAACATCTTACATGATTTGTGTGAGACAATCATTTGATGTCGACTTGGAAAGTTTCGTATTGATCATTCGATCACTTTAAAATTACTTGAAGCTAATAGTTTGTGTGAGACAGCTATTGTCGTCTTCTAAGGATGTTTCAATGATTGAAATGAGAGTTTAGAACAAAAATATTTGTCTGGATACAGCACAGTATGTGTACCTAGTATGCAAACTGTTTTGGTATGATTCATGTCCGGGAACCTTGTTTGCATACCTAGTATGCGAATGGTTTTAACTGTTAAGTCCGGGAACCTTGTTTGCATACCCAGTATGCGAACGGTTCTACCTGAGTTAGGTCCGGGATGGCTGTTTACGTACCCGTTTGCAAACGGCTGGACAAGACCAAAGTCCGTAATCTATAGTTTGCGTGCCTGTTTTCAAACTTAGTGGTTAAAATCTAAAATCGGTTAAGTATTTTTTTCATACTCATGAAAAAATACATTTATGAATTAAGGAATGAAATCTTTGAAAACTGTGGCTTAATGTTCATGAATTGATTCTTGTATAAGTACCTTGTACGATTACGAATCAATGCGATTTTGATTCAATTTTTTCATATATATTTCTATGAGCAAGTGAACAATTGAACAACTCTATGAATCACAATTAGATTCATTTGATTATCATTGATTGATCATCATATTTGATCCAGAGGTGTTAGATGAATGTGGTTAAGACAAAAGTGTTCATATGGCTAACTTCGGTTAACTGTTATTGAGCCAACTCAATATACACGTTTAGGTACGGTTACCCATATCTAAATGATATTTCATTTGTGTGTAACAAGCTAAGACCATCTAACGGTGGAGATTAATTGCTTTATTTCTAAGCAGACTTAGCTTGAATCTTAAATCAGGATTCATCTAATGGTGAATATTGAATTCTTTGTTACTAAGCTATCTTAGCTTTGATTGAAAGCAAACCCTGATTTGAAAGACTATATAAGGGAGAACTCTAGCAACTGGAAAACCTAATCCTGACACTTTCCTGTGTCCTAGTTGCGTACTAGAGTCGATTCTCCTTTAACCTAGGTTTTTCCAAAACCATATTAGGTTAACGACTTGAAGACTTCATTTGGGATTCGTCAAGCCAGATGCAAATATTTTCTCTATAGTTGTGTATTCTGATCTTACTTGTTCTATCGTATTGAGCACTATCTTCTCTAAGATTTGCTCGAGATTTATCTCCGATAGGTAAGATATAAAAAGTAATCACAAAGTTCTTCTTCTCAGACTTTGTGGTTCCACAGTAACTTCTTCTACTACCATATAGTTAAGTTATTGTGAGGTGATTGATATTTCTAGGCTTCTCTTCGGGAGTATAAGACTGGATTATCAATTGGTTCCTGTTCACCTTGATTTATCAAAAGATGGAACAAAACTTTGTAGGTATTTCTATGGGAGACAGATTTATCTATCAGAATAGACTTATCTGTGGGACACAGGTTTGTTTATAAGTCTTCAACTTTGGGTCGTAGCAACTCTTAGTTGTGGGTGAGATCAGCTAAGGGAATCAAGTACGCAGAATCCGGCGTGGTTTTAGAGGCGTAAGGAACGCGACTGTACCTTAATCGGTGTGAGACTTGGTTAGGTCTCAACTACATTCCAGTATGAAGTTAACTTGTAGTAGACTAGTGTCTGTAGCGGCTTAAAACATTGTGGTGCTCAAATTTGGACTAGGTCCCGGGGTTTTTCTGCATTTGCGGTTTCCTTGTTAACAAAATTTCTGGTGCCTGTGTTATTTTTTTCCGCATTATATTTGTTTATATAATTGAAATATCACAGGTTGTGCGTAGTTCAATCAATTGGTAAATCCGACCTTGTTTGTTGGATATAAATTGATTGACACTTGGGCATTGGTCTTTGGTACCGTCCAAGTATTTCTCGCATCAATCAGGCTCATAGATTTCTATCTGTTTGATTTGCTGATTGACTTGTGAAAAAGAGATATAACTCTTTGATATCTTTCTTGGTTGAGATCGCTTTATAAGCTGGTGCTCTCTGAATAATATTGGAGTTAGTCCATACAGATTGCCGAAGAGAATTATTGGGTGTGGTTGTTATACCCCGCTTTTTCAGTTATACTCGGAAGAAATGTAATAGACAAGTCAAGAGAAGACAAACAAAATATGTAGTTTGGCAAGAAAAATGCTATGATATAGTATTCTTAATGCTTCAATATTTTCTTTGATCAATCAAATGATAGCCCAAAGTTTCGCATTATTACATTTATTTTCCAATGTAATGGCCAACTTTGATCGATCAAATGATAGCCCAAAGTTTCACATTATTACATTTTTTTTCAATGTAATGGCCGTAAATAGACCATTGTATGCAGCTAGCAACAACATGGAGTGACCCCTTCAACCAAGCATGAAATCTGATGACACGCTTACACGGTAATGATCATAGAGGCGAATATGTTGTCGTAAGAAGCACTTTAAAAGTTGATTAATTTTATGATGATTTTTATAATAACAGGTCAATGTTTTTTCCATTTGATTTTGCATTTCGATAACCATTTGAACAAATACATATTGTATGTTTTGTTCAGCTCTTTGCAAGCCGATCGGAACTCCAAAAATCTCAATACCGATGATAATTGTTGTACAATTGGTGCAGCTGTGAGTCAATTTACAAGTTTAATACATTTTAGGCATTGATTATTAGAAAGTTTTACGCAATTTTTCTGAACTGTCTCGTTAGTTCCCAAAAGCGAAAGGCAACCTTTAGGTGGGTAGCACGAAGTGGAACGTGGAAGACTATCAATGGTGGACACGCCTAAACAGTAATATAAAATGGTAGGGAATGCCCACGGAGTACCGTCGACCTCCTACATATAGTAAAAACTCTATAAATTAATGATATTGGGAACACCAAAATTTATTAATTAAGCGAGATATTAATTTATAGATAAATTAATTATCAAATAACTTTTTTTCTATATAAACAAAATATCAAATCATATTTTTATAAACACACTATCAAATCATACTTTATTTTTATTAACCACAATATCAATATATTATTATCAAATCATATTTTTATAAACAAAATATCAAATCATATTTTCATTTTCTATATAACACAATATCAATATTATTATCAAATCATATTTTTATAAACAAAATATCAAGTCATATTTTTATAAACACAATATCAAATCATATTTTTATTTCCTATATAAACACAATATCAATATTATTCTGAAGAAAAAAGGGAGGCAGAAGAAGCTCTTTGTTATGTAACCTAAAATAGTCATCTCTCTTTGGATTTCGATAAGCAGTAAGGGGGTTTTAGATCTAAGACATGGCTTTATTTATTCTGAAGAAATGGAGGCAGAAGAAGCTCTTTGTTATTCAACATAAAAGAGTCATCTTTCTTTCGTCTAAAAGATGGATTGGAAAGAAGGGGATCAAGTTTTCTTCTGTTAAAAGTCATTTGTTGGTCGAGATCTGTGATTCTTTTGATCAGATTCTTCAATTTCTGAAACTCAAGAATTTCTATCCAAAGAACCGGCCGTTCTCCGACCATGACATCCCGACTCGCCACGTCATCCCGACTCGTCAACCCGTCCTGCCAGCTCGAGTCGCCAACCTGACCCGTCAACCCTAGCCATCTCTATAAAAACAAGTGAAGGGGTCCTAACTTTCTCGCAACAAAATCTATTTTCTGCGAATTTTCTCTTTCCTTTTCTCTTCCTTTTTTAATGTATGTTTTAGATCTAGGTTTCTCTTCATTTTGAGGAGAAGGAAGAAGATACTGATGATTACTTGGTTGTTTTGATTTTAAACTTCAGGATGAAAACTTGCGGTGGTTCAGTCGGTTCCGATACTGAAAAGACTGATTCCACTCTCGGTGAAAAGATGGATTCATCTACTCCCAAGAAAAAAAAGGTATTTCTATAACTGATTTTGATGTGAATATAGGTTTCTATTTATGTTTTTTTTTTTTTTTCTGAAATCTCTAATTCTTTTCTCTATTTTCTTGATTTTAGGGTCTCGGAATTATTGTTAAAAGAAGCCAGGACCAGGATTCACCAACTCTCGGTGACAAGAATGATTCATCTACTGTAGGACAAAAAAGTTCCATCTACTCCAGATGAAAAAAAAGGTATTTCTATAACTGATTATTTAAACGTAAGGTTTCCTCTCTTTTTTTCCCCTGTAAATCTCTCATCTTCTCTCTGTTTTCTTGATTTTAGAGTCTCGGAATTATGTTTACAAAGCTGAAATGAACATAAAATTTCTGGAATAAAAGATGTTAAAAATGTCCTTACAGTTTTGCTTTTTTTTTTGCTGAAGAGGGATTCCTCTTCTCGAAGGAAAACATGTCTGAAGCCAAGAATATTATGGATATCTCGAAGGAAAACATGTCTGAAGGAATTTTTCTACCAAAATGCCTAATAAGCACTGTAAGATAATATCTAGAAATTTAAAAGTTCGCAAAATCTCTAAAAATGATAAATACCTCAGAACACCCTGTTTTTTTCCGACGGAAATAAAGTTAATAATTTGAACCTCTTCTCAATAAATATTACGCTTCTCTTCAAGGTTGGAAATCTAAAACCTTTAACCAAATTGGTAGAACTGTTCTTGACAAATCCACTCTCTCTGCCTTTCCTATTTACCAAATGAATTGTCTGGCTTTTCCGAAGATTGTCTTGGACAAGGTAGACAAGCTTCAGAAAATTTTGGTGGAATAAAAAAGAAGAAAACAAAGGAATATACACTATTGCACGGACAAATGTTTGTAAAAGAAAAGAAAGGTTGCTTATGAATTAAAAACCCCCTTAAACAGAATCTTGGTATGCTTACCAAACTTGCTTGGCATTTTATTCAAAGTAAAAAAAGAAGTATATTCCCAATTCTAGTCCCCTCAAAAATTCCAAAAAATATAATATCTCTTGGATTTGGAGAAGTATAAGAAAGGGCTTAATAATATATACACCAATTATAGATGGCAGGTGGATAATGGTAACAATATTGATATTTGGGGTGACTTTTGGCTCCAAATCAAAAAAGCAATATTTTTCCCCATGTCATTGATGAAGATACTCCTTCAATAGTAAAATCTTCAAACTCTTAACAAATACACAATGGTAGAGCATTGCTCGGTTGAACCCACAAGTTTTGCTATCTCAAGCTTGTTGTCAATATCTGATGATCAAAACTATATCTTGATTTCTAGTTTACTAAGTCAAGTCTCGTACTAGGTTAGAGTTTGGTAGTTGAGTATCAGACATCACCCTAACACTGAAGATCGACGAAGATATTTAGAGAACTTCTGTATTAGGTATGTGAAGACTGGACTATTCTGTTTTACTCATTATCTTACCATTTTATCTTTTTGAGACGATGTTGTATGACTTCTAGTAGATTTACAAAGAAGAAATTTCGAGTCAAGCTTGTCTTGTTAAAAATCTCGAAATATGATTCTAAGCAAAGATGTTCAACGATCCTTAACAATATTAGTTCTAAACAATTTATTGTGTGAATTAATTTGTGATCAATTGAAAATTGCCCACGCAAATGATTTTATCATGCAAGAATGTTTTAAACATCATAAGAGAGAAATATTGAACTTTCTGATATTTCTGCTCAGGGTAGGTTGGCGTAGCAGTTTGCATACTATAGATATCTGAGTTTCAGATAAATAAGAGGGTTGACGAACCAGTTCGCAAACCGCAAGTTCAGTTGGGGACTGTTCACTAACTGGTATGAACTGTAATTAGAAAGTTGTTTTAAAGGCTAGTGGTTGACGAACCCGGTTCATAAACCATGGTCGACTGAGTTTGGTAGTCTTGTAAGGTTGGCGAACCCGGTTAACGAACCGTTGCACCCTAATTCATGAACAAGCCTAACGGTTCACGAACTGTTGTACCAACTTTTCCAGTTCAAGATTTTAGTATATGCCCAAAGACTTATTCTTTGAATATGTTTAGCATTACTAGAATTCTCTTAAACATTTCTAAGACTTCATTGATCACTCAAACACTTATGTGTGTGCATCATGATCAAATTCTCAGGTGTTTAAATAAACATCAAATTTCTTTAGTTCTTTGGCATATCTGTCAAACCGAACAATCATTATACATAGTTCCAAAACCGATTCCTAGTGTATATTCTTCTATTGTATCTTCAAGACCTAAAGTGTTTTCTTGATTTTAAGGTTATCTCAATTAGATTGAATTCTAATCAACCCCTGGTTCTTGAAAATCTATAAATAGAGATGCTCTTTCAACTGGGAAATTCAATCTCTGACACTTTATGTCCTAGTTGATTCTAGATTCGTCCTCTATAGATTCAGGTTTCCTCTGAGAAACATAATTAGGTCTACGACTAAAAGACTTCGCTTTGGGGATTCGTGAAGCCAGGTTCGACTATTTTTACCTTGATAGTCTGTGTATCTTGATCTTTCTTTTCTGTTATCGAGGTTTTTGTAATCACTTTCAGGAAAGATAGATAGTAATCGCAAAGTTATCTTCGTCTCAGACTTTGTGATTTCTCAGGATGGATATCTGAAAACTGGGTTTAATTGATCTTTTGAAGATTATTCTTGAGAGGCGGTTAAGAGATGCTCTTCGAGAGTCATAAGTTACGGATTTGTGAGGTTTGCTAGCTTTGGCTATTGCAAACAGATTTTCTCACCTTGATCTTTTGATCTAAACGGAAATCAAATAGGCTTATCTTTTAGAGGCAAATTGGTATCAAAATTCTTAACTTAGGTTGAAGCAACTCTTAGACTGTATAGGTCGTCAGCTAAGGGAATCAATCGCGTAGAGCCTTGCAAGGTTCAAGAGACGTAAGGAGCGTGACTGTTACTGAATCGCTTGGAGGGTGGATTCGGTCTCAACTACATTCCAGTGCGAAGTATGATAATATGATATTGTCTGTAGCGGCTTAATATAGTTTGATGTTCAAATCTGGACGAGGTCCCAAGGTTTTTATGATATTGTGGTTTCGTCATTAACAAAACTTTTTGGTGTCTAGTGTTTTTCCTTTTCCATATTATTTTGTTTATCTTTATAATTGGATTTACACAAGTTTGTACGTATTCAATCTAAGTAGATACGGCTGCTTAATTGTAATCGATTACGAGACTATTTTCTTGTAGAATTCGTATCTTGAAAGATAGATAACGAGTTTAATTACTTGGCAGAATTCCGATTGAATTATTTGAATACAATTATATTGATCTTGGATATTTATTTTTCAGATCCTCCAAGTACTCTGCTTAACAATCGGGTTCACGGAATCTGAGTTTATATACATATTGATTGAGTAGAGGTTAGTGATGTAGGATATCCTACTCACAATTGCTATATTTCCTATTATAGTTCTTATTAGGATTTCCATTTCCCAGTTTTAATCTATTTCTTAATTTAGGATTTCTTTCCTATTTCTATTGTGTTTTCTAGTATGTTTTGATTTCCTTTTCTAGTCGTAGTTATATTTAGAATAACTGAAGCCTATATAAGAAGGCCTAATATTATAGAGAAACGTATAATTCTACAACCAATATTATTATTTGATAAATATCAAACTTATATTTTATTATTTTGATTATATTATCACTTTTGTGAATCTATTGATCTCACACTAGTTTTTATGTTTTATCGTATCTTTGATCCAAACCATACGCTTCTGCTACGTCAAGTGGTATCAGAGCCACAGTTGAGATTCTCTTTTGAGTTTCTTGGCTTTGTTTCTACCCACGGTTAAGAGCCTCCATTGAGTTCCTTAATTTTTAAGTTCTTCGTTATGGAAAAGGAATTTTGTATTACTTTCAGAGTATGTGGAAATATCCGTGACTTTATTCTTAATCCATCAAGTCCGGAAAACTATGTATCTATTGCAGCAGAAAATTACTTCAACAAAAAAAATTGTGGCGAATGGGATTTTTTTGGCGGTCTTCTTGAATTTAGTTTCCACAAAGGTATGTATCACAGTACTGCTTAGTGTGAAATATATTTTATGGATAATTTTCATGTGTTATCGGGTAAACCCTGGCTTTCGAGTTTAGGTGTTGCTTACAATGAACGTATGCATAGTTTTGATTTTCATCAAGGAAACATATTGCTTCATTTAATGGGACTACGTAAACAAACACCATTACAACGTAGGATTGAGAAAAAAGTCAGATTTATTGAAAAGATTCGATGAGATATTTGCTCGTTTCCAAGAGAAGTATTTGGAAAAGTTTATTGATCCATATATTGAAGCTTTTATAGCATCGTCAACTTCACAAGCACCCACCTTAGAAAAAGAAGAAAATAAGGGTGATGAAGATAGTTTTAATGTTTCTGAAATTAAGCATCCGAAATTTCTTTTTTTCTGATGTTTCTTCAATAGCTACTTTTGTTCCTAAGAATGTGCATCATCAGATACTCGTTAATGTCATCAAGAATCCACCTCAATGTTTTAAGATTGTTGATGTTTCTACTACTCCTATTGAATTTGTTATGCCAAAGTTAAACTTCCATAACAACAGTTGTTATGCTAAGTTCTTGAATTTTCTTGCTTTATGGCCTTAACAATTCAAGTTACAGAAAGAGTCAAAGTACATCATTCGTTGGGATAGACGCTCGCAATACGTACTAGACTCAAAGGTGAGCTATTCCAAAGATGGGGGGCATACGCCTTCATATGAAACACTTAAGTAGGTTGAAAAGAAAAAGATTGTCACTAATATCTCTTCGCCAGATACCATGGCTGATCCTCAAGTGTCAGACACGCTTATTTTAAGAGATCTGGTCACTAGAAACAGAAAATTACAGGAATTACTACGGATTGAGGGTAAAATACTTAACATTCTTGAATATAGTGACCTAATCAATTATGAGGTAAGTTGGATTGGCAAAGATATGAAGGTTACTGATATTTCAGAAGTAAATATTAATGATCTGATGCAATGGAATTCTACTGTCAGTAAAGGGGTACTGAAATATTTAATTAGGAAATCTATTTATCATGGTTCTCCCTAGATCGTTCATGATACTTTGGCAAGGGTACATGGGATCTCTAATTCACTGCTAAAATATTCAGGTGATGATGTTGAATGTCTAGGCATTGATAATATGAGAAGAAAATTAATTGGAAGGAAAGAACTAGAGGATAACAACTTGATTAGGAGAAAGAAAGATAAGAAAGGGTTTCAAACAATAGATGATAACAACTTCACTAATCGTGCTCCTCCAACAAGGGATTTTGGTGTTTTGAAGAAGAAGCATGTTCCTGCTTATTCGTGCTTCTTAGAAGATTTAACTATCAGCATGAGTAAGGGTTAATTAACATGCTTATACATTTTTATCTGCTTATTCCGCCACGTGAATGTAGGTTTTATCTGATAAATGACGGTATTCTTTAACATTTTCGACCCTATGATCCTGGAAAGGGCGTTTGTCTTTTTATGCTGAACTCGAGGTCGAGTTTATTTCAAGAAGGGGGCCTGATGTAGGACATCCTACTCACAAGTTCTCTTTTGCCTATTATAATTCTTATTAAGATTTCCTTTTCCTAGTTTTAATATATTTCTTAATTTAGGATTTGTTTCCTAGTTCTACTGTGTTTCCTAGTATGGTTTGATTTCTTTTTCTAGTCGTAGTTATATTTAGAATTATTGAAGCCTATATAAGAAGGCCTAGTATTATTGAGAAACATACAATTCTAGAATATTATTTGATTAATATCAAACTTATCTTTTATTATCTTGATTTTATTATCACTTTTGTGAACCTATTGATCTCACACTAGTTTTTATCTTTTATCGGATCTTTGATCCAAATCATACGCTTCCGCTGCGTCAGTTAGTGATATAAACTCTATATACATATTCTCAAGGATCATTCAGTTGGTCTACTTGCAATTGTATTAAGTTTTGTCCATACAAGTTTCCGAATGAAAAGGTCGAGTGTCTACTTGGTAACCCTGCGTTTTCACATAGACCTTAGTATTCATAATAAAATCTTGGATATAACTCCCAATATTAATGAAAAGGACAGAATAAGATGGAATTCTACACCTTCGGGTGAAGTTTCAGTCAGTTCAGCTTACATGTATTTAACCAATTACAAGAAAGATGTTGAAGCTGGAAAATTCTGGAACCAACTCTGGAAAATTTCTAACGTTCCAAAATTTGAAATGCTTTGCTGGAAAAAAGTTATGATGCTCTTCCATTGGGAAGAAAATCCTTTCAATACAGTAAGGAAGCTTACCCTTATTACAGACTATGTAATAAAAATGTCCTAGATGATGAAACTCATCTTTTTATCGAATGTGAATTTATTAAAACTATTTGGTTTGCCACATCTTTAATTAATATTGTTTCCAATAGTTATAATAATGACATCAAAAAATGATCCAGTAATTGGATGTTCTCGGATATCATGAAACCTTGTTTTGAAAAGAAAAAAAAAGTTATTATTCTTTGGACTTATAGAAATGAAATAGTTTTTGATAATGTTGTACCTAGCCAAACAAGTCTGTTAGACAAGATAGACTTGAATCTGAAATTCTACATTACATAGAGACCCTCGAGGCACATAAATATCAAGATAACTTCTTTAGGCAATCAAAAAACTGCTCAAGACAATGTTAACCAAAATTATGAGTGGATTGTTAAGTTTGATGCTTCTTTCAGGGAAACTAACTATAGTATGGGATTTGCATCTATTATTCATGACTCTTTAGGAACAACAAGATATGTCTATATAGGATCCAGCTGGGCATCCTGACCCTAGATGCAAAAGTTAAAGTATGCAACGAGTCTCTCAAGCTAATTCACATATTGGGGTTAAAGAATGTTTCCATTCAAAGTGATTGCAAAAGCCTTGTTTTGTATCTCTCTGAAGACAAAGAAGACAATTTGACTTGGGAAGCTCAAAATAATACCAGACAATGTTCTACTTTGTTTAAGTTTAATAGTTCTTGTTTTATTTCGCACTTAGATAGGAAGTTTTTTTTTCATACCAGATAAATTAGCTAAGGAAGTTAGAACTAATAGAATAGGTTGTTTCTTTTCTGAATATCTTCCTGAAAATTTTAGATCTTCTTTGTTTACAAGGATAGATAAAAGAATTGAACCTATGCTCCCTAATGTAACAGTTCTTCCAGCTTAAAAAAAGTGGTTTTCATCAATTAATGTAGTAGTACGCTGTTGGACCTTAGCTTGTTAGGCTTCCAACTAGTTTCTTGTAATAATACTCTTTATCATTTCAAGAAATTTTTTTTAAAATAAAATAAAATCGCACAACCAGTTTGATAAACACGATAACGACCATCAACCTGACTTACCCCAAAAGTGGACTCCCATACTGATGTAATTGTAGGGCCGTGAACGGAACCTATCGAAACGGTAACTGGCTTAGCTGAGACCGTTACCGATAATTTTTGCCGGAATTCTGATATTGATAATTTCCGACGGAATTCTCAAAATCCTAACCGATACCGTTTCGTTAAGGTTATTGGATACCAGTAAAATTACCGATAAATATTGTTATCTGACAGAGTTCTACATAACCTGTTTTTCAGACCCAACTTCAGTTCAAAATAAGAAGCTTTAACGTTCCAAATTTGCGTAGTTACATGTTCTTGCAACAAAAAAAACACACACAATTTTTTTTTTTCAAAAACAGTTACTTCCATGATAATAATTACAGTTATCGGTATCGGTAGTTAACCAAACAGTATGTGCCTCAGGCAATACCATTTCTTAAAGACAATAATTACCGATAAAATTCCGTTACCGATTCATGTCGGAAAATTACGGAACTCGGAATATCGGCAATGTCTATCAGAATTCGGTATCCCATTGACGGCCCATGGAAGTTCCTAACCGGAAACCTCTCTCTCTCCCAATTCTCGTTCCAAACTCTTACATATTACTCGGATGAAGATAACGAACCAGAGCAAAAGCATCAATTCCTTACATCTCAATCGAAAACCTACTTCTTCAATTTCCCAAAAAAACTTCATCCTTTTCTGCATCTCCCTCTCTGTCTCGCCAAATAAAGAAAACCCTTAGAGATTACAGAATTTGAAACTCAAAACAAACACTCAGTTTTTTTCGGATGGATTCGCGTTTGTCAAAACAAAACCGTACTTTACTGTCAAGTGACTTAACCTTCATTTGAATTTCTTAAATCTTGATTTTTACCTTGCATTGAGAAAATGGTCTCATGAAAAGAATTTGTTTGATTCTTTGTTCTCTTCGAATGTGATTTTTGGTTTGAAATGGTAGAAGAATTAGTTTTTTGCTGCTTGAGGGTGATATAGGGTTACTCAATTGGTGACATTAGTTATTATCGAGCTCAGTAGTGGTTTGGTTTTATACTTGTAATGAGTTAATCTGTGTCCGAACCATAGTGATTTCTGATAGATTAGGGACTCACTGTTTGTAAATTTGATTACATTTTCTTTCTTTGTTTGATTAGGTTTAGCAATGTCATAGTTTTAAGTTGTTTGCCCTTGGTTTTGTAGGTATGGAGAATTGTATTAGAGCATTTAAGCAATGATTTAAATGTAGGGGGAGGAGGATGTGTCGATGTGGCAGAGCTTGCGCCCTATCATGTCTTGCAAATTCCTTACCCAGCAGCTGTCCTGGCTAACTTTGCTTAGGTTATTCTTTATTTTAACTAAGAGTTCCATGCTTTACACAGTTTCTTTCGTTAGTATAGGTTGAGCCATCTTTTCTAAACGAGGAGAATGGTGATGCAATAAAATATACAGATGATAATAAGTTATAGAAATTCCGTAATGTATGTCTTTAATTACAACTAAAACGCATGTCTTTAATTACAATTAAAACAATTGTAGACTATGTCCCATTTCCGTGTAGCCCTATATTCTGAACATAATATTGGAACTAAGAGTTATGTTTTGACATTTCTCAAATCAAGTAAAAGATGATGGGGAAGGAGAAGGAATTGTTCTGGAAACACGGTAGAAGGATCTTATCAAAATTATGAATATGAAGTGGTCCACCCTCTTGTTACCAAAAGGTCTTTTTTCAAAGTAATTGTTATGTAGTGGACTTATATCTGTAATATCCAAATACTTTGAAGATCCTTGGTCGTGTATTCAGCATTCTTCGCGAGAATAATCCACAGTTTACAGGAGACAGGCGCAGGCCAGTTATGAGGTCACCAAAAGTTCTGCCCCAAGGCACTGAAAAACTGTTTGTGAATTTCATGATTTTCTGCAAAACGTATGCATAATGTCTTGTACACTACCTGGATAAGTATTTTTTCTGCAGGCTTGACGTTTCATTTTTATATTATTATATCTGTCTTATTTGGTTGAAATACTGTGGGTGTAGGATGCTTCCTGAATGTCTTTTACCTGCGATGATTTGCTGTTATCAATTGTAATGAATTTATACAAAGATCTCAGTGATTGCAATCTTCTGGATGGATAGGCAGCCAGAGCATGTTATGAATTTCTTAGTTGCTGAAATGGGAACAAATGGGTCGTCTAGTGGACAACAGAGGCTGGTTGTTAAAAGGAAGTTTTGCCTCCAAGAGCTTTGAAGGGATTCTACAAAGTTTTACAGTAAGTTCCTTTGTCTTCATATTTAGCCATCTAAGTATGCAAACTGGACTTGTTTGCTTTAGTCTTCTTATTTTTTCTATCTAGTCTTCTTTCATCTGTTCTCTTCTGTCTCTCTTTTCTTTCTATTATGGGTACAAACTGTAATTTTGCAATGTTGAAAAAGAAGTTTTAAGTTGTTTGTCCTTAGTTTTGTAGGTGTGCAGAATAGTGGTGGAGCGATTTGTATTGGATCTTGTAGTTGGCATTTTAACAGAGCAAACTATCTCTGTAAAGCACCAACATACACTCAGCACCTCCAATAATACAACCAATATGTGTATCAGTTCAATACAACCTACACCTCTGTCAAAGGTGCGAAGGGAATGATGGACAACAAAGGTGCTACTACGACAACACTTGGAGTTGGCACAAGGATTTTAGTATAAGTTGTGATGACCCGAAGAACTATCAAGCGTTTGCAGTTACAAGCAGCCATGAAGTTTTAGTGTGGCGTAGAGCAAGAACTCTCTACTCTTATGACTCTAAAACTTCAATCTTAAATAAACTTTGGGACACAAACAAAGGTGTGTACATTCCAGCAATTCCTCACATGAACAGTCTCATCTCTGTGAACGATATTCAGGAGAATGGTCAAATGAATCGTTGAGAAAAGACAACTGACCCGATCAATTTTAGTCTATTTGTTCTTGAGTCCAGCATGTTAGTTTATTAGTCTGCAACTTGGTTTATTAGGCTGTTTCAGTTATCTTTATTAGCTATATAACCTACTCCTCCTTTGTAATCTTTATCAGTGTCTATTGAACCAATCCCAGATGATGATTCTTCAACTTCTTGGATGGCTATTAGTACACCAGCTGTGATAAAGTCACTAGATTGTTCAGTAATCGTTTCATTTCTTGTTGCCACTGATGTCTTGTTAGTTAATATTGTCCCATTACTTAAATCGGATGTTTATGTTGGTGACTTTATTGTTGTCCTGCTGTTGGGTGTCTACATGGCTTTCTTGTGTAGTTCTCATTCACCTTGAGTCCAGCTTGGTACATCTGTAAGGTTTAAGGAATGGTGCATTTTCACAGACTTATGGAGTTTTGCACATAAACCAGTCAAACTCAATGAGGGAACTGCTTCTTACCGTATGTGCTGAATGTGTTGTTGTCCCTGCTGTGAGAGATGGGATAGTGTTAGTTCCCTGGTGTTTGTGCTATGCTATTTGCGCTCGTTCTCTATTTGTTATCATGGTGCTTCAGTGAGTCAGTTATCACTTCTCCAAGTTTGGCTACAAGTATTGACTGTGCATTTGGAATCCAGTTCTTGAGTTTGACAGTACTGCCTTCAGAGTGTACACCTGCAGCTACTAGCGGTTCTCAACAGTCATTGGTGGCGTTGGTTACTCAGCACTGCAGTTGTTCTTTTGGTGAAGTGCTTTTGTACCAGATTTCCATATATATATAAATATATATCAAGTCTGTGGTTCAGATGGTGTGGTTTTCACTGGTACTCTTCCTATATAGATGGTGGAATTGATTTCGGTCTCTTCGATAGCAGTTTCTCTGGTTATAAACAGGGAGGTGCAGTAACCTTTTAAGGGAGCTGCAGTTTGCTATATCTGCTGTTGTTTTGTTTCCACCAAGTGCTGCTATAGTTCTTGAAGGGCTCTCTGCTGGTGCAGGCTTTTGCACTCTCCTAGTGCTCATTTTGAGGAGGACTGGAAGAGCACAACGAGCGCCCAATCCATATCACCTAGTACAATAGATGGCTGACATTTGTCTCGGGGGTGCAGCTTATGTAACTGAAACTGTCACTTTCATTATGTCCTGTTCCCCTTTCTTTGCTTAAATCTTTTAAGCTTTACTGTACCATAAAGCTACTACTACTCCTTTGTAATCTTTATCGGTGTCTACTGAACCATTCACTGTACCTACAGATAATGAATATCCAATGTTCTCGTTGTCACTGCACTGGCATGGAAGAATGTTGTGGTGGGGGCTATTCCTAAAAGAGCAACATCAAGCTTTCCCTTTCTGGATGGTTTTTAGTTCGTCTGGTAAGCTCCTGCATCTGGTCTTCATCTGGTGATCTCCGGGATGTATTCTCTCTCCTTTTTTTTTTAGGTAGTTTTGGTTTATGCCACCCTCATTGTATATTCTGTTTTCCCAGTATTCTGTGAATGGAATTTGGCACGAGCTATTTCATAGAATTGTCTGTTTGGTCTTTCAACATCCCCGTATACTGGGTAAGAATTTGAGTCGAGGGTATAGAAGATTTTATACACAAAAGCAAAAGTGATCATATAACCCGTAAGCTTTGAGCACACACCCAGTTTAGTCAAGTTCAATAACATTTCCCAGTACAACCTGGTGAACTCACTAAGTGATCATAAGAAAGCTAGGCTTCAAATTCCATTGGATAACATTGACAAACAAAGCAATAAGAAAAAAACCGATACAACTCAGAACCTAGAGTATACTAGGCTCCCATTCATAGAGAATATTTAATTGGGCTAAGGCCTATTCCTATGCATATGTCAAACACTACTATTTGGCATTTTAGCACCCATTATGGATATGCCAAACTGCTAAACACATCTGCCTATGTGTCAGGAATGGCATACATGCATACGAGATGGAGTTTCTATCGGGATAGAGATTCCATATCTCAATAGTGTTTCCATCTCCAGCGACGTCCGAGTAATTATATTTAATCTCTTCTTCTCTCCTATATTCTCACTTTTCTAATATATTTTTATACCTAAAGGGTCCCACTGAATACTTAGGGTCCCACCGAACACATTTAAATATATATTTTTAATCAAATTTGTCATATCTTCTATAGAGAAACTCATTTGCGATGCCACGTGACATGTTAAATAATTTATTTTGACGTGTTGGAAAGGAATAGGCCTAGGAACGAGGTTTCGTAGAATCATCCCTATACTGTACACGAGCTCGGGAAATTAGTGTAGAACTTCTTGTCAGCTCATGTGATGGGATTCATGACCTTTTCATGACCACTGCCAAAGTGATAAGCGGGCAGGTTTTGGTTTCAAATTAATATCACTGAGTGGGAATGTAAAGTTAGGATGGAGTATCTAGCAGGCGCAACAGCTTACCAAGGGAGTATTATTTGTTGGGAGGAAAGATCATAACGCGATTGACCTGCATTTCATAACAAAAGTACATCAAGGGAGTTACATAATGTGTTCGTAACAACTTTTCATTTCATTTTATTCAATGTATACGTATACAAATTTGGAATGTGGAATAGTTATTTGTGCATGTGTATTCTTTACAGAGTCATGCTGTAACGAGGTCACCCTCGTGACAACTTCTATAAGGGTGCACTTTATGACCCTTAGATATTGTATCGTAGATAAATACGCATCTTAAGACAAGATTTTGAAAATAAAAGCATATTTGTTATATTTCCCCTTCTTCTTAAGAGGCATCAACATCTTCATGCAAATCATAAAAAATCTGCAAATTTGTCATTAGATAATTTGTCATTCATTTATTATTCCACCTTATCCACTTCGTTTTCCCATAACATAATTTGTCTCTACAAATCACAAAAACTCTCTAAAAATCCACAAAATTTGTTCTATAAGACACAAACACTCTCATAAATTCACTAGAAATCTCTAAATTTCCTGAAAATCTACAGATTTCGCTCATATAAAAATTTCATGAAAGTCTATTGAATTGTCATTTGACATCTCCATGTTAGATTCTCTAAGAACACCTCCAATGGTGTTTGGTATGTATCTTAGATGAAGAAACTAAAATTTTAACATATTTTGTGTAGAAATGCAAAGATTTTTACACAATTTGATGTATTGTCTTTTCAACATGTTAATCCTCTGCTGCAAGGAATTGTTATTCCTAACCGTCTCACCTTGCCATGAGGTTCCGTATTCGACTATAACCCGGGCCCAAAAGTTAGCGCTTTGTAGGTCATTTCCAAGTATTGGATCTGTTGCAACAGAACACCAGGCACCAATAAGTGCAACATCCTCATTGCTTCCAAATCTAGCAATTCTTTTTGAACTTTAAACAAATTTATAAAATTAAGATAATATTTTAGTAGGAGATAAAACAGATAGTTTGTTGGTGTGTTTTATTTTAGATGAATGAAACTCTATTTACAGAGTTCCCATTAATTGGCCATTGGTGAAAAGAAGGACCACGTAGGGGACGCCTACTGTTATGCCCACCATGTCATAAGCATGTTCGATGGCGAGAATTCATCCATATATATTCAATTATTTGCTATAGAAAAAAAAACATTCAACCCATGGTATAGTCCACATACGTACATTCTTTACAAAGTAAACTAAAGAAAAGAAATGGATAATAAATATGACAAGTCCATGAAAAAAAAAAGGAAATACATATCAACCATTTAAGAAAATAACCAACGGGTTGGGTTGGACACACCACCAATTTATTATAAGTTTTTTCGGATTCTCACATCCATTGACAAAAAAAAAAGAAAAAAAGAAGGAAGGGTACATGATACAATCTAAAACTATGTCATTTTCACACGACCCGAGGTTACACTTAGCATGTGCAACAAGCCTTTCAACCCTTAGGTGACTCCACTGGACGAGTTTTGTCTCGTGAGGGTTTACAAAGAGGTGTACCCACAAAACCTATTAGTATCTAACTGCAGTTCTAACATTGTCTACGGCCGCCGACAGCAACACCACACTCCCCCAGAATGACCTATAAATTATAAAAGCACGTCCAAATATAGTAATACCATATTTCATTGTACATAGATACATGCAATGCAAGAGGGGAAACAAACCTTCTCTATGTTATTTAGGGTATGTTTCTGTAATAGTTTTTGTATTTACTGAAAGAAAAGATAACCACTTTCTTCAAAACTATTACTGCTCCAACCCTGATTTGCATTCCATACTCTTAGTGGTTCACCACTGATGTATTACAAGTAGCAGGCATTTTTCCACTAGGATCCTGTAACAAATAATAAAGACAAACAATGTGTATTGCCTTTAATTACGATCTCAAAAATCAACGTTGCAGTGGCACAAGCGAACAGAGCTGAAATGCATGAAAAACAAGCAAAAGCATAAGAGAGAAAGGAGAGATAACTGACAAACTAAATGGATTACCAAAAAAAATAATTAAAAATCACCTTCACTGTCAAATAAAAGTTACCTAGTCCATCTGCTTTTTGCTCCTCCACCAATTCAACCAAACAGTCGATTCTTTGATCCTAAAGGGGTTCTTCCCAATTACCTTTGGTTATACTACTACAACAAAAAAAGGTGAATTTTCTTTTATACAACCACGTAATTCACTTTTATATGCGAGTACCAAATAATCCGTTCGCCACAAAATGTTTAGAAGGATGCATTTGTTCCGCTTCAAACATGGCCACGCCACTACACGATCCCCATTTGCAAGAACAAGGTACTGCCTAAAATAACTACAATACCTCCTAAGCGTGAAAACACGGTGTTGGATACGTTGACGGGAATACGTATTGCTATCGCTCCCAATATGAATAATAAACTCGGCACCAACTTGAAACCAAAACTGCCTCCCCATTGTAGGGTTATCTGAATCAGGAGCCAGATCTAAAGCCCTACAATAACTTATGACGAGGGCGTTATCTTCCTCGATTGAAAATCGAGGCATCATGAGTGATTATTGTGGTAGGAATAGAAAACGAAACTACAAAAGTTTCGGATAAAATATTTTTATTTGGTGGTTGGGTTCATATACCATTACACCTGTAGAAGTAATTGGGAAGATAACAAAGATTTATAAATTAAATAAGTCCCCTGTTTTCGGCTGACTTCAGAGCTCTAAAAAATCAGAAAGATTCGTTGAAAAACAACAAAGGGGATAGCCATTACTTTACATTAGGATGCGACAAAGCATGTCTGCATTATTGAGTGGCATTGTGTTTTGGATAACCTGCAAACATTGTTAAAGGAAAAAGGTAACATAGATGAAAACACCCGACGATGCAAGGTGGTAAGAAAATACTGATGCAATCTGCCCCTACCACATACAATAACATAATGTCCCCTCTACCACAAGTTGTACATAGTCTGTTCACTCCTTTTGACTCACCCTTCACGGATGACAATTATATGGGACCCAAGAACATTGTAAAACATTGATGCTGAAATTCAATGTTTTCAAAAGACAATCACTGGTCCCAAACAACCCTATACTTTCATCAAGAGTCGGAAACTGTTAACGATGAACCCATTATAATTTTTCCGTATTTTTTTGCACCCTTACTGAGGACCAGCCAGTTCATGTGTGATTAGTCTTATCAAATACTTCATGGCAGTATATTAAGTTCATCAGTGGGGGCCTAGACCACATACATTTGAATGTCAGTGATTTATTTTCACCCTCGGCCTTCCTATTTAAGGTCATCCAAATAACCGAGTCTACTTATATAACTTGTGAGACAAAGTAGTATATAATTTGAATTATACAAACCATGCTCTTCAGTAGTGAAGAAGATTCAAGACTTGTGGGAGCATGGATTGCCGTAACAAATCAAGGTCCACCGGGTGGTGGAAAAGATGATCAAAATGTTTTCTGGAACCGTGTTTTTCAAAACTTCGAAGATCTTACCGGAAACGATAACGCTAGAACTAAAGCTTTGATAACCATGGAAGTCGATGATTTTGTTACATGTCTGCTTCATGTAAACATAAGCCATCCTACACTATCATACGAAGCTCGGGTGAGTAAACATATCCTTCCATAAATACCAGTGTCATCACTCTAATTAGAAATACCAACCCCAACTAACTTGAACTATTTTTTTTTAACATGTATAAAAAACAAGAGCCAGGATCGATTTTCGGGCGGATTAAAAGAGGCCTTTCAAGTATAATGATTTGTACGAGCTCCTAAAGGACGTTGTGCCGGCCTATAATGTCGAATGAATAAATACGTGTAATGGAATGCTAATAAAAAATCGTGTGGTTTTTAATGCTACTAGGTTCAAAGTGGTTTCATTTAAATTGAAAGTTTAAAGAACATCAGGGGTACAACGAATTAAGTAACTGCAACATTGGAAATTAATTCAAAACGGGAAATTAAATACTACAACGAGGTAAAATAAAACCAAATTACATAATGCCACACAGACAATTAAATACTTAAACTCATAAGCACAGATAAATGCAACTAACTGTTCGACATCGGCGGTTTGACCCACGACGAATCATAATCTTGTTTTTCAGTCCCACGAAGTAGTCCCTTTCAATTTCGTCGGACAGGGTATTCAAATCAATTGACATTATCTTCATGTCGGTTTCACGCTGGTGGTTCATTGCTAACAACTCATTGATGGCTGCTAAATTTCTAATAGATGGACCACCATCATCTGTTCGAAGAAAATTCATCCTTTTTTGAGCTTCCTGTTGCTCCCATTGTAATCTTTGTTCGTCCCTTTGTTTAAAATATTATATCGTCTAGTTCACTTCATCATTTGTATACCTTTCTTCTACTCTATTTCATTTTGCTTGTACTCTCCCCGATAAAAAGCATTTGTCCAGGTGTAATCCGAGGATTCACCGCCATTATTTTGTGAATCATGCAACGCTTCATCATTATCTTCCATCCCACTCATCGGTTGGATTGGTTGGGTGGCTTGGCTTGAAGTTTGAGGATCTAAGTTCGACGGATCATATTCCCCCTGAAAGTGCATCTTCAGAATTTCAAAAACCTGCTAATGTCTCCAACGTTTTCCGTGTTCCTTATCATCCTCGTATAACACTTCGCCATCCCGGTACTGCATTCAAATTTATAAAATGGTATTAGTACTATGTCGTCAGGAATTATTATATATGAAATAATTAATGTTATCAAACTCACCGCAATTTCCGGGTTCGCTCCACTGGCCATATTCCTGAAAGCCTGTCTAACATGACCAACAAACCTTTTAACCTTTTTTTTCAAAGTGACGAATCTTTGATGGAGGGACTTGGTAGTTCTATTGGTGTCTCCCCGCCATTGTGCCTTATATTAAACTACAATACAGGACCAGAACTCTCTCCTTTCTTGATCCTTACCTATAAACGGGTCACTTGTTATCGCACACCAAGCACCGATTATTGCGACATCTTCATTTCTAATAAATTTAGCCATGTTTGATTATAGAAAGGAAGTTTTCGAATGATAGAAATTAAATCAAAAGAATGAATGGGGTTTACAAATGTTTTTTGTGTGTTTGGGTTGGTTGAAACCAAACTCTATTTATAGAGTGTGCAAAATACGAACGTTGGGATTAAAAAACGGTCTTATGATACTCACCATCGGATTGATTGTCCCGTTGGTGATCTAACGGTTCATAAAGGAGACGCCGTTAGGGTTGGCGTCTCCTTGTGCACCATTGGATCACCAACGGTTCACACAATCCGATGGTGTGTAACAATAGACCGTTTTGAATTTTTTTAGTGGGAGTTCTGGGCAACGGCTAATTCCTCCGCCCTGAAATAAACTGTAATCGTGAATCCAATTTGCTATCCCCAATTATTATTATTTTTTTATTTTTTTTTACAGTCAGAAAATATTGAATGGCTCGGTATTCATTACAGGAAGACAATCACCTTGTCAGAAGTTACTTCAAATGTAATTTTCATAATGAAAAGTGAAATTCATGTGAACGTCTAAGCTTAATTATAATAAAAGTGCTAATGTAATCCAAAATAAATTGTACTTGGTGTTTAAAGTGTAATTTGATTCTAAATTTAAAAACTTAAAAAGTAATAGGAAATAAAACAAAAATGCAAAACAAGTCTGAGGAAATGAAACATAAGTGCAGAAAAAGTCTTAAGAAATGAAACATAAGTGCAGTCTACTCTCCGTTCTCATAAAAGTTATCATCATTAGTTGGATAAACGTTCGCGTTCTCATCCACATCGGTAGTACCCTCATCGGAAGTGGGGATGGAATTCTGCACCTCAGCGTGGACGAGATCACCGTCTCGCAATCCTTGCACATGACGCTGCCAAATGTGCTTGGTTATATCTCCTTGTAAGTGTCTCCACCGGGCATGGCTTGTAAAATATGCACCCTCTCCTGCCACATCACCTTGTACGTGAGGTGTTTCTTCTTTTCCATCATACCTCGCCCATACCATATCACCATATTCATACTCCACACACATGTTATGTTATTAAACAAGCTCTCATAATTGTCTTTACGTCATGAGGAGACCGGTAACGACAAGGATTCCTAATTATACCCCATTTGGACTTTAGACCACCAAAAGAACGCTCCACGTCCTTCCTCTTGGCAGAGTGGTATTCATTAAATTTCCTATGGAGCGGCGGCATAGTCTGCCGTCTCTTATAGCCATGGACCACCCCCGGTATCTCAGGGTAGATCCCATCAACCAAATAGTATCCCTGTTTGTAGTCGTGACCGTTGATGCAAAAATTGCAAGTAGGAGCTACCGCTCTCAACTCTCTGTCAAATAGTCCCGACTACCACAAAACATTTATGTCGTTGTTAGACCCATCCTCCCCAAAATAACAGTGCCAGAACCATCTGTCGTATGATGCCATCGCCTGTAAAACAAGAGTTGGTTTCTTATGATGTCCCACATGTTGCCCGGCTTCTTCAGTGGGACAACACCTCCACTCCCAATTGGTACAATCGAGGCTACCAAGCATTCCAGGAAAACCACGATCTTCGTTCTCAGCTAATAGCCTCTTAGTATCTTCAGTTGTTGCGGCCCTCATGTAACGGTCGTTACAAACCCAAAGTGGTGCATCCATAAATGTTTTGACATACATGTATATTGTTGCCGCAGCCATCTGAGTGTAATCGTCTAGGCTATCTGCAACTACTCCCTTTGCTAGGTGTTTCATGATGGCGAGCAATTTCATATGAGGAGAGTGACCTGGGATGCTACAATCATATCTTTGCTGTAGGAAATCAGAATCGCACAAATTTCTGGCAATATTCTAAGAAAAAGGTCTCGGGGCAAACCGTGACGTCCCTTAAAACGCCCAAGTCCGTATCTGCAATCGGGGTTGAAGTAGTCCAGCATCATCTTAGCATCTGCGTCAACACGACATCTGTTAATGCTTCTTTTATTCCTAACCACGGTCGGTTCGGGTTGGTGAAAATCATGCGCCTCCTGCACCACTTCCTGATACATGATTACATAATTTCGATGACTATCAGCGTGGTACCATGGAGGGTATGCCGCCTCTCTTCGTCGTCGTATATATCTTATGATAGATGACTCCATTTTGCAGCTAAAATAATATTAACATTTAAATTTTTATCAGTCACGCCACAACAAAAGAACTGTCCGGTTTCAAAAATGTCAATCAATGAATCTAGAAAAGACACAGAAACATGAAAATATCAGAAAACATAATATGGATAACACGACGTCCAACTTATAATAAGAGAAACTAATTTATATCAAACAAGAACAAAATAACAAACATATACTAGACCCTCGCTAATCAACACCATTTTAACAAGTTTTACTCGACTAACGGGTAAACTGACTTTCTGACACAACATCCATATCAACATTATCTTCACCTCTCTGACCACTACCATGAACACTACCCTACCAACTCCCACCTAAGCTCATCCCTAAGAAATCACTAGAGTTTGGTAAATCACTATAGTTTGGCGAGGTTTGCGCCATTGACATGTGGGGATCTACATGAACGTTACTTTCAACACCAAACGGGACATAATAATCATGCGATGTAGAGGGGTCTCCTGCCTGACGCTTACGATGGTGTTGGGTTTCCTGCAATGATACACCTGCGTTATAAGTAGTACCAAAAGTTTGTTCTTCCTGACTTGAGGTGAAGAGGCGATCAGATGTTTCTGAACTACGATGTGTTGTGGGGGTGCTATATAGCGCTCGACGACGAGACTCATCGTACACTAGTTTTTTGGTAGACTGGAGGCACCAGTAAGTCTCCGCTGCAAACTGGAATACCTCTTCCTAATTTTTTTTTAACATACTAATTTAATAATAAAATAATATTCAAATGAAAATGAAATATAAAATGACTAACCGATGAGGCATTGATATCAGAAAAATTGTATGGGTTTGTTGGTGGCCTGGGGACTGAAACTAGATCTTCAAACAATTCTTTGTAGAAAGGAACATCCTATTGTATGTTTGGGATTTGTGTCATGGACTGTCCGGATGGGCCGTATGTATATGACTGTGATGACATGGTAGGAGGTGGGTATTGGGGTATCAAACTCCGAGGTACACCGTTGTGGCCACTCCGAGATCATCACGTGTATTTATGTGAGTTTTTTTCCCCTAAGAGCTCCCACACTATGACTTCTCCAAAACCGGGAATACATTTCTTCCGGGACATAATGAAAGTGGTCACCAATCTCAAGCTCTGTCTCCTCAGATACCAAATCCAAACAAGGGGGATTGCATGGAATAACTATTTCCCCTACCACCTGCCTCATACATCTCCCGGCCAGATAAGCAGAAACTCTTGTTCCCTTAACAACATCCTTGAAAACAAATCTCTTCTTAAACATCTCAAGTGTTGTTTGAAAATCTTCAGTGTTGGTGTAAACTATCCTTGAACTAGGGGTCCCAAATAACCACATGTCCCATCCTCATGTCTATCTGCGCGCGAGCATCAGTCACAGAGTGTTTGTGAAGATCTATTTGCCCCCTGCTCTTAAGGTTCAACTCATAAAATATACCAATAGCAGGGTGAGGATCAAGTTCATCATCTTTTAAGTTATCCCTCAACGCTGTCTGACAATTATGGAAATAAAAATAATATTATAATTCTAAGATCATCCACATCCCACCCATATCTGCACATTTGCACGAACTCCACTCATCCAGACATTTGTACAAATTACCCAAAGAGGGAGTACCCCAATCATAAGACCCAACCTCTTTCAAATTATCAAACACTAGACACCATCGTTTATCTATTTTGAGACAACAGTCTGCAAACAAAAAAGCACCAATACACCAGAGTAAGAACATTCTAGTCAATTCATCGGCAATTTCTGCGTTGTTAGCCGGAGGTTTCCTGCTTTGTATGTAATTAGCCAAGTAAGAAATACGTATGGTACATGCCTTTGAGTCATATTCTCCACTTTTCAAATGTTGTTTTTTTCTAGATCCCAAATTATCTAACACACCTCGGAAATACTTATCATCCATAGCTTCATATTCTTTTGACGTGAATGTTTCATTAGGTAATTTTGGGATTGGCTTACCTCCTCCGATTGGAATACCAGTCAATCGAAAGAAATCTAGAGGGGTCAAACCTATCTCAAACTCACGGAAGTGAAAGGTTCTAGTCTTCTTCTACCACCTCTCACATATAGCTTCACATAATCCATTATCCGCATACTTAAAATAAAATTGAAATACGGAAGAAAAACCACACATCTGAAGAAGGAGCAGTGCACGAGGGTTAATCATGAACCACTATCTTGTAAAAGTCATTTACCATACCAACTACTCCTAAATTTAAAACTTCTCATACCTAAGTCCTCACATTTATGTTGTATCCGCCCGTTACTTTGAGATATTTCGGATAACATCTCAAACCTAGACAAATCGGTATCCTTCATTATCTAATCAAGCAAATAGTAAGGGAAGCAAAATGAACATGTGAATAACAAACAAACATCCATATATATTAAGGTATGCACAATCAACATATGAATTCCCACAATCAAATTCACATCACATTAAGGTATGCACAATGCTCATATGAAAACCTCAAACAAAATCATATTAACAACATCAATTTAACCCATATAATCATCAACACAACAACTTAAATAGAGTTAATCCTCAAACTCATGACAAAATGCTCAATTTTTTTTGTTAACATGGTTATCAAATTACAAATACATTAACCCTGCCAAAACACAATCGAATCATACCAACTACTAGCAATCAAGTTTCGTTAAAAATTAATCAATCAATTTGTTTTTCCCCTAAATGGACCCAAATTTCCAAAACCCTAAATTCATATTCCAATTTTTCAACTCAATTTAAACCTTGAGCTACTGCTCCATGACAACATATTCAAGTTTATACATTCGATGGAATCGAAATCAATCGTTTATAACTAAAATCAAAAACACAACATCAATAAAATCAAGCAAAACTTAATTTTCATATCTAGACTTAGTTTGTTGATGAAAATCTCCCAAAATACCACCAAAAGATTCTCCACAGAAAGTAGACAAACCCTTCTCAAATCTCCCACAAAAACACCCTAAATCCCCATCAATCTAGCCATGCAAAAGTGTGTTCTTCGGGTTTGGTAGAAGAAAAGAGAAAAGAAGAAAAGAGAATGGAGAGGTTTTATTTCTCGCGCACTGTAACAATAGTTCTGGGATGCCATTAGGGTTGGAGTTTTGACCGGTCAACCAAGTCAAGACGCATTAGGGTGGGCGTCTTTGTAACTTCCGAGGAGACGCCTTTTCTCTTGGCGTCTGATGCCATTACAAATGACGTCTGGAGGTTGAATATTGGATCACCACTGCGGGCGAATGTTGAATTTCGGTGACGTGGGTTCACCAAAAAACTTGAATCTTACTATCCCATTAGAGTAAGCCTAAAAAAAGAGATTACTTTCATTTTGTACACCAACCTAGACTTTTGTTCCCAACATCGTTAAAGGTGATTATTACTGTAACATTATGGAAAACATTATAAATGTCATAATGTTTTGGTCATATGACCAAAAGCGGAGTTATAAATTAGACTAAGGGGAAACGAAATGTTACTAGGGGTAGCAAGAAATCAAAATTAGGCTTGTTGTAGAATTTATGTTTGAAAATTTAAGCGTGGCAGCCCAATGGGCAGTGGTAGCAAGTGCACACCCTTGCTTCACATTGGATCCACCATTGGGTATGACAACCAAGTGAAGGTCATTATTTTATTTTTTGTCAAGATGAAGACGAGCATTTGATCAAATGTTACATCCAGTACATTGAGAATGATGAAATCTGTAATGCTGGTGATAAGATCTTCGGTGGATGAATAGAGTAATGCAAGGATGGGGATTGCAATGATGACATTTTTTTTTTTTTTTTTTTTTTTTGCAGGGAAAAAAGAAAAAAGAAAAACCAAAGACATAGAACTTACACAAACGAAGTGCTCGAATTCTCAAAGAATTGAGCAATACAAGAAGGAGGAAGGGTCAACCACACAGAGGAAAAGTTTGAGCTGCTAATAGGTGAGTGATATGATTTTAAAGTTGTTGTAGATATGAGGTTCAAACTTTCGGACTTGTAGAGATTAAAGTTCTTAAAATACTAAATAATTATATACAAAGAATATAAACAATGGTGAGAGGTACTGGAACTAAGGATTTGGCCGATCTTCATAACATAAGGTTCAATTAGTTATTCTTTGATAGTTTTAACTCAAGAAATTTAAACATGGACTCTTATTTTGCCATGGTAGATTCTCAAAAGATTAGTTGTAAATCCTAAGCATGATGTATCAAAACCAAAACATTTAAGCTAAGCATACATCATCAAATTAAATGACAACTAATTAATTCAAATCATATTTCAATTTTAAATTAATGCAAAAGTCATAAAAAGAATAAATTAAATTTACCATATGATGAAAATCAACTCCCTCCGTAGTCCCAATGTTGGGGTTTAGCTCATCATGATGAAACACGCTCAAAATAATTATTTATAGCTCAAATGGTGTTTACAATGAAGAAAAAGAGAGAAAATGGATAAAATGGAATTGTGGCACTTTTGAATTGCTGCAAATTACTGTTAAAAGAACGATACAAATAAAGTGCAGCAGTCGCTGTTGCAATACGACCCTCGGATAATTGTCGTTTTCACTGTTGATGAACGACAGTTCCTTTGCGTCTTATGTTCTTCGTGTTCATCATCCCTGCACCAGCAGGAAGCTTGCTGTTCGTCTTGATTTCTCACTCCTCAGCCCTCCTAAAGCCCCCAAACTCTCGACTAATTTTTATGCATAAATCCTAGGCTATGTATACCTCACATGCCGGCTTAATCTCGACGAAATCTCTGCTTTATTTTTTTATTTTTATTTTGCTGGAAGTTATGAATATTTCTTCTGATTCTTCTTTACTTTTTTACACGGATTATATTCCTTTTTTCCAACCCAAACTTCTCTTCTGTCAACAGGACCAAACCTAAGAGGATATTTCTTCTTCCAAACAGCACGTTACTTCCAAAATTAAATCCAAAAGTCTCGTGAGTACCTCACCTTCCCCGTGTAATCGAATAACAAAGATTTCCTTCCCTTTTTACGTGAAACATCCCTGTTTGAACAAGACAACTCGAAACCAATCAAAATCCAAGAGAAAAACTCTCCCATAATCTTCACGGAACATCAAATACTCCGACAATATTTCTCCTCCCCCGTTCTTTCAAAACTCGATGATACGACCCAATTCACTTGATCCAACCATCCATTCTAAGCATGTTTATCCCTAACAGGCTTATCCCAGCTAAACCCAATGATTAAATCTATCCCAAACACGCCCAAACCCGATCAAAACATATGCAGTTAACTGCCTCTTTTTCCCGCCAGTTTTCTCTTTTGAAATGAAAAGGAAGGGACAACCCATATCCAAAGTAAGGGTGCCATTATCAGCTGGGTGTAAATAGTAATTCTTTGGGTGCTTTTAGTGATTCTTATTGGGTGCCAGTAACACTACTCCGGGGTGCCTTTAACACATTTCCGGGGTGCCACTAGTACTTTCTCTAGGGAGTGCAAACATCACTTTTGAGTCAATTTTAGCCGCAAATGCTTATTTCTCCAAAAACACCTACAAAAACATAAAATAATCAAATAAGTACAAAATCGAGCACTAACAATACACATAATTGAGATCAAAATAGACACATAAATGCGTCTATCAGTGAGCCAAGGAATTGGCCTCCTTTCTGATAAACTGAAAGGCTACTGAATTGAAGTAGCGTAACCTGTTCTTGATAATGTTGAGCTGAGCTTTGATTTTCCAGGGAGGTTGATAGTTGTTGTATCTAAGAGAATTTATCACAATCAAAGAGTCCCCCTCCAGAATGATATCTTTGTAGTCTCTATGTTCAGCTAACTCCAAAGCCGTTTGAACACCATGAGCTTCAGCCTCCACAGCAGAACTATAAGTCAGAGATTTTGTTTGGCAGCCACAGAAGCTAGAAGAGCTATCTCTTGCAATTGCACCGCAGGAAAATCCTTTAGGTCCAGAGGCACCATCAAAATTTATTTTAATCTGATTTGGAGGTGGGGGGTTCCATTGGTCAGAATGGGCATCTAGAAAATCAACCTCAGTTGGAATGGGAGAGTCTTCAATGTTGTTTATATCCATATTGAACCAGTAGGCTGCCTCTGTAAGAATAGCTTCAATGTTGAATCTTCCTTTATTAAACACAATGTTATTTCTAGATTTCCAAATAGCCCAGAGTAAACAGGAACCCATTCTTAACTTCATATAATCACCTCCTTCAGAGATCCAGTTGACAATATAATTTTGAATGGTTTTCCTTGAGTCATCCTCAATTCTTAAACACAAATGAGAAGCAAAAAGAACAGCTTTTGTAGCCTGGCAGTGTAAGAATAGATGGTTGATAGTTTCTACCTCAGAATTGCAGAGTCTACAGTCAGCATTGATTCCTTTTATGTGCCTGTGTATATTCCCTGCTATAGCCAGGCCATTCAGCAATAGTCTCCACAGAAAGAAGTGAATCTTTGACTGCAAATTTTTGATCCTCCGAAATTTCTTCCATGGGATTTCAGAAACATATGAAGTAGATGGTTGACTATCAGCTAAGGTCTTCATGAAAGATTTTGCAGAGAATTCTCCTTTAGGATGAGGCATCCAAATCAGTTTTTCCACTTCTCTGTTCTCATGGTTCCCCATCAGGTTGATGTCAGTAATATTCCTCATATCAATAGGATTAAACAACTGCTGCAATTTGACATCATCCCATCTATTCTCATTTTGCACCATAAGATCTTTCACCAATTGGATATCATTTGAGACAGTTGAAGCTTTTTCTGGAATGTTGTGCTGAATACTTGGCACCCAAGGATCCTCCCAGATTTTTATATTTTCTCCATTTCCCACCAGCAAGCAGCATTTATCTTTCAAATCTTCTCTGCATTGAAGCATAACATTCCAAGTGGATAAACATCTAGCAGGTTTGTTTACAGACCAGAAACTCCCAGTTTTTAAGTATTTAACTTCCATCATCTGCACCCATGCAAAAAAATTTATTTAAGAATTTCCAGATCAGTTTAGCTATCATGGCCTTATTTAGATGTTGTAAAGATCTAATTCCAAGCCCTCCCTGATCTTTAGTTAACTCAAACTGCTTCCACTGAATAAAATGCATCTTGTTCTCATTTCTGTTGTGACCCCACCAGAAATTCCTCATGATTCTTGTTAATATTTGCAGAGTCTTCTTAGGAATGATAGAAGTTGACATATAATATGGAGAAATCAGACCAAGCACAGTCTTGATAAGTAAAGTTCTACCAGCATGGGAGATGAAAGTCTTTTTCCACCCTGCTAATTTCCCATCAAATTTGTCAACCAAGAAGGCATAAGATGCATTTACATAGGATGGTTTTAGCAGATGATGGCCTAGATACTTGTCATTCATCTGCATTTGTTTAACCCCCAAAAGAGTAGCAACTTCAGTTTTCCTGGTAGGACTTACACCTCTGCTGAAGAAAATGGCTGACTTCTGCATATTGATATTCTGTCCAGACCAAGCAACGTAGATAGTCAGGATATCCGTTAGAGTATGAACAGTTTTATTCTCCAGAGTTCCAAAAAGAAGGAGGTCATCGGCAAACATTAGATGAGATACAACTGGAGCGTTGTTGCATAACTTATAACCATTGTACAACCCATTATTTTCCATGGTTCTCATAAGCCAGGACAACCCTTGCGAACATAAAATGAATAAGTAGGGGGATAATGGACATCCTTGGCGAAGACCTCTACTGCTCATAAAATGACCTTCATCTTGACCATTGACAACTAAGGAAAAAGAAGCCGTAATGATGCATTTCATAATAAGATCATAAGTTTTTCCTATCATTCCAAAGGTTTTTAGACAATGACTAAGAAACCTCCATCTCACTCTGTCATAAGCTTTATGGATGTCAATTTTCAAAGAAAAAGTTCCTAAAATTGACTTGGAAGTATTCATGGAATGAAGTTGTCAATAATAACTCTACCCTTGATAAAAGCAGACTGGGATTTATCAATGAGTTTATCAAGGTGACCTTTTAGTCTATTGGATAAAAAATTTGTGATCACTTTGTACAGAATACTGGCTAAAGCAATAGGTCTGAAATCAGTAGGGGTTGATGGATTTTTTACCTTAGGAATGAGAACAATGTTGGTGTGATTTAGACCCATGGGGAGATTTCCAGTACTGAAGCATTCTTGAATTGTCTTGATGACATCTTCACCAACAAATTCCTAGCATATTTTGTAAAAGAGCGCAGGCAATCCATCAGGGCCAGGGGATTTTAAGCTTTTCATGTTCTTTATGGTAGCCCAAATTTCCTCAGCAGAAGGAACCATAGAAATGCTAGAGTTGCTGTCTCTATCAATCTGAGTAGAAGCTTTGAACATGATAGCATACTTATCTTCATTAGGATATCTTTGAAACAGCTCTGAGAAATGATTTATCAAATAAGTAATAATTCCATTTGTATCAGTGACCCAATCTCCATTTGGTAGTTTGAGAGAAGAAATGTTATTCTTCCTCCTCCTTTGAAGTACAGATAAATGGAACACATGAGTATTCTTGTCAATATTAGGAATCCAATTGACTTTACTTCTTTGTTCAAATTATTTTGTTGCAGAAGATTTAATTTATCAATTTCCTTACACAGCTCAGTTTCTTCAGCTCTTGTATCCCTCATGTGGGCCTCCATTTGCACCTTGAGTAGCTTTTCCTTAGTATCTTCTATTGCTCTAAAAATGTTGCCAAAAGCTTCTTTACTCCATTTGTTTAAATCCTCCCCTACTGAACTTAGTTTACCCATAATGTTATCATGAGTAGAGTTCCAATAATTTTGAACCACATCCTTAAAGGCAGGATGATCTACCCAGAAGTACTCAAACTTGTTGGAATGCTTCCTTCTTCGTTTAGTAGTCCTGTGAGTGTTAACAAGAATGGGAGCATGATCACTACTTATTCTAGGAAGATGAAGAACAACATTGTTCTGGAACATAAAGAACCAATCAGGGGTACACATAGCTTTGTCAAGCCTTTCAAAAATTGGTTTCTCAACAACAGCTCCATCATGTGAAGGCCGGCCCTGTAAATCCCATATCAATTAAACCCATGTCTTGTATAAAGTTCTTAAAATCACCATTCACTGCATTTCTAGTTTGATTACCACCCTTCTTTTCTCTCATTGATTGAATAGCATTTAAATCACCCATGATACACCAGGGATTAGGAATTTGAGCAGCATAATGAGAGAGATTTGACCAAAATCTACTTCTTAAGTGTTGTTCAGGAGGACCATACACACAAAGGAGATCCCAATCTTCCCCCACAATTTGATGTATACGATAGTGAATAACATTTTTTCTAGCACTAATAACTTATAAATCAGTTCTATTATTCCAAAGCACCACATTACCTCCACTTCTGCCATTAGCAACAATATAACTATAATTGTCGAAACCCAAGGAAGAATAAACATTGTAAGCATTTGACTCACCAATCAAAGTTTCAGTAAGGAAAGCAATATTAGGGTTGCAAGCCCTGAGAAACGCCATCAAATTGCGGAATGTCGAGATGTTTCTCAATCCTCGACAGTTCCAGGAGAACATTAACATTACTTCTGTGGCTGATTTTGGGCAGCCACCACACCCATTTGAGGGTATTGAGAAATGTTGCTTTTCTTGATGGGGGTATCGATATCCATAGGACATAAACTTCTCTTTGCACCTCCATTGAAGAGAGTATGTATTTGATCATCTGTAATTGATTGCGACTTCTTTCTCACAGATCTTCTCCATCCCTTTTTCTTCCGTGTACCAATAGTTTCTGATAACGAAATTGATGATGACATGTCTATTTCATCTTCCACTGCAGAATGGGAGTTTGAATTAGGGATTTGACATTGGTTTTTCCACTGACCTTTGATTGGTTAAGTTTAGTTTATCTGGATGTGAATGGATGGGATTTTGACTCTCAAGATCATTGCAGTTTATTTGGGCTCGGTTTTGAGATTCGGTACAACTGGGCTCGTTGTGGGAAGATATGGGTAAATTATCAGATGAGTCATCAGTCTTACCTGTCATATGCTGCGTCAGCTTTTGCTCCCCTGTCTTATCGTTTAAAACCTCGTCACATCCAGGTTGTTTTCTTGGATCCGCTGCCGTCTTGGTTTTACCTTCTGTGTCTCTACCAACCTCATGTCGCTTGATGTTTTGTTTGTATAAAGCAGTGACACAGTCTGCAGCTACACTTCTTTCTTTTCTAGAGGCCGTTTGACTCTGCCCAACCACTGCTTTACAGCTGTCATACCCATCCTCTGTTATATGCTTTTTGATGTATGTCACCACCATTATTAGTACCTTGTATGCACTTTTTCCCCAGATCTGTAATGACAGATAAGTTTTCCACACTAGTTTTTTGCTTCCCTTTTTCCTGACCATTGGATTCCTCTATCCTTAGTGCAGCAAGATTAATCTGGAGATGCCGCGTGTCGTCATAATCATCGTTTGATCTATCCCCAGTAATCGACGGTCTCTGAGAGTTTTCCATCATCTTCTTCATCATAGGACTGTTACGATTTGGATTGATGAAACCAGCATCTGTAGATTTGTAATAAGATCGTATCTCATCCACATACCTTGCCATGGTCTTGTCTTTCATTTTCAGAGCTATTTCTTCTGCACTTAAAGATTTATCTCCTTCTAGTTTAGCTGATAGGTGAGGACATTGTTTCATTTGATGACCAAAAAATCCACAATAGAAACACATTCGTGGTAGCTTTTCGTATCTGAACTTGATGGTGATCTTCTTTTTTGATTTTAAGATTATCTCCATATCTTTTGGTAGAGGTCGAGTTATATCGATCTTAATCCTGATTTTTGCAAACTTCCCCCATTTCACAGCAAGTTGTTCATCCACAGGATCAGGCGTTCCGATAGACTTACCTATATTGAAAACTTTCGTTGCGTTCATCATGCTTAGGGGTAGCCCATAGATGTGCATCCAGAAATACACAAACTTAAACCCATAATCTTCTAATAAAAACTCCTCCTGGTATCTTTCTAAAAACATGAGATCCTCTTTAACAGACCATGGAGAACCCTGTAAGACTGCCTCCATATCACATAGGAATTGAAATTTAACACTGTATATGCCACTTCCTAGATCTGTAATATTTAATGTTCCTGATGGCCTCCATGCTTTAGTAACAACTTCGTTTATGATGGCTAGGCTATACTCTCTTCCAGAAATAAATTTAAAGACTAGATTCTTATTATACTCAGGATTAATAGCTGTAATATCATCATCATCCTCAAAAACATATGTTTGAGGTTCTTCAATGGTGTTACTTGAAGAACTTGTCGCCATAACACAGAGAAAAAACGCAGAAAAAGAAACAACCCAAGTTTACAGACAGAATATAAACTTAAGGGGAGAAAAATCTGAAGCAAGAGCAACAAAAACAACTCACAGAGATAAACTCAGTGATAGATAGAACCTCTTCGAAGGAGAAGAACACATCTAGCAACAGATGAGAAAGAACCTTGACTAAGTCAAGTACTCAATAAATTTTATTATCTTATGACAGTTGTTGAAGATAAATAAACCTATCCTGATGACTGCCTCATATTTCTACTCTCAAGTATTCCAATGACAGGTGTCACTAAAGAGAAACTAACAATACAGATACAGTGGCGAGTGTAATTTGGTGACAATCAACATTTAGCATAAGCCCAAGATGAGTATTTCTGTATGATGCTAGGTTTTAATTCGACCTTGCTACAGCTAAGATAACATGGGCTAGTCTAGATTTGGGACAGGACGTGGTACACTCTGAACGGTGGAGAGGGAAACGACTCTAGCATTAGGATTGGTAGCGAAGTGGGGAATGATTAAGGATTTGGATTGATTGTCCCAGATGTAGCATTTTCCGTTTGAATTTCAACACCGTACAAAAATCAAGAAAAAACGGCAGAAAAACTAAAGGTGGACCAAAATTAGGGGTCATTGTGGAAGATCATGCTCAGAGTCTCGACAACAAATAGAACATAAATATCTGCACATATAAATTGAAGCATTGAACACTGAGGAAAACATCATCGTAGTCTAAACTCACATATTTTAGCTTTATATAAACCAACATACTCCGATCAGGCCATCACTGATCTTCACCCTTGCATCTGCCTATTTAGCTCCAAACCAAGATGGAGAGATCCCCAATTTACTCTCTAATAGGCAAGTCCATACTGCATAAAAATATAAAACCAAGAAGGAAAAAAATGCAGTCAATATGAAAAAGTCTGGGGATAACAGCGCTGCGAAGTACAACAACAAGAGGAAAATTCTTACGGAAAATATTTGGTTTCTTTAGTGGTCCTATTCCAGTAGCATACTGGTAGAAGGACAAAATTGAACATCTTTCTATCAAGAAGTATCTGCACAACGGATTATTCAAACAAACAAAAAACACGTCAAAAAAAATGTTACGTTAATTGCGCTAGACTTGGGCAAGAAAGAATTATGACTAGGCTAGGCATCCAAATGTGGCCGAGGCTCTGCTTCTACAGAAAGCTTTGATACATTTAAGAGTTTGTAGAAACCAGAATGTTAAGAGGCAAACCAGAATTTTAGCAGCATTCTCTGTCACGCGTTTTTTAACTTCACAGACAACGAATCTTTCAGTCAACTTAAGGTCCTGGCCTACAAGAAAGCCATATAAGAGGCAATCAAAGACTAGTTATGAGTAGTAAGCCGCCAATCACCAAAATATAACATAATAACCCACCACTGAGTTCAACAGGCATGCCTAACTTCTTTAATTTGGGACACAATTTCTTTGCATTTGAAACGGAAGTTAAAGGCATAACAATCCCATCTTTCTCAAAAGCCAGCTGGAGAAGACAATTCCAAAGGGAGGAAATGGTGAGAACATCGAAGCATAACATGATTTTCAAACTATACAAGCACCTCAGAGTATATAGGTTTTCCTGACCGTTTCCATTGGTGTGCTGCCTGCATTTATAAAGTCAAATTCTCTATATTCGCCAAACTTGCTGCAAAATGAAATAAAGAAAGCAGTATCAAAAACTATAAGAACAAAGTGCAAGTGCGACAACATTCTAACGACTAGAACGTCCAACCTACCTGAGTCCCTCGTCTTCTGTTTTGTTAGTTAAAAGAACACCATAGTTATCATTATCAAGCATCTGGAGAGCAAAAAGGCTCAACTGATAAGGATACAGTGATAAGACTTGAGAGATGTCAAAAGTGGAGAAGATGCGATAGATAAAACATGCAAGATCAAAAAAATTCGTACAATTCCAATTTCATGGAGGCCAGTGTCAAATTCTTTAGTTTTATATATCAGCTGTCTCCAGGCTTGAGGTTCTGTTGTTCAGGTGTGAGTTCTTTTACCAATCCAACACTATATGCCAAAGCTTTATTACGTGCAAAATATACCCTGCAACAAACCAAACAATCACAAATAGAGATTGAAGAACAACATACAGTAGTATTGAATGTAACAACCATTATTATTACTTGTAGTTTTCGCGGTGGTTGTCCAAAGATTCCATGAAATCCTTGTACATGGGACTTTCAAGTTTTGCAAAACTGACACAGAACACATAGAGGCTATCATAACTTTGAATATCCTCATGAAAAGATTTCTCATCAAACCGGTATTTTCTAAAGTACTTCTTCATTTCTTTAGCTTCTATGAGCTCCCTCCTTTTGGCTTCGTTCAATTGTTTCACTGCAAGTCGTTTTTCATCTGGACTAAGCTCCACTCGGTTTCTTTCACCATGTTCTCGTAATCTTACAGCTTCTTCATAGACTCGATAGATCAAAAAATCTTCTAAGGCTAAAAAACAAAGCAAAAAAATCCAAGAAACATGAAAGAAATTATTTCAAAAACAAAAATAAAAAAACAGTAAATATTTGTTGAAATTAATTGATAAGAGTCTCATGTCTTACGCATAGTATCAATTTCATCTAAACTAATGCCGCTCCATCGTGTATCTAGACATAAAAAGACAAAGAATTCAAGGAATTAAAAACAAATATATAGAGAATAAAAGGATTAGAAAAACAGTAAATATTGTTGATAGGGAGTCTCATGCATGTCTTACGCAACATCTTAAACTCTTCATCGGTGAGAATGCTACCTAGACATGAAAAGAGAAAGATTTCAAGAAATCAGAAAATAAAAATACATACAGAGAGTCAGAGACAAAAGGATTAACAAGAAACATAAAAGCAAACATTGTTGGAATTTAATTGATGAGAGTCTCGTGACTTACCAAACTGATCAGCAGTTGGTCCTTGATTTCCTACGCTCGACTGTGTGCCTAGACACAAGAATATATAATCTTAATAACAGATGACTGATTTCACAAACCAAAAAGAAAGAAATCAAAACGGGTTTTAACATATGATGAGAGTCCTCTTACTTGTCTCGGTAGTTCTCTTACGGTTTCGGTGCCATCCTGTCTACAGAAGACGATTTCGTTCACTCTATCTGAACTTGCTCCCCTTTGTGATGTGAGAAAAGAGTCTCTTTCTCTTCATCTTCGACACAAAAGTTTATATATAGGCGGCGGTTTGTGACGGAAACGGTTTCCTTAAGTGGGGGCCCAAACCAAGAGTCGACATCTAATTGTATTTCCTTCCTAATCAAATCTAACTCCCCAAAGATAATTTAATGTATATTAGTTTTTTTTTTTGATCAATCAAAGAGAAAATTCATTGAAAAGAAAAGTTACTTAATAGGGGTACCTCAACCGTAAGCTTGTTCTTCCCTGATTTTAGTTTGAGAATCGTGGGTGCGAAATACCGCACACCCGATAGTAAGGCGAAAGAATACATTTGATAGCAGGCGAATCTGACGCGCTCTTTACATTTATGCTGACGAATGAGATGACGTCACCAAGTCACACCAAAAGTGTGAAGACCAGCGTGGTAGTTAAAAGATCAGCGCGGCAAATATAAAGCAGGGCGATAATAACGCCCTCTCAGATCCGAAAATAAGAGCTTTATTAGCTGTCCTCCACTTTGTAACCCCTATAAAAGGGACAAGAAACCATTGTAAAAGAGAGAGATCTTTTTGAGAGCCGAGATAAGAGTTTTAGGAGAGAGAAAGTTATTTTGTTCTCCAAGTTAGGGTTTTCATACATCAACTTTGTATTTGTTCTACCTTTTAATGGAATAATTTAGAGTTTTCTTTATGATGTCTTAGATTTATTTGATAGATTAACTTGGGTGTAGGGTGTAGGATTTCCTGCACCTACAAAATTTTTCTAATGCAACTACCAAATCCTGCAAGCAACTCCTGCTTTACTCAATTCAAGTTCTTACTTTTCTCCGCTATCGATTATCTAATTCATCTCATCAAGATTGTATTCAAAAGTTGCAAACACAAGACACAACACAAGACTACTTACAGCACTACTGAAATCAACAAGAAGACTACCTTTACTCCCTACCTTCAAAATCCTCTTACTGATACAACCCAAAGCCATAACACTACTGTAATCACTACTAAAGAAGTTCAAAATAACATAAACATTCACCAACATTTTTTACAAAGTACTGAAATTCTTGGGGATCTCATCCCTCAAGTCACACAAATCACTCCCACAACTACTACCCAAATCCACATTACATTCACTACAGTCAACAACTTTACATACCAACAACAAAATACTAAAATACCAAAGAACAAAGCTGTCCGCCTGGAGAAAAAGAAGCAAAAGAAGTCCACCATTTCCATCATCTGCAGCAAGAAAAAAGAGAGGAGAAGAGCAAGTATCGAGAAAGCCAATTCATCAAAAACTTGTTACTCATCTTCAAACTTTATCCAAAGTCTGAAGACTTGGCTGCTTTCAGTACTCCAGAAGGGACTTCTAAAAGTCCTCTTCATTGTAGCTCCAATTCTCCTCCTCTGCATACTGCTCACTATAATCACTACTTGATGATGCAGGAGATACCTGACTGTCATCTAATGACGAACTCCCCTCACTATCACTTCCTTCACTCTTATCAGTCTCATCCTCCAAAAGTTCCTCATCATCATCACTTGTTTCTCCTTCACGCATGGTTCTGGCAAAGATCCTTGGATTGGATCTCTCATCATCAAATCTTCTGCGAAGTTTCCTCTCATGATAAGCCTCCATTCTCTTCCTTTCATCCGCAGCATCGGAATTCTCATCACTGGTGTTCATCTCTTTAACTGGGTACTCAAACCCATTCTCAGACTCCTCTGAATCACTCTCAGTGGCACTCCAAAAACCTTTTGGCTTCTCTGCTTTTGCTGCTCTTTCCTCATCTTTCCGATCAACCCTTTCAAAGTACTTCACCTTCCAGACCTCAAACAAAGCATCAATCTTCTCTTTTTATCATCTCCGATGAACCAACTCTTGTTCAGCAATTTCTTCACTTTCTTGTCTCTGAAGAATTCTCTCCAATGCACGACGGTTTATCTCCTCTAGCAGATCATTTTTAAATTTCTCTAGTTCCCGATCTTGCAATGACAAGGAAAGAGCTTTGGCTTGTTCGTATTCTGCTGATGATGGTGGAACGGTGGGAAGAGGATCTTGGGAGTTGTCAGGAAGGTTTTGATAACCGATACCGACCATTCTCTAAAAAATTCACTTTTCTCTTAATCTGTACCTTTTCTGGGTATAAACTTTCCGATCATCTGATAACCCCATTTTATAGACTCCTAATTAATACCATTCATAGCCATTTATGGCGTTTTGTTAAGAGTCATGTCTCTAGACCATGCACACCGGTTCAATACCCCATACATGGTACTCAAAACCATCATGACGCTTTGAAATTTATACCACATAATCAATTTTCTCTAACCTTCCAGTACTAGCTTAATTGCATCTCTTCGACCTTACCGCCCAACACACCAAACCTAATGTTCTACACACTTTTAGCCTCTATGGTTCCACCATTATGAGTGAAATTGGTAGGCCACCAAACCTAGCATTTTTTTCTTGGGTATTGACCCTGGTCTATGATTTTATGCAGGTTCAGATATTACAGCACCTGTTAGGAGGAACCCAATATAGGACCATTGGCCTTTGTAATTTCATCTATAAAATCCTATCTAAAACCCTGGCTAATAGACTCAAACCTCATATGGATAACATCATCTCCCAGAACCAAAGTGCCTTTGTCCCAAAAAGAAGCATATCTGACAATATCCTGCTAGCCAATAAGGCTGTCTATGCTGTCAACCATCAAAAGAAGAAGGAGGGCATTGCTGCTATCAAACTTGATATGTCCAAAGATTATGATAAGTTAGAATGGTCTTTTATTAGTAAAGTTTTACTTAAAATGGGTTTGTCTGATCACTGGGTTAATCTAATTCATCAATGTGTTTCTACTGTCTCTTATTCTTTTTTATTGAGTGGCAGTCCTACTGGTCTTATCAAACCTGAGAGAGGCCTGAGACAGGGAGATCCTCTCTCTATCTTTATATCATCTGTTCTGAAGCTTTATCTGCTTATATTGATAGTTTGACGGGAAAAGGCTTAGTTGAAGGAATTAGAGTTTGTAAGAATGCCCCTTGTATGACACATCTCTTGTTTGCTGATGATTCCCTCCTGTTTTCTAGAGCTACTAACAAAGATTTTAGAGCTATCAAAGACTATCTTCAAAAGTATTGTTTCGCTTCTGGACAGGAAATCAACTTTGATAAATCTGGTATTATGTTTAGTAAAAAGTTGCATACACCTCTTATGAACCATTCATCTAATATTCTAGATATCCATAACAGAGATCTAGGGGAAAAGTATACACCATTTTAAGGGATTAGCAACTCAGATTAGTGCCGTTGCTAATTTTCTGTTGCTACTAGCAACTGCAGAGTATTTAAGCGTGCGGTTAGACCGTGTGGCTGGTAACACCTAGTTTGACACTTTGACTTAACTTGACTTAAGTCTTTTACCTCTCTCGCTCCCTGCCGCTGCTGCTTCTTTCTCTACTACTTCTCTTCTTCATCAAAAAACATGAAGATTCATTAACTAAATCTACCAAAAACATCAAATCTTCTTACTCTCTTCATCAACATCAAATGAAAACGAAGATTCATCAATGGTTTATTGATTTCAGGTATTGGTCATTTGGTTTGATTTTGAGCTAGGGTTAACTCATGTTTCGTTTAGAACTTGCACCTTAGTTCCGATGGTTTGTTTTTGGTTATTTAGTTTGATTTTTCTTTAAATCTGTATTTCATTTGTAGCGCGACTCTAGGGTTTCAAATTATTTTTGTTTGATTTCTGTATTTGGGTTTTTTTTCTGGGGTTTCTTCATAATGGATGTTGGTATTCAGGCTAATATCTATCGGGAGGAGGGGAATATTTTTGATTTGCATATTATGCTTGTTAGGTTTTTAAGGTAAGAAAAAGATGATGGTGCTGAAATAAAGACGATGATGATTCAAAACGGTAAGTTCTTTAAAACCCAATTCCATTTTTCATTGCACGATCATATCTATGTTGTTTAATTTTTGTGTAATGGAAATATTAAATTTACGATTTCTGTAAAATTGATTTTGGGGTTTTGAGAATTGGGCACTCTGTTTGAAACATGAAAATTTTGGGTTAATCAACATGTTGATAACATATTTCAGTTGTAACACTTTGTGAGTAATCTAGGTTTTCGAACTTTGTTATGTTTGATAAAATTTGTTCATGTCACTTGTAGAATCCAAAGATTGATTTAATGTACTTTGCTATTTTGGATGCAGGTTTGTAAAATTGTGGAGGGCTAGAGGTACTCAAAAAGACTTGATGAACGCCAGATAACTGCTCTTTTGAAAGTTGCATGTCCCAGGGGGGTAAGCATCTTCCCAGAGATAAGCATTTTGTTTAATTTAATTCATTTTCTATTTGAAAGAATACAATTGAATCTTAAAAATCGACATGGATATAGTTGTTAATTGTCTAAGTATGCCACTGATCATTGGTAGACATTTCCGTACGATGAGTCGTGTTTTTTTAATTCATCGGTTTGAATTTGTTTATTCATGTGCTTTGTTTCCTTAATCATGTCATTCTGATTTTGCAGACTGCAATGTTTAAAAGGCTGGGAGTCTGAGGAAACGATCTGCAACCCAAACCTGGAATCTTATGTTGCGCTGGAGCCATGTGATCAGCAAATAGCTAAACCTTGATATCCTACGACATATTGCAGGTGGATAATAATTTCATGCACTTATTCATGCAATGACTTCATTGCTTTATAAAAAAAAAAATCGGGATGAAATTATAGGTCTGAAATTATATTTGATAGAACTCTTTTGTTTTTGGGTTCAACTTATAGGATTTGATCGAAGTCATTGTGTACATGAAGTTTTCCAGTCTTTGTACTTAATAATTACTGGCTTTTTGTTACTGTGATCAGATATATTTTGGTTCATTCCTTGTGAAGATGGAAAAACTTTCCACCTGATTTCGATGAATTAAAGACATAGAAGGAGAAGTCCTCGGGTGAAATGATGCTTAACTGTATGAAATATTTCCGAGTTCTCTGTTTTGTGAAAGAATTTGAGGTTCAGTAAACTATCTTGGTACTTGTGCGGATTTGTATATGTTCCAGTCTTTTTCCTCTGGCCTGTTTGATATTAAACTTCCAAGTTTCTAATGGTTAAACAGGTTATTGTGAGTGGAAAGCTTTCGAGCAGCTCATGCAAAGTAGATGAAGTTCAAGGATAGTACATGGCTTCTTCTGGTCAGCATGTTATCTTCCTTGAGTAGTACACTAGTACTAATTTGTGCTATGAAGTGTTAATCTGGGTGATTTTGGTATTTGCAGAAATGGCTTGTACTAAGAAAACTGCTCGTAAGTCAACTGGAGAAAAGGCATCAGGGAAGCAGCTAGCTACCAAGGCTTCACGTAAGTCTGCACCAACTGCTGGTGGAGTTAAGAAGCCACACGTATACCGTCCTGGAACTGTTGCTCTTCGGTGTACTTCCATCTACCTTCATTATAGTTTATTTCTGTTCTGTTAATTTTAATTTCATTATTTTGATCCTCAATTCTTTTGATTGTGTTAATAACTGTGAAATCCGTAAGTACCAGAAGAGTGCTGAATTGCTGATCAGGAAACTTCCACTCCAGAGACTTGTTCGTGAAATGGCCCAGGACTTAAAGGTATGGAGATTTTGTACACTGTTCTTGAATGCTTAATTTGATTAAATTGGTTTATTAACTTAAAGAAAGATATAGTATACTTACAATGATTGAATGTGGATTGTGTACTTGTTTTATGCAGACTAATTTGCGTTTCCAGAGTCATACTGTGTTGGCATTGTAAGAAGCAGATGAAAGCTACTTGGTTGGTTTTTTTGAGAACACCAACTCGTGTTCCATTTATGTGAAGCGTGCGACTATCATGCCCAAGGATATTCAGCTTGCTAGGAGGATCAGAGGAGAAAGGGCTTAATCAGTCAGTGTTGCTGATGGTCTCTGGGTGTATAAAGGCCGGAAAACTATCAAATATGATGGTGTTGCTGGGTTTACCGCGGGTTCAAAATTTCTTGTGTTGGAATTATTGTCTTCTGTGGTCTCTACTTCGGATTGTACGACTCTCTAAAGCCAGTTCTTTTGAATGGTGACTTAGCGGTTAGTACGAGTCATTCTTCCTTTTCCTTGTTGTGTTACTATAAGTTATGTGGAATGCTTACTGGGGAAGGAGTATGAAACTGTCATGAATTTATGATTCTAATGCTTGTATTTTTTCTTGTTTGAACATTTCAGGATAGCTTCTTGCTTCTCCACATGCTTGTGGTACATCTAGATGAATGTTCAGAAGTACTCTATTGTGCCATATCTTTCCAACTACGACCAAAAGTCTGTATATGTAAGATTATAATTAATCCCACGATTTTTTTACTGAGAACCTGCTTCACCTCAATAATTCCTCACCTTCGTATTCTACGTTTGTGCAGGAGTCACCAACACCGGCAAAAATGATTGTTCATTTTCTGTCTTTTCCAACAGCTTGACATGTTCAGTAGGTTAACTTACATAAATACTACTTCACCAATTTATTCTTGTCAATGTTGTTTTTAGCCGAGTTTAAGTATCAGTTACCAGCATGGTTTCTATTTTAACCCCTTGAAGCTATTACAACTTTTATTCTTCCTACATCTCATGCAGACCAATATGCGTTGTCCAAGTACATTGTTGGGTCCTCTATGGTAGAATCCCAGGCTGGGAAGGTAGGGATGACCATGGAGTCTGATTTCAAACTAGCTCAACTTCAGCATCAGCTTCCTGCAAATGAACCAGGCACGCTTATGCAACTTGTTGAGGGCACTACGGGGGAAGATAATATATCTTTAAGTGTGAAGGTAAGCGTTTGATATTTAAGTTAATGTAGGACATTTCTCCAAATGAATGACTTTGTTTGAAGTTTGGAGTTGTATTAATGTCTGAAATGGGGTGATAGTTCAGTTCTTATAGTAACTGCACCATTGTCAACTAGCCAGTAGTGTATCATTGTCTATGTGCTTCAGGGTCGTCTATTTTAATTTCTTCGTTCTTGTAAGTCAAGACACTGTCTAGTTAACAATGTCTATGGGTAAGCTAGAAAAAAGGCATTCAGAACAGCGTGCCATTGTCTATTGGTAACCACGTTTTCCATTTTAGGCGATTAGCAACTCAGATTAGCAACAACACTTGTCTCCGCAGATTATACAAAATCTAGGGCTTAGTCTTTTGTTTGTGACCTCCATACTGAAACATCAAATTGATTATTATGCAGGTATTTGGGCTTAAGTCAAAAAGCAGTACTCTGGTGATATTGTAGCATGCAGAGGAATTTGTTTAAGCAAGCGGAGTCTCGTTATACTTATGGTGGAGTTCAATCTTACTCATATATTAGTCTTTCTTTCCCTGTTTTTCAATGCCTCTTTCAGTTGACACAAACTAGGTCACCCATCAATTTATGAATGACAACATAGAACATTGTTTGTCAAGTCACAAAAAATTGGGACTTGATGATCATCTCAGTAAGTTAGCTGTGATACTTGTATACATTTGTATCAAATACTCGTACTTTTTGTTAACTTCAATTGAAGAATCCTTTTTTCATAATATAATACAGTTTTGTATCTTCTATTGTGATTCAGAACAATATGGTTTTGTATGTCCATTGAATGGCATTGTAGTTTGTATATCTGTTGAAATGCGGAACTAGGTAATTGCAGGGGGGGAATGTGGGGGGGAATTGATTTTGACCAGGTCAATGAAGACTTGACCTTTTTCTCTAATGTTGCAAAAAAGTAGCAACATCAATAATCTGTTGCTAAATTAGAACCAGAACCAACAGTATCTAGTTCCGGGTAGGGGAATTCCTGTAATTAGCAACTGATTAGCAACAGCAAACTGGAGTTGCTAATAAAAAAATTAGCAACGGAAAGCGCCGTTGCAAATTTCCGTTGCTGACCGTGATTAGCAACAGAGCTTATTCCGTTCTAAAAATTGCGACACCGTGTTTAGCAACAGCAAAAGCCTGTTGCGACCCCGTTTAGCAACAATTATGGTAGGTTGCTAATACCTTAAAATGGTGTAGTATCTTGGCACCCCTATAGCTTTTCAGGCTTCTAAGATCCAGACCCATATGGGTATTCTCCAAGATGTAGATGTTAGGATTACCTCTTGGCTTCATAGACTGTTATCTCAGGCTACTAGAACTACTTTGGTTAAGCATGTTGGTCAGCCCATTCCTCTATACCAAATGGGTGTTTTTCTTATCCCCAAGTACCTCTGCAAAAAGATGGATTCCCACCTTTGTCAATTATGGTGGGGAGAGACTCTTGACCCTAAGGATAGAAAACTGCACCTTCTAGGATGGGATGCTTTATGCTCCCCTAAGTATGAAGGTAGTCTTGGTTTTAGGAAATTGGAACTTAACAACTTGGCTATGTTAGCCAGAAATGCTTGGAAAATCATAGAAAACCCTCATTGTCTTTTAGATATTGTGCTGAAAGCTCGATACTTTCCTAGGACTGACTTTTTTAATGCTGCTTGTCCTAGTGACTGCTTCTGGACTTGGAGATGTCTCCATACAATTAAAGAGGTGATTAAACCCTTTATTTCTTGGATTATTGGGGATGGTAAATTTATTGATCCCTGGTGTGATAAATGGATCCCTACTTTAGGTTCTGCCACCCCTAATCCTTTGGTCCCTCCTGACCCTTGTGTTAAAGTTTCTTATTTTATTAATGATGCTACCAGATCCTGGAATTTAGACAAACTAAACAATCACTTTGATGATTCTTCTGTTCATAAGATCATCACCATTCCCTTAAGCCAGTTATGCACTCCTGATAGGAGGGCTTGGGAGCTTTCAAAGAATAACATATTTTATTCTAAATCTGCTTACTTGGGATTAAGAGGGTCTAGACCCTCCCATAGTAATAAACTTTGGAAGTGCATTTGGAAAATTAATGTTCCTCACCGTATTCAACTTTTTACTTGGAAAGCTGCCAGAAATGTTTTGCCTGCTAAAACTGTTTTACAAACTAGGATGCCTATGCACTCTATCTCTTGTAATAGATTCTTTGACCGTGGTGAGTCCATTATGCATGCTCTTGTTCTGTGTCCTTTTGCTAATCATGTTTGGAATCTGGCCTCTTTCTGTGCCAATAATTCTGCTTTTTCTTCTAGTTCTAAGATTGATTAGTTGAACTATTGGTTGTTGGACCCTATTACTAGAATTCCTATTGATAGACATTGCATGTTTGTTGTTGTCCTGTGGTCTTTATGGACTAGTAGGAACAATTTAGTCTTTAGAAACCACTAGGAAAATCATGTTGCTATAATCCATAGAGCCAAGGCTATGCTCCTCACTGTTAAAACCAGAGCTCAAATCCCACCTAGCCATTCCATTTCCTTTAGTGATCACTGGATGCCCCCTAATTTTGGATGGATTAAATGTAACACTGATGGTGCTTATGATGACATTACTAAGGATAATGGTGCAGGCTATGTGATGAGGGATTTCTCCAGCAAGGATTCTTTCTGTGCTTTTATTGTTTTCGATGTGGAATCAGCTGAAGAGGCTGAAGCTGGAGATATCTGGGCTGTTTTGAAGAAGGATGTGGAATTAAAGCTATCACATATCATAGTGTAAAGTGATGTTCAAGACCTGGTTTCCCAATTCTCAGCTGGCTGTTTTGATGGGAATCCTAGAACTGACGCTATCTCTAAAGACATTCAGTTTTGTGCTTCTTCTCTTAGTGATTGTATTTTCTATTTTCAACCAAGAACTTGTAACTCTGTTGCTCATGAACTAGCCAAATGGACAAAAAACAACAAGTCGTTTATGTACTGGTTCGTCCCTCCTGTCTGGCTTAGGCCTTTTTGTTGAGGAAGACCATTAGCCTTTTTGAAGGCCTTTGCTTATAAAAATAAATAAAAAAGAGGGGTACCTCAACCCAATGAATACAAATGGAAACAAAAAATAAGAGAAAAACCGGAGGTGAATTCGGCAATCTAAGACAACAAACAACAAGCTCAAGAAGGCCGCAATAAAGAGCCCCATAAAGCTACTACCATATTCGCCGTTAGACCTAACATTCTTGTGTTCGATTCGTCCCAAAAGAACGCTTGTATTTTAACGTTTCTAATAAGGCTAACCAAATTTTTATTTTTGTTTTCAAAGAGTCTTGCATTTCTCTCTCTCCATATGCACCACCATATTGCGACCGGGATGTTATTCCATATTCGACTAAGTCTTTCGTCTCCCCAATTAAGCTTCCAAGACTTCACATTTGTGGTGATATTTGAGTTATAAGTCCAACGAAAACGGCATCCTTCAAAAAAGTAATCCCAAATTCTCCATGTCCTCCAATCTTCATAGAACATATGCAAGCTAGTTCCATCGTTTTTGTCACAAAAACAACACAAACTAGAAACATCCACACCCCTTCTTAAGAGCTTATCCGCCGTCATTATCTTATCATGAGAGAGAATCCAAAGGAAAAAACTAAGTTTGCAAGGATAATCACGACTCCAAACAACTAATACTAATTTAATGTATATTAGTATTAGTTAACATTAATTAAAATAATAATTAAGTAGAGTTTCAAATGATGATAATAAAAATTAGTTACCAATAATTAAAAATAAATAATTAAGTAGAGTTTCAAATGAAGATAATAAAATTTGATGTATGAAGAAGATACACAAATATGCATAACAATACCATTTTAATTTGAAGCAACCGGAACTAACAAAGTTACGAAATTGAAGTTTTCAAGCATCTTGCATAATATGAAGCAAGAAACAACTAAAATGAACGCAATATACCAGAAGAATTAGAAATATCATTAGGTTTTCCTAAAAATGGGATACTTCCTCAATCATTTCTTTAAGGAGCACCATATTAATAGAATAAACATCCAAATGTAAAACTGCTTCTGTTGGCATATTGGTTAAGTTTGGAAACTCAACAAAAAATCCGTTTCAACCATGTTTAACTTGTATCATGTTTCTTCACAATAGGAGTTATTTCTAAACACCAATAGGTTCTTAAAGCTAACAATGGAAATTTGAGAAATCAGTCTTTTTATCTTATTGTTTTTTCTTCTATAATCAGTCTAGTATCTCAAAATGTTACCCTAACAGTAATGAAAACTATGAGATAGTGGTGGTTGTGTCATCAGGAGTGGAGAATCAAATCTCGGTTGTTCCATCTACTTCCATTTGTCGGATAATCCATGCAACACCAAGTTGATAGAATCAAGGATAATCCATTTGTCCAAAATCTTTCAACATAAACATATTAATTCGAAAATCTCAAAAAGATTCTCTATTATTTCGGTTTGGGATCTCCCTGTGTATCAAGGAATATCTTTGAACAATTAAGAAATAAGATTTCAGTACATGTTCAAATTACTCATTATGTCGACATCTTGAACTTTCCTATTTTGCAAACTAAATTTTCAAATCACATAAATCCCAAAGTGTACGTAACTTAGAGAAATCGTTTTTTCCTATTAGGACTGGTTCTACCATGACTCCTAAAACAAGTTAGGATCGGTTCTACTTTGAATTCCAATATAAGTAGGTGTCGGTTCTACCTTGACTCCAAACATGAGCTAGGATCGGTTCTGCCTTGATTCCCTATATATGTTTGTATGGTCTAACCATAAGATCTTCATTGAAAATCGGACCTTTAATCCTCTTGATTTATTTTCAAGTACGAAACAAGTTCGTACGTTTACTTCCTTAAACTCATGTAATTAAACATAGTTTTATAGACATGAAATCAAACCTATGTTCACTACAAAATCTAGTAACGAGTTACAAAGATTATGTTGATGTCACGATTACGAAGTTCAAAAGATAAGATTTATCGATATACCAATATAAAGCACTTATCACTATTGATATATATTGTTCCTTGACACATTGATCGAATATGATGATCAAGACTCTTACACTAGAGTTTCATGTATATAACTTTGCATGTTATGTTTTCAATCATAAACGACTTGAAAGCCTACGATATAGAAATGGAAACAAGTCAAGTCATGTGTATTACTAACCTCAAGTGGAAGGATGATATCATCGTTGATATCGATACGTTTATTGAATCTTCGGGTTTTAGATTAATAATTGTATATCTCAACATTTCTAGACTTCCTAGTCTAACCTAACGAAGTTGACTCTAGTAATCTAATCAAACGATCGACTTATGAATTTTGATACTAAAATATGGAAACCAACCTTGACATACCAACGCTTGGTGGGTTCAACCAAGCAATGCTCTAACAACATATTCAAATTTGTAATCCTTGGAGGATTCAGATTATATTTAGGCAGCCATCTGACTCGAATACTTCAGGGTTAACCGTTCTTTATGTGTGTTTATAAATTTGGTATAAAACCACTGACTTTTCTCCTTCCAGCGCCAACAATTGGTTTCTCAATGATAATTTATCAATGGAAGTTATTCCAGTATAAAAATTACCCAATTGTCTCGTACCAAATCACATCACTCTTATCAATCTTCTATATATTTCAATCAATTTTATTTTCCAACCGTGGATCCTTATTTAGTTCTTTATTGGAAGATATGGAAATTGATAAAACCTTGTACGAAAAAGAGAAAGAAACGTATTTAGATATTTCATGTTTCAATTACATTCAGGGATGACACCTAGGCCTTTAGAGCCAAAAAGAGTTTTTAATAGAAGATGAACATGATGAGATCAACATTTTTACCACAATAAGAAGATACATAATTATTTTAATGAGGAATGTGTGTATTCTGATGCAGATTTTCAGTGTCGATTCTGCATGGGCCGCAACTTGATTCAAAGGATTATTACTAAGATCTATGAGGTATAACCTTTATTTAATTATCAGTATATGATGCTCATCACGTACGAGGCTTTAGTTCGAACAAAAGATTAATGCAACATTTCGAATATTATCTTCTTGGGTTCCATCGGATTCCACAGATGAGTACATCTGTATAGGAAAAGCAATCGCATTTTAGGTATCTGAAAGTGTTTTCTGAAACAATAGTTGACCATTTTGGTCCAACTTTCCTACGAAAACCTTCCTATTGTATTCCTAAGAAAACAATAGTGTTTTCTTAGACAATAGATGCTTATAGAATCACTGTCGAAACATAACTATGGGTTTCCCAGGAATGTTAGGTTGTCTTAATTGCATGCATTGGGAGTTCTTCGTGTCCTATTGAGTGGGAAAATCAATATAAGGGTCACCATCCAAAACTAACAGTAATACTAGAAGATTTGACTACTTGTGATTGTTGGATTTGGCATGTCTTTTTTGGGCTTCTGGGTTCACAAAATAACATCAACGTTTCGAATACATCACCATTGTTTGAAGATCTTAGACATGGGCTCGCACCACACTGTAATTTTACCATCGAACGTCATAACTATATCTGGCTGAGGGGATCTATCCACAATGGTCTACTTTAGTTCAACCTTATAGTCAAGCTAGATTACATCAAGCTTCGAAGGACGTGAAATATTTTAACACGCAACAAATGGGTTTGAAGAAGGATGTTGAATGTGTATTAGGAATTTTAGAAAGGAAGTTTGACATCGTTTGTGGCATGTGTCATTTTTTCGATCTTCAAGAAATGAACAAAATTATGTTAACTTGCATAGTTTTCCATCACAAGGTCATTCAGGAAACCCGACGTGATCCTACCTTGAGTAATTATGAAGACGAAGATTTGAGGCCTAACCCTAGAGTGTTTCATGGTCGTCCTGCAACAGAATATAGAATTGCCACTGGAAAAATTCAAAACCGGAGCCTTTATGCACAACTTAGAGAAGATTTAACTGCTCACATTTGGGATGGAAAATGAGTTTTGTGCGGTGGTCAAAATCAAGCCAAATAATTTTTATTGAATAAATGTTGTTTTCAGTTAATTATGTTGTTTTCTTTTAATAATTAGTTTGTATAATTTGAAAAGAGAATTAATGAAGCGAGAATATTTAAATTAAGTTAAAATCTAACACATTAAATTTTCGAACTTAAATAAAACTTGACTATTACATTCTAATTAAAATTAACTAAAATGCATATATTTTTTGAACTTAAAATTAGCTAGTACATCTGAAACAGAGCGAAAGTATCATTTTTTTCTGAAACAAAGGGAAAGTATCACTTTTCCGGAAATGGAATGTGAAATTCCAGAAACAGAAATTAGTCGATCCATAAACCAAAATATGGTTGCATGATGTGTTATGCATTCTTTGTGGTGGTTTTGCGTAATGGCTATGCTTTCAATTTTCGAGAATTGTGCCTAAAGTGAAAGTATCACTTTTCTTGAAACGAAAAGAGTACATCGTTTTATTAGTTGCAACGGAAAATTAGTTGATGCATAAACCAAAATATGGCTACATAAAGTATTATGTATCCTTTGTGGTGGTTTGCGTAATGATTATACATTTAATTTTCTAAAATTGTGCCTAAGATGATAAATACCTCTGAATTTTTCGTAAAAACTCTAAATTTGATATTGTTATTTGTGCTCGTTGTGTAGATTTTTTTTATAACCTTTCCAACGAGATAAAATTAGTAAAATTCCAAGGAACGGATTTTTAGATATGTTATATTAAACGTTGCTTTCCAATTATATCCTAAAAAAAAACAGTCGAACCTCGATAAACGAATGTTCGATAAATGAATAACCTCGCCAAATGAATAATTTTCTACGGTCCCGACTTGGGCCCAAGTGATAAATGAATAACCTCGCTTAATGCATTAATGAATAACAAAAATTGGATCCTTAAAAGCCCTATAAAAATATAAACGAATAATCACTGAATTATATATAAAAATAAAATATATAAAAATAAACCAAAATACATAATCAGAAAATTTTACATAAAAATATATGTAGGAATGAACTCAAAAAAATTCATCTATGGTTGATTTTCTTTTTCTTCCACCCAACCCAAAATGCACCGTATCCTTAATTTTATGCAATGCTTGCACAATTTCTGAAATATTTTGCTCGTGTTGTAGCACGTAATTTTTTAAAGTGATCATCGCTTGAAAAGCATCTTTAGATGACACATTTGGTATGACGCTACTATCATCTGGTTCAGGATCATTCTCATTATTCATTACTGACTCAATAATTTATTCGTCTGTTGGAGACTCCACAACTGCATCATTCTCGTTAAGATTGTGCAAAATATGTTCAACGTCCATCACATTTCTATGACGTAAATTAGAAATGACACCAGTTAATTCAAAAGAAAATGAATGTTAATTGAATTATAGATAAGAATTTTGACCAATATTTCCTAGGTATACTTGTACATTTTTTCCTATATAATTTAACTTCTTAATTAAGAAAATATTGTCTAAATGAATAAATATTTATTTATCGATAAATGAATAAAATATTCATTTATCGATAAATAAATAACCCCGCTAAACGAATATTTTTTCTTGGTCCCGAGAGCATTCATTTATCGAGGTTCGACTGTAGGATAATAAGGAGTTATAGTAATTGGACTAAAAGGGAGGGATAATTGTGTCAAGTGAAAAAGACTAACCATGGACACCAAATCCAATCTTTTTGTGTCAATTGATGACTTAGATTTTACAAAAAAGTGGCCATATAAGGTCCTCCCTCGCTTCGCTCGGTAGGCCCAATTAAAGATCCCTGAACAATATGTATATAGATTTGTTTTCTTTCTCTTCCATGATCAATATGTCTAGACTCAAAATCCCGTGAACCTAATTGTGTAGAAGAGTTCTTGGATGATCTTAAAAACCAATATCTAAGATCAATCTAACCGTATCCAAATGAAGAGGATCCGAATTCTGCCAAGTGTGAAACTTGTTACCTAACTTTCAAGATACGAATTAAACAAGAAAAAGTCTCATTAATGATCATATAATAACCAAATGCGTAAAATAAAAAGACATAAGACACCATAAGTTTTGTTAATGAGGAAAACTACACCTGCAGAAGAACTCCGGGACCTCGTCCAGCTATAAACACCGAACTGTATTTAGCCACTACTGACACTAGCCTACTATCAAACTCAGACTGGAAGGTAGTTGAGACCGAATTAACTCTCCAAGCAATTCAGTTGCAGTCGTGCTCCTTACGTCTCTTGAACCTCGTAAGACTCTACGCAATAGATTCCCTTAGTTGACGTCCTTTAAAACCGAAGAGTTGCTTCAACCTAAGTGATGATTTTTAGATCTTCCTCTAACAAATAAGATTATTTGATTTCCATTTTGATCTTTCGATCTAGGTTTATAAATCTTTTGCAATAGACAAGTTTATCAAACCTCACAAATTCGGAACACTTACTCTCAGTTAGCTGAGAGGCTTGGATTACTAACTTCCTCTCAAGAACAATCTAAATCGATCGATTAAGAATTTAGATATCTATCTTGAGGAATCACAAAGTCTGAGACGAACAGAACTTTATGATTTCTATATATCTCGTTCATTATATGAGAAATCAAAAATCTCTAAGAACAAGATATGGATACAAAAACTATCAGGTAAAGGGTAGTCTTATCGGGCTTCACAAATCCCTAAGTGAAGTTTTCAAGTCATAACCTAATTATGTTTCTCAGAGGAAACCTAGGTTATAGACGGACGAATCTAGTTTGCAACTAAGACACAAGAGTCCCAAGGATTAAAAAAATCCAGTTACAAGAGTCTCTCAATTTATAGATTTTCAAAGCTCTAGCTAGCTGTAAATTCAATCTAAGATAACTTGAGATTCAAGCAAACACTTTTTCCGTTTAGATAAAATTCTTATTAGGAATTCATGTAAGCATGTGAGAACGATAAAAGCGTTTATGAAAGTTGTCCCAAGCTAAACAAGCTTCTGCTTAGTTCTGTACTGGGGAGCTAGGTATGGGTATGCATACCTATGAGTAGTCCGAGAAATCAGGATGTTAGGTTACACGTACTGGTATGTATACCATTAACCTTTCACAAACTCAGTCCCCTGGGTTACACATACTGGGTATGCGTACCTCTCCCAATTCACGAACCCAGAACCTTAGGGTACACGTACTAGGTATGCATACCTGTCCCATTCCAGAACTTAGATCACTAGGGTACGCGTACCTACCCAATGTCCAGAATTTCATATAGTTCATAATTTGAAACTTTCCCAATGACTTCAGATAATAAATATCATTTCTTGGGAAATTTTCTAATGATCAACTTGAAATACAAATAGTTTATGAACACATACACTTTTCTTAATTAACCAAGATTGTAAAGGATACATAAACATTCCTTGCTTGAATCATATTTCGAGAGATCTATCAATACAAGCTTTATTCGAAATTTCTTCTTTGTAATATTAATCTACTAAAATCAGACGACATCTCATAAAGATTGATGGTAAATGCTGTGAGTAAATAGGATGGTTCTGTCTTCACATACTTCTTTTTTCATGAAGTTCTCCAAATCTCTTCATTTGTCCTTCAGTCTTCAATCTTCGAGGGTTATTCCATGATGTCTAATACTCAACTATCATGCTTTATCCTGGTCTGAGACTTGACTTTAGTAGACTAGAATCAAGATGAAGTTTTGTGCAACTAACATTGGAAACAAGATTGAGATATCAAAACTTGCGGGTTCGACCGAGCAGTGCTTTAATAGTATTCCTATTATTCTTCTTCATAAGCATCGACATCCTCATACGGGGTAGTATCTTGGGTTGGTTTTTCATTCATTTATTATTCCACCTTATCCACTTATTTTCCCATAACATAAGTTGTCGAGGATTCATTGTTGTAGTTTCCATTAAAATAAGTTAGTTCTTGTTGAAATTCCTGTAACTTTATTCTCGCGAAAGATGACTTTTTCGAAGTTTCCTTAATACCATGCCGCGAACTGCTCTTCTATCTAGTTCTACTTGAGGTTGTTCTCCTTGTACTCGGCATAATTAAACTCAGAAGGTGAACCAGGCATCGCTTTTTTGGATATGCTTCTCGTTGTTTTTCCAGCTTTCTGACCCCCTCCCTGGTTAGAATGGTCGGCTAAACATCCACCGATATTCATTTTTACCACTGTGAGAAAATGAGTTTTCCCATCCACGTGGACCATCAAATAAGTTAATTTTCCAGTATACATTGAACTTGCTCTAATCTCCCTTGTTAGTGGATAAAGACTTTATTGAAGTCTCTTAATTCTCTAAAACTCTGTGTTGTTGGATTGTGATATCTTAAGAGTCACTCATAACACCCTTGTTTTGTAAATTTTAGATAATTTGGAGGAATTTCGTAAAAAAAATAAGTATGACTAAAATCTCCCTTAAATTTTTGGAGACTTTGAAAATTGGGTTATTTTCAAGAAAAGAAAATATGGATAGAAAAAAATAAAGAAAAAGGAAAAAAGAAAACACAAATGGTTTGATAGGTGTACTTTTTTTTTTTTGACAATCGACATGTATTTTACGATTTGTCAATGGTACTTTTGTTAATGTTGTAAATTGCATAATAAAAGAGTTGGTAAATATGTTGAAGTTTTTATTTGATATCGTACATTTTTTGTCTCTATAAATCATAAAACTCTCTAGAAATCCACAAAATTTGTTCTATAAGACACAAACACTCTCAGCAATACTCTCTCATAAAATCACTAGAAATCTCTAAATTTTCAGAGAACTTCAAGGAGTCGCTCAATTAAAAAATTTATGAAAGTCTATAGAATTCTTATTTGACTATCTCCATGTTAAATTCTCTAAGAGCACTTCCAATAGTGTTTGGATATGCATCTTAGTTGGAGGTAAAATTTTAAAATTTTTTGTTAGGGAAGCACAGTAACCGTCCCGTCCCGTGGAACCGCGGTCAGACGGGACAAGTACAAGTACCAAAAACTGCTACCTTCCCTAGAATAGGTGCAAGTAATGGTTCTAGGCTATTCCCGTCCCCTCCCGTCCCGTAGTACCGAGCAACAAGTAATAACGTCTAATAATAGTTAGGGTGTTTGAAAACTAATTAGTTTTTGTTCATTTCTATTTAGTTTTTGTTGATTTCTTTAGATGTGAAACTGATTGTAATTTTTTGGTTTTTGATTTTAGGGTTTTGGAATTTTTGGTGTGGTTCATAACTTCATTTGAACTTAGAACTTAGAAGATTTTTTTTTTTTTTTTTTTTTTAATAATTTTACATACGCTACGGGTAAAGAACCGGTACCGTCCCGTCCCGTACCGAGTTACACAAGTACAGGTCCCGTCCCGTCCCGTATTGCACTGGTACAGGTACCGGCCATAGGGAGGTACAGGTACCGAGCTAGGCAAAAACCCATACCGTCCCGTCCCATGTGCAGCCCTAAATTTTGTACATAAAAGCAAAGATTTTACACAATTTTTGATCTATGGGCACCAGCAATTTTTGATAATTTTCTTTGTTACTGTTTTGGCTGCTCATAAAAGAGTTTACTTTAATTTTCTACACCAACAAATAGATAACATCATAAAGGTGATGATTTTTTTGGTCTGTATGACAACCAAGTGAAGGTAATTATTTTATTTTATTTTGTCAAGATGAGAGCATTTGATCACATGTTGCATCCTCGTATGTTGAGAACGATGAAATCTGTATGTTGAGAATGATGAAGTCTGTAATGCCTGTAAGATCTTTGGAGGATGAAGCAATGCACGAAGAGGGATTGCAGTGATAACAATTGTTGAACTCTGGTAGTGTATAAATTCATTCTTGGGTGACAATCACCTTTTAGCATAAGCCCAAGAATCACTATTTAGGCAGTTTAACTAGGGGTCATTGTTTAAGATCATGCTCTGAGTCATGACAACAAATTCACCATAAACTGCATATATATATATTGAACACCAAGGAAAACATCATCGTAGTCACTCACAAGGGAATAAAACATCTAAAGATTTAAAGGCCTAGACCAATAAAGCTTCGCTTTATCTTTTTTGAACTTTGTGAAACGAGCGTTTGGTGAGGACACTTGGCAACGTATGATTGGATTGGTTTAAAAAGAATAGAAAAAATATTAAAAAGAGGAAACCAAATTCAATTTGGAATTCATGACGTGATAATATTTAGGCGAGGACACTTGACAACATATGATTGGTTTAAAAATTACAAACTCAAAAGGAAAACCTAATTTACCGTCTTTGGAATTTTATAGAAGTCCGAATTCACTTTGGAAATCGAATAACTATTATATTATGACTTTTTTTTTCCAAATTAATATATAAAGAGGAAAAAAATCCACATGTTTTCTGCGAAAATAAAAGGAAAAAAATAAATAAAATCAGCACATATTCTCCACCTATTTAATGCATTTTGCCCTGCCACCAAATAAAAAATGCATCGCCACGGGGCGGGGCAAAGCCCCGCACACACCAAATAAAAAATTCATCGCCATGGGGCGGCGCGAAGCCCCGCGCACACCAAATCAAAAATGTATTGCCTTGGGGCAGGGCGAAGCCCCGCTCATACCAAGTTAAACGGAAAAGATATATAAAATTTGCACATATTCTCCACATATTTAATGTATTTGCCCCGCCACACCAAATCAAAAATACATCGCCACGGAACAGGACGAATCCCCATGCACACCAAATAAAAAATGCATCGCTACGGGGTGGGATGAACTCCGCGCACACCAAATCAAAAATGCTTTGCCATGGGGTGGGGCGAAGCCCGCGCACACCAAGTTAAAAGAAAAAATATGCCCTGTGTGTAGCACGGGCACAAATCTAGTTGAACCAAAAAAGTTCTTATTTAGCTTAAGACGAGTCATAACCACGCCAACACTGATCTTCACCCTTGAACCATCCTACTTAGCTCCAAACCAAGGTGAAGAGATCCAAAAAAAGTTCTTAATCGTAGTTCTTAATAAGTTCTTAATTTAGCCTAACCAACATACTCCAATCAGGCCACCACTAATCTTCACCCTTGAACCATCTGCCAATTTAGCTCCAAACCAAGATGGAGAGATCCCCAATTTACTGTCTAACAGGCAAGTCCATACTGCATAAAAATATATAACAAAGAAGCAAAAAAATGCAGTCAATATGAAGAAGTCTGGGAATAACAGCTGCAGAAGTACAACAACAAGAGGAAAATTCTTACGGAAAATATTTGGTTTCTTTAGTGGTCCTATTCCAGTAGCATACTGGTAGAAGGACAAAATTGAACATCTTTCTTTCAAGAAGTATCTGCACAACGGATTATTCAGACAAACAAAAAACACATCAAAAAAAATGTTACGTTAATTGCACTAGACTTGGGCAAGAAATATTTATGACTGGGTATGATATGGCCCAACAGTTAAGCGCAACAGTTGCGCATTACTGAGATCGTAGCCTGGCAGATGGAGATGCACAGTCCGACGATGTAGCGCCAACATGGCTGAGACAAGAAAGGCTACTTAGCAAGTGCAATACGACGCGATAGTGTTGCATATCCTTATTCAGAGTTAGACCACCTCAAGGAAGGAATAAAGGATGGAATGCAAAGTCATGAGATGACTTTGGCATCGTTCCAAGCATTGGCCAAAGTTTGGATGATGCATGTGCAACAATGGCGTTGCCAAATGCGCCATTGGTAAATATTGCTCGCCAATAAGGATGCAAGTGATGCATATGAAGCATGAAGTTGAACTAAGCAAGTCAAGACTCAGTTGGCATGATATTTGGGTGTTGGCATCCAAATGAGCTAAATGTATGATCGGGATGAATGAAGCGCAGCCATTGCTGAATACTTGGCAGAAGTGCAAGTTGGATGAAGCGCAACCCTTGCCGGATACTAGGCGTAGACCAAGAGTGAGTAAAGCAAAATCATTGTCGAACATTGGCAGGGCCAAAATTTAGTGACGCGTAATGATTGTCGAAGATGAGTTCAAGCTGTCAGTTGCGAATGTGTGTGCATCACACGCATGCCAAAGTGAAAGAGCAAGTTAGAGACGGTTATAAAGTGGCTTTATAACCGAGTTTGGCATAGCCTAACCGTTTGGAACAAGTGTGGCACCATTCTACACGCCAGCACTTAAGTTAGCAGTTAAAAAGTGAACTGTGGCGGTTAGGGAACTGCCCATGGACAGATGGTTGTTCATGGGGCGTGCAAGAGAGTTGCATACGAATTGGCCCTGGTTCTTGGCATTATAAATAGCCAGAGAACCCTTGCAGATGAGAGTTGTTCAATAGTTCAAGTGTTGAGGAACCACATTGCAGTAGAGAGTGAATTCTGTGTTAGGCTTAGAGAATAAGCTTGTAAGTCCATTGGTTGGACGAATTTTGTATCTTCCCCTTAAGCTAATAAAAGAGAGTTTGTTGGCTTATACGTTTGGTCTTAGTATCTTGTTGATTCGATAATACTCCCTAATTTCTGTGAAGCATAATCATGGCAGAAACCCCTTTGTAGTATGGGCTACATTGCTGGTGAAGAGAAAATCTAAGTAAGTCTTCCGTTGCATACTCAAGGTAGAGTTGGTTGTTTGCATAGGTGCAAACTTATAAGGCTGAAATACGAGTGGGTGATAAGAGATCACTGAACCACTGTATTGCCGGGTTACAGTTGCGCAAAAATTTGTTAGGGCCATTTGCAGGTGTGACACTAGGCTAGGAATCCAAATGTGGCCGAGGCTCTGCTTCTACCGAAAGCTTTGATACACTTAAGAGTTTGTAGAAACCAGAATGTTAGAGGTAAACCAGAATTTTAGCAGCATTCTCTGTCACGCGTTTTTTAACTTCCCAGACAACGAATCTTTCAGTCAACTTAACGTCCTGGCCTGCAAGAAAGCCATGTAAGAGGCAATCAAAGACTAGTTATGAGTAGTAAGCCGCCAATCACCAAAATATAACATAATAACCCACCACTGAGTTCAACAGGCATGCCTAACTTCTTTAATTTGGGACACAATTTCTTTGCACTTGTAAGGGGCGGTAAAGGCTCATCTTTCTCAAACACCAGCTGAAACAAAGACAATTCCAAAGGGAAGAAATGGTGAGAACATCGAAGCATAACACAATTGTCAAACTATACAAGCACCTCATAGTATATTGGTTTTCCTGACCGTTTCCATTGGTGTGCTGCCTGCATTTATAAAGTCAAATTCTCTATATTCGCCAAACTTGCTGCAAAATGAAATAAAGAAAGCATTATCAAAAACTATAAGAACAAAGTGCAAGTGCGACAACATGCTAACTACTAGAACTTCCAACCTACCTGAGTACCTCGTCTTCTGTTTTGTTAGTTAAAAGAACACCATAGTTATCATTATCAAGCATCTGGAGAGCAAAAAGGCTCAACTAATAAGGATACAGTGGAGAAGATGCGATAGATAAAATATGCAGGGTCAAAAGTTCCATGCAGGGTCAATAATCTTACATTATTGTGTAAAATTCATCATAATAGAAATTTGATCATCTAATAAAAATAAATAAAAATCATACAATTCCAATTTCATGGAGGCCAGTATCAAATTCTTTAGTTGTATATCCTTTGTCTCCAGGCTTGAGGTTTTGTTGTTCAGGTGTGAGTTCTTTTACCAATCCAACACTATATGCCAAAGCTTTATTAGGTGCAAAATAAACCCTGCAACAAACCAAACAATCACTAATTTAGATTGAAGAAGAACAACAGTAGTATTGAATGTAACAGCCATTATAATTACTTGTAGTTATCGCGGTCGTTGGCCAAAGATTCCATGAAATCCTTGCACGTGGGACTTTCAAGTTTTGCAAAACTGACACGGAAACATAGAGGCTATTATAACTTTGAATATCCTCATGAAAAGATTTCTCATCAAACCGGTTTTTTCTAAAGTACTTGTTCAATTGTTTCACAGCGAGTCGTTGTTCATCTGGACTAACATACAGTGACTTTTTTTCACCCACTTTCCGCAATCTTTTAGCTTCCCGATAGACTCCATAGATCTCAAATTGTTCATAGGCTAAAAAAAAAACAAAGAAAAAAATAATCCAAGAAACATAAAAGAAATTAGTTCAAAAACAAAAATGAAAACCGTAAATATTTGTTGAGGTTAATTGATAAGAGTCTCATGTCCTACGCATAGTCATAATTTCATCTGCGCTAATGTTGCTCCATCGTGTATCTAGACATAAAAAGAGAAAGAATTCAAGGAATTAAAAAAATATATAGAGACTAAAAGGATTAGAAAAACAGTAAATATTTGTTGATAGGAATCTCATGCATGTCTTACGCAAACTCTTAAACTCTTCATCGGTAAGAATGCTACCTAGACATGAAAAGAGAAAGATTTCAAGAAAATGGAAATAAAAATATATACAGAGACTAAAAAGGATTAACAAGCAACATAAAAGCAAACATTGTTGGACTAACCATACTGATCAGCAGTTGGTCCTTGATTTCCTACGCTCGACTGTGTGCCTAGACATAAAGAAAGATTTAATAACAGATCTCACAAACCAAAAGGCAAAAAGAAAGAAATCAAAAACTGCATAGGGTTTTAACATATGAGAGTCTCTTACTTGTCTCGGTAGTCCTCTTACGTTTCGGTGCCATCTTGTGTGTCGGTAATCGATTTACAAAAGACAATGGCGGTTCACTCTATCTGAATTTGCTCCACCTTGTGATGTGACTGAGAAAAGACTCTCTTTCTCAGCCGAGGGAATAAAAAGAGACTCGCGTTCTCTTCGTCTTCAAACACAAAAGTTTAGAATGATCTTTTGGGGACTACTCAAAAAAGGTGGGGGACTACTCTTCTATTTTGGGGTGGATATTTGAAGTAAATTTGAGCCACCCCTTAACTTAGTTTTTTCCTAATACCAAACTTGCCCTTGGTGATTAAATTAGTTAGTGTAATGATTAATTAGTGTTAGTGTAATGATTGATTAGTGAGGTTAGATTAATTAGCTGAGTGTTTTTAAAAGAATAATTTTTGAGAAGAAGGGTTTTTTTTTTTTTTTTTTTTAAGATGGTTGATTTCGAAATGAGGGTTTTGGGTACTTAGGTATACTTCAAATTTAGTTAATGTTGCTTGAATTGACAAAAACTTTCGAAAAAATGAGAAATTTATAAACTGATTTCGACCATGGAAATGAAGTTCGGCTACGACATCTGAAGAACAGGTAGCCGAACTCATCTGCAAGTGTAGTTCGGCTAATGGTTCTGAAGACACAGGTAGCCGAACTCAGCTTTAATGGAGTTTTTCTTTCAGAGAAAAGTTCGGCTAGGAAAAAGAAAGTTGCGTCGTAACCGAACTAAATATATAGGTTTTCAGAAAAAAGTTCGGTTAGTATAAAAAAATTGCGACAAAACCGAACTAAAAATTCGGCTAAGAAAAAACGAAAAAAAGTTGCGACGTAACCGAACTAAAAGTTCGACTGGGAATTTTTTTTTGCGAGGTAACCGAACTTTTTTCAGAAAGAAAAAACTCCATTAAAGCTGAGTTCGGCTAGTTCGACAAACTGTTTCACATAATTCCTAGCCGAACTTCGCTCTGCAACTTTCATTTTCAACTCATTTTGATGATTACTTCTCATTTCTTCAACCAAAAACGAATGACAAGTAATGGGTTTGTGAGAATATCTTCGTTAATGATTTAAATTAAGCTATATACATAGAGGTGGTGGTGGTTGGTGGTGGTGGTAGTTGGAGGTGATGGTGGTGGGAGGAGGTGGTGGTTATATATATATAGGTGGTTATTAGGTTGGTTTTAAATTAAATTAGGTTAAGGGTAAGTTGGTCATTTCCACACTTTAGGACACCCCTTATAAGTATAGGATAGACATTCCTATCACAAAATAGTCCCCCTCCATTTTTGAATAGTCCCCAAAAGTCCGTTCAAAGTTTATATGTAGGCGGCTTTGTGAGGGAAACGGTTTCCTTAAGTGGGGGCCCAAACCCTAATAGTCCATATGCATCTTATACCTTTACTTCCGATTTCTCATGAAGTAACCACATCGTAAGAGTAAAGCGCGGACCCCATTTTCCCGCACTACCATTCCAATGCTAAGCACGTAGTTGGGAAAGTCCGATTATCTTTCAGGAGATTATTCGGTGAAAAATCACGGTGTTTCTGGCACCACTGAATTGTATTTCCTAATCAAAACTAATTTCCCAAAAATAATTTAGTGTATTTTTTTTATTGTAACTTATCACGTTGATCATAAGAAAACTACTAAATTGATGTCCAAAGTCCAAATATCCTTTTTATAATTAAATTAACAGAAATTCTTTGTTCATCGTGGAGATCTTATGGGGAAGGACAGCTCTAAAGGGACCTCCTGTTTTCTCCAGGTGGGGCCACCGGGAGATCTCTATGGTATATATGTAGAATCATTCTTGAATTAGTTATGTGCAATTCTAAACTACTTGGATGAAATATCTGAGCAATTTCTTTGTTTATCGACTTTTTAATGCTAAATAAAGAAGAGCTTCTTATGAGAGCAAGGGCAATGGGATGAGAGCTCCCGTACAATGAGTATGATCAAAATAGGTACCCAAAGCCATTTTAAGTTTTGGACAACCACATCCCTCCATGTTTACCGTGGAGCAATAAAATTAAAACATACACAACCACGAGAGTCTATAAAATACCAGACCTTTTGGATTTCGCCAACAAGTTGTACTACTATTCCATTCCATTATTATTATTATTATTTATTTTTTTGTAAGATGGGTCTACGTTTAACAACCTATATTAGTATATAAAAAAACAAAAAAATAAATTGCACTCTTTATCTTCTAAGGCAACACTGTGATCATGCTGCTGAAAGCTGGAGCAACTTCTGAATACCTTCATAAATCTGAGTGGAAAAGTATGTACTTTAGTTATTATTAAAAGAAAAAAAATAGGTAGAGTGATAAAATTTGATGTATATACACAAACATAATATTACCATTTTAATTTGCACTTTTATGGATGCAATTAAGAGCGCGTATTCATTTATTTGCCTGTGGTACAACAACGAACACGTCATAATCAAGCCTTGGGGTACTCCCTATGGGAAAAAAGAAAAAAAAGGAAGAGGTCTAACAAATTTGAAGCAATTAGGACTAAAAAAGTTACAGAACTGAAAATTTCAAGATGCTTGCATAAAATGAAGTAAGATTTAAAGCAGCTAGAATGAATGCAATATTCCAGAAGAATTAGGAATATGATTAGGTTTTCCTAAAAATGGGATACTTCTTCGACCATATCTTTAAGGAGCACCAGATTAATAGAACCAAAGATTGCAAATGTAAAGTTGCCTTTGTTAGCATATTGGTCAAGTTTTGAAACTCCGCAAAAACTTTGTTTCGACCATGTTTTACTTGTATCATGGTACTCCACAATAGAAGTTATTTCTAAACACCATCATGTTCGTAAAGCTGGCAATGCAAATTTGAGAAATCAGTCTTTATATCTTTTTTTTTATAACCAGCAGAGTGTCTAAAAATTGCTACTCTAGCAGTAACGAACACTCTGAGGTAATGGTGTTTGTATCATCAGGAATGGAGAATCAATTCTCATTTGTTTCCATCTACTTCCATTTGTTGTATTATTCATGAAAAAACAAAGGTGATAGAATCAAGATAAATATATAATAACAATAAAAGGACATACTTAGCTAATCTTGCTTCCTACAGTGATATGATCTCTAGGGCTTTAGGTCAGGTGAACTCTACATGAAATTCAAGACCAACATCCACGAATATATGTCTAGTATCCATCTTGTTAGTGTGCACAAGACAAAGCAAATAATTACCAACAAATAATTTGAGCAAATTCAACTTATACAAATTATTCAGAAGCATCAACAATAAGTGACAGACTTCCACAACAACTTCATGTGACACGAAATTAAGCATACATGCCTTTTCACATGAAACCGAAAGAAAAATGTATCATTCAATAACATAGAGTGTAATATGACCAGTAAAAACTCATATGGTATTTTTTATTGATGTTGTCAAATACGTGATACAAAAATGTTGTTTTTACATGTGACAATCTGCAATAAACTTCCCTAACCAGCTATAAAGTATAGAGTGGAGACATATACGAATGACGTTACATTCTGAAATGCTTGGAAGAGATGATATATGTTTGCAGATATAAGTTGTAATGGTTAACAGACATAATGGTCACTTAAATTTTCTCTCTTCACGCCATTTATTATGTGAAATTAACTACAAGATGCTTAAAAAGAGGGGTACATCAAAACATATACATCCGCTTGCATGTACACCTCGGAACTAATATTTACCAATATACGTAGGCTCATAACTGCATTTTTCTCCAAAATCTCTACCCACTTCCTTAAGTCAGAGATGGACTATGAAATTTGGAGTCAAAAATAACATAAAAGTAACTTGTATTGCATCCATATTATCAAACTTTTATTCTGACTTGCTTGATGATTTTTTTTATTCTGTATGCACAAGATTACCAACAAATGTCCCAAGCGGCTTGAAAGACAATAAAACAGAAAGTGAAAGACCCGAGAAGATCGGGTATTAATCTTCGCCTCTTCACTAAGCGAAACGATCATAAATGGAAACATCCAATAAAATAACCCAAATGGCTACTCTTGGAGGCCGTAAGACAACTTAGATAATAAGATTGAGGAAGAATAACAAAATGCGGAAAATGAGTAGGAAAAAAAGGAAAACAAATATGAATTTAGTGAAGGTGGTGACTTCCTTTTCTGTAAGGAGGAAAAGCAAACTATCCAATCCTAGGATGCCAATTGTGTAAGCACATATAAGAAAATTGAATGAATATGTCAAAAGGATACAAAACCTTATGTGATTCGAAGACTTTATCCCTGCAATAAGTAACACACGATTAGCTTTGACATCCACAAATCACTGACACTCAATTTATTAGTAAAACTTTTGATCAATAAGTTTATTAATAAAACTGTGCAACAAATCTTACTTAAGAACCCAAAAATAAGAGGTACAGGTACATAAGTGAGAATGGCGGTATACCGTTCAGCAATAGATCTGGCTTCACACGAGAATCAACGAAATCCTCATATTTTTGAATTTTTAGTTGTTGGACATTATCCATCTTGCAACCTATAATAAGTTAGAAACCAAACTAATACCCCATCCATATATTAGGTAATAATTAACCATTAAAGAAGTGTAGTTCTTAGGCACGCCTGCCGCGCCTTCCCAACAAAAATCAAAATTTTCTTTCAATAGTTCCAACAAAAATCGAATTTTTCATTCAATAATTTTGCAATCAAATATTCATTTACATAATAATCGGGAATCTTATTCCTTATGCATTGTTTTACATGATATATGGTGGACTATATTTTTCTAAGAGAAAAAGACATCTTTGTATACAACACAATATCCCTGCTTGGATAACACAATGTATCCATAGGGATAATGATGTGTAATTTTATATAATCAATATATTTCCTTTCTTATTAAAAAAAAAGTATACAACATTTTTCGTGATTAAAGTGAAAACTAATCTAAAGAAGGGAAAGCTCGCGACGCCATGCTGTTCATATGAAGCTAACCTATATGAATAGAGATCGGACCAATAGTCAAGAGTAAAAGTACTGTGACCTGCGAAGCAAAAGAAGAGTCCAACTAAGTTAAAGAGACCACAAAAGATGATTCATCATACAGAATGATTTGAGGGGCAATCAGAAGATTTTTATTGAATAGTCGGTATGTTATCTCACAGCAATCCCTTTCTAACATTTGCAATCATGAGTTCCAGTGGTTTGTGTACTAATTGAACTGCAAATTTTCTATAAGTTATTACTTAATATATATATATAAAGTTTCATTTACCGGACGTGTCTTGTCTCTTTCATTACATTTTGCTAAACTCGGACTTCTTAATAGTTCACTTCATTTTGAATAAAAGTAAATTATATAGAATGAAACCAGTAATAGAGGAAAAATCATAGGGTTGGGGTGGAATAAGTATCAAGTACTAACATTATATCATTCCCAATTAGATGCATAGCCACTTAATTCCATTGTTTCATTTCCAAACACAAAACCAACATGATAGTCTCATTAGCTAATACAAATTTGATACATTATGTTTCAGGCATTTCTTCAAATAGATCACTGGCAAAGAAACTTAACAAATTTACTTGATTCAATTTCTAACAGTGAGGTACTAAGAATATTTTTGGGAAACTTAAGAAGAACATCCTGAACACAATACATTAGATCGAGTGTAGGCAGGATCATACCCAAAAGAGATTTTACAAATGCTGTCAAAAGCAAACATTTGAAGAATATCCTGAAGATCAAGAACTGAGTTTAGCTCTGTTATTGTTGAGAGAATGGGAATTAAATGATAAAAAACATCGGTCTTAACTACATCTTCTATGAACTTACGGAGAAACTTAGTATTGAATTCATGGCTTGATATCGGCTTATATCACTTGATTTCCCCCTATTATCTTGTAGCTAATTGTGATCTTAAAGGAAAGAACAGACATATTTATTTCATGAAATGGTCGTCCTTAAGAATTAAAGTTTTGACCTTGGGGAAGAAATAAGCTATTTAAGTTTTAACTTTAAATTGTGAGTTATTTTATCTAGAATGTTTAGTCCCGTACCGGGAACTCATGAGACTTGTGTTCATTCTTATTCCAAATCCTTGGAGGGATTAATATCGAACCCAATCGTACAATATTTGTAGTTAGTTATAGTTACTTTAGTTGTGGGCTTGAACCCGTTAACCCGTAACAAATAGTTGTATGTAACATTAACATAATTAACATAACATTTAACATATATTAACATATAGCATTTTTTTTACCACTTTCACCATTGATCAGTACCAAAAATCTGGTGTTATCAGGACGATCCAATTGCCAGAAACACGCACATTTTCAGTAGTGTGGCCATTAAATGTACGATGAATTTTACATTGTCAGTAGTAAAATGAATATTTACAGTACTAGTTTTCATTGTCCGTAGTAAAACGTAATGAAGAAACGCGCAAGTATTTAAATTATTAAGTATCAACAAATGAATATAATCATAGGATTTTAATTATTAAGTATTTAAATTTTTAATTCTTTACAATTTTTAACAATTTCAGGATCTTAATTTGTAATATAATCATAACCATTATTCTCATTCAATTACATCAAACATATAAAATTGAAGAAGAAATCACAAACTATAATAATACAAACTCTAGTAAGATACGGCAGTAGACGAGAAATGGACCTAATATGTATTTCATAGTTTTACAGTACTGGTTTTCATTGTCCGTAGTAAAACGTAATGAAGAAACGCGCAAGTATTTAAATTATTAAGTATCAACAAATGAATATAATCACGGGATTTTAATTATTAAGTATTTAAATTTTTAATTCTTTACAATTTTTAACAATTTCAGGATCTTAATTTGTAATATAATCATAACCATTATTCTCATTCAATTACATCAAACATATAAACCGAAGAAAAAATTGAAGAAGAAATCACAAACTATAATAATACAAACTCTAGTAAGATACGACAGTAGACGAGAAATGGACCTAATATGTATTTCATAATTTTACAGTACTAGTTTTTATTATCCGTAGTAAAACGTAATGAAGAAACGCGCAAGTATTTAAATTATTAAGTATCAACAAATGAATATAATCACATGATTTTAATTATTAATTATTTTAATTTTTAATTCTTTACAATTTTTAACAATTTCAAGATCTTAATTTGTAATATAATCATAACCATTATTCTTATTCAATTACATCAAACATATAAACCGAAGACAAAATTGAAGAAGAAATCACAAACTATAATAATACAAACTCTAGTAAGATACGGCGGTAGACGAGAAATGGACCTAATATGTATTTGAGAATTGTGTTTCAATTTGATAGGAATCCGTTACAATTTCATAGTTTTTAATGTTGAAATCGTGTCTATATGAAAGGAATGTTGAATGATTTTTTGCACCATAGAATAGAATGAGCTTGACATTAATGCTCTTATATCAAACCCTTGATGTTGTGTACAGTAGCAGTTGATTTGTTTATTATCAAATTGATTATAATTATGTTATTCTTGTTTTGTTGTTGTTGTTGGCTTCTTATTCCTTGTGTCCTGTTTTTGATGCAGTTTCTGGCCAACACCTTGTGAAAGGTAAAAGCGATACTTGGAGCACCACCACTACCTCCTCCGCCGCTAGCCGCACCAGCACCACCACAACTTTCACCAGTGCCAGTGCAAGTCGCACACACACACACACACAGTCTCAGGAGAAGATTCTGTCTCCCATTCCCAACCATTGAAGAAGAGGTTCCGTTAAGGACCAGTTTCTTCCTTGACCTTTGTTATGTAGTATGTAGAGATAGATTATATTAGTCAATGTTCTGCACCTTTTTATTTTCTTAGCTAGCTTTTGGATAATGGCTTTTAAAAAAGAAAAAGCAGTGACTAAATACAACCTATGTTTATGTTAAATACAACCCTCTTAATTTTTTATAAATATTGCAGACCTAATTAGTGTATATAAACAAAACACACATTCACTGTCTTCCATCAAACTTATTTTATTTCGCTCTGTTAATATGATGATATGAAATTTGAAATGTTCTTCATCTTTCTAATCAATTTTATTTTTTTCTCAAAACAATCGTCATTCATTCTCATTGTTCACATCCTTTGTTACAAACCCTTCAAAATAACAACCACTCAAAATAAATACCTAACGATTTAATTTGCACTTATTGCATCATATTCTCTTGATTCGTATCTCGATCAAGATCAGTGGGTTGATCAAAGTTTTTTTCAAGGACTCATTCAAAATATCTTTGCAGCATACATCAAATTCAATTTCTATAATTTGAAATCTAAATTGATTAATTTGTCTTTTCTGAAAAAATTTGTTCTTTCTTGCGGATTACTTTGATCAACCGACTGGGCCTATCCTTATTTCCAATTTATATGTATATCCAAATGTTGATTTTGGGATATTGTTCTTCAAAGCTAAACAATATACGTAACTTTAATAATTAGGAAAGATGATGAAGATAGGTCTTGATTACCCACATTAAAGTGGTTCAGTAATATTTAGTCATAAAAAAAGGGATTATATTTAATTTAACAAGGGTTGTATCTAGTCATTGCCAAAAAAAAAAAAAAAAAAAAAAAAAAAAAAAAAACTTTTGGATAATGGATTAGAGCTACATTTTGGAATTTTTGTGTCATGTTCTCAAGGATAGTCAGGAGTTAGAGCATATTATACTTGCATAACATTTCTTTTGCTTTGAGCCTTTGAGGCAGTTTAGAGCAAATGTTCATTTTTATCTGGTTTAAGTTTGATCCCAAAGGCTAGTCTCATTCCCCTCTCAACCATTGAGATTGTCCCATAGTTGTCCGATCTTCATTGTCCTGCCTATAACAAGGTCGATCTATAATTAGTATTGTTACTGTTTTAGTTGCTCGTAAAAGAGTTCACTTTCATTTTCTACACCAACCTAGACTTTTGCATCCCAACATTGTTAAATATGACTATTACTGTAGCATTATGGAAAACATTATATAAGGTCATGATGTTTTTGGTCGGTATGACAACTAATTGAAGGTCATTATTTTATTTTTTGTCAAGAAGACGAGCATTTGATCAAATGTTACATCCCCGACTGTTGAGAATGATGAAATCCGTAATGCTGGTGATGAGATCTTTGGAGGATGAAATTTTAATGCAAGAAGGGGGGTTGCAATGACAACAGTTGTTGAAGATTGAAGATAAAGACACCTAAAGAGAAACTAAGAATACATATATTTCATGTAAAAATCTTAGCTTTTGTGTCTCTTCCGAATTCCCAATATCTTGTTCTTCTTCTTCCTCTTGTTCTTGTTATACCCATTTCTTGATATCTTCTTCTTCTTCCTTCTTCAAGTCTTAATTTCTAGTTCTACTCAGAAAAATATTCCCACATTCAGACCTCGGTGAACTTTTTTTTTTCTTTTTCCAGTTGTGTTCAGTTAGTTAGATCACTAGCCAGGAAGGTTTTGAATCTTCTCAAGTTAGTTAAGGTTGAAAAAATAAGAAATGCACGGAAAGATATATTCACTCGTCCTCCACCTCAGCTCTCCGATTCAAACAGTCGAATCATTGATTCCAATGGAAGAGGAATATCTACTAGGCAAGGAAATGCTTATACCAGGCAAGATGGATGTTAAATAATCAATTGTGTATAGCAATTGTTAGTGGTTGTAATAATAGTATAGTTGTTAGTGGTTGTAATAGTAGTCTAAACTTGACTTTCATTTTTTCCTTTCCCTGACAACACGGTTTTTAAAACGTGTTTTCTTCTTCTCTTGTAAACACCATAAATATCTCCTTTGGAGATTGATTTTAATCTATCCAACATATCGTTGATGAACCTTAAGCTTCTTGACATGGTATCAGATCTCCATGGTGAGTTGGGTGCTTCTTAGTAATAGTGAGTGCTTCGTTACTTCGATTGATTCTTCCTCTGGCTGAAGGTTCTGTCTTTCTTTATACACTTATTGAAACAAGTAAGTTGTACCTACTGTTTTTTATGATAAACATGTTATGCTAAGTTTATGATATCCTTTTGAATCCTATTTAATCTTGTTAATCCATTTATCTTGGACTAGTTTTTCGAACCCTTCTTGTTATTTTCTTACAAACAGTTTTCATATTTGATCAAGATCTTGTTTTTCTCATCAGGCGTCAACTTTATGACTTGATAAAGTGTTTTTCATCTTGATGTTTTACATAGAGTTTTTGATCTTAGCTAAATTAATCGACCTTAGCTACTAAATTCATGAGCCTCATTATCTTGTTGTTTTTGATTGTCCATAAGCTTGGTTTTATATATTTGTTGGATTTGTCGAACTTAATTTCTCTGTGTAAGAGAGAAAACTTGATTCGAATTTGAAATATTATCGTTTTTACCCTTACATGACTTATTATTATTCGTTTACACATTCATTTTTTAGCGACTAACATCTAGACGATTTGATTTCCTCCAATTTGTACCGATAAACAGTTGTGTACAAAATTAGTTTTATTCGTACACTTTTTCTAGTTTGTGAAAGTTTTTTCCTTTAGCATACTATTTGCAAACTTTTGGAAAGATGATTACGACCCACATACATAACCTATATTATTTCTTCTCGGTTAATAATTCCTCCCGATAGACGTTGTGTTTACAATGGAAGCAATTCACTTTTTGTGGAGAAATGTTTCAAGAAAATTGGGTATCCCGATTGGTGTGACACCTATAGAATACAAGTAAAGATTGACGAAAAGGGGGAAAATACATGTATTTCGATGGTGACAACAACAACCGACACTCATTCTTTCGTTTTTGAATCTCATTCTTTGGTTAATCCGAACATTTTTCAGCAATCAAGTAAAGTTGATGTGTCTTTACTTACTATAAATTCTGAAAAGGATCATGGTTGGGTACTGATCCGATGCCACTAATCACATGACATTTGAAGCATCTATCTTGAAAGATGTATGTACACCTGAATACTCAACGGTTTATAACGCCAATTATGTTCCATGTCCGGTTACTACAGCCTGGGAAGTGGATTTGAATTCTTCCTTGACTTTAGAACATACTTCGTTCATTCCTTCTCTTTCTAATAATCTTTTATCAGTATCACAAGTGACTGCACAATTAGATTGTGTAGTATTAACTATTCGACTTTCTGTTTTTCCCGGGATCTCAGCGACGGGAAGATAATTGGGCGTGGTACTAAGAATATGGCGTTTTATTAAGTAGATAATGTGTGGGAAGGACGGTCTTGGTTAGCCAAGGGGTCCTCTCGTGCAAATGAATATCAAATCGTATTATGGCATCATCGGTTCGGTCACGTTTTTTTTTTTTTGGTTATTTCCAACTTTATTTTCAACTTGCAAACCTTATGATTTTGATTGTAAAACTTGCATCTTAGCAAACAGTCATCGTATTACTTACCCCGATAGCTTTAACATAAGATTAGTTTCATTTTCTTTGGTTCATTCTGATGTTTGGGGCCCTTGCTGGGTTACTAGTAATTCAAGATTTCGTGTGTTTTTTGTCGATAATTGCACTCGTATGACCTGGCTTTATTTGATGAAAAACAAAGTGATGTAGCTGATATGTTTAAATCTTTTCATGCAATTATTCAAACACAATTTTCCATCGCTATAAAAGTCCTTCGTTCTGATAATGGTGGCGAATATGTTAATGAAGTTTTACAAGGTTATTTCCAGGATAAGGTTTAATTCATGAGACTACTTGTCCTTCTACGCCACAACAAAATGGTGTTGCAAAGCGTAAAAACAAGCAATTACTTGAGATTACTATATCTTGTTTGATTGGAGCAAACATGATGCCAAATTTTTAAGAAAAAGCTATCACTATTGCGGTGTATCTTCTTAATCGTTTACCCACTAGTGTTTTGAAATTTCAAACACCTTTGGATAAATTGGCTTCGTTTGTGACAATTGCTTCGCAGCTTAAACTTCCTCTACGAGTGTTTGGATGTTCTTTTTTGTCCACATACAAAAGCTTTTACGCATCAAGATGGACCCATGTGCTATAAAGTGTATATTCGTTGGTTATCATCCATACCAAAAGGGTTACATGTGTTATCATCCTTCTACTCGCAAATTTTATGTTAGCATGGATGTTACCTTCTCTGAGTACGAGAAGTTTTACTCAACATATGATACAGGTTCTCCTCTTCAGGGAGAGAGCAATACTCAAGAGTTAAATTTGATAGATTTATTTCCAACTAACATTGAGATAATATTTCCATCACAAAAGAAAGTTCAAGTAACCCTCAAGAGTCTACCGATTTGGGCCTAACTAATATGCAACCTCCGAAAATAGTTCAAGCGGTCGAAAATCTTTTTGTAGAAGACCCGGCCATCCTTTCTTCAAGAGTACCTACACCAAGTTATCCTGCCGTTGACGTCCCCGAGGTAAGCGTCGATTCTTTGATTAATACTGACAATAATTGTGAATTAACTGAGACAGACAGGTATCAATTTCCACAAAGGAGTAATCGTGAGGTGCCACCAGATCGCTTTTCATCTGATCTAATAAAGAAGGTGAAATATCTCATTGCGGACTACATGTCTACTCTTCAATTGTCAGAAGCTGGAAAGACATTTGTCAGCCAGATGGAAGATGTTACTATTCCAAAAACCGTACAAGAAGCATTATCTAACCCGAAGTGGGATGTCTCTATGAAAGAGGAGATGTTAGCACATAAGAAAAATGGTAAATAGGATATAATTTCACTATCAGAAGGGAAGAAAAAAATTGGTTGCAGGTGGGTCTATGAGCTATCAAGCATAATCCAGATGGCTCGATTGATAGGTACAAAGCAAGGCTTGAGGCAAAAGGATTTACCCAGACTTATGGTATTGATTATCAAGAGACGTTTTCTCTTGTTGCAAAAATCAATATTATTCGAGAATAAGTGCATGGTGATTTACAAGAACAAGTGTACATGACGTCACTACCTCCAGGTTATAATGCGATAAACGATGCAAACGTGGTTTGTAAGCTAAACAAGGCCATATATGGTTTGCAGCAGTCTCCCAGAGCTTGGTTTGGTAGATTTCTTCTGGCAATGAAGAAATTTGGGTATACATAGAGTAATGTTGATCATACTTTGTTCCTAAAAAGGGTAGATGACAAGGTAACCGCGCTTATTATCTACATAGATGATATGCTGGTAACAGGAAATGGCCCGGAAGAAATGAAGAATCTGAAGAGTTGTCTGTACTCTGAATTTAATTTGAAGGATTTGGGTGGACTTAAACATTTCTTGGGAATTGAAGTTTCACTGTCCGAGAAGGGTATTTTCCTCTCTCGGCGAAAGTATGTGATTCACTTATTCAAGGAAACTGGGATGCTTGGTTGTGAACCAATTGGGTCTCCTATGGAACAAAATCATGGTCTTGAAGAGTAATTTGATCAAATACCAACTGACAAGGGACAATACCATAGGTTAGTCGGCCGGTTGATTTATCATTCCCATACAATGCCCGATATTACCTATATTGTGAGCAGGGACGGTATTAGGGAGTGGCTTACCTAGACTCAGGCCCACCCCAAAATTTCGGAAAAGCTTATTTGTCCATGTAATTCTCAACATTTGCGAAATTTAGCATTGTCATAGTTTTTGAATTAACCCATTAGGAAGATATGATTCTACACGGAATTAATTCAAATAGATTGAAACACGGTCCCACGTGGAGTATCATTCAGCTGTTAAGTAAAAAAAATTGTATCTTAATATCAGTTATTAAATGGGCTCATCTGTTATGTGTCAGTCATATAAACCGTGTGTCGATCCTTGTTTAACTTACTCATTTTAGTTCTCTTACCACTCATGTATATTATCTAACTAGCAAAGGGCGTGAAGAGTAACGAACCCCACTTCCTCAAGTCTACTTAATTAGCCATCCTTGGTCCAAAATTGCCAACAATAGTTCACTAGGTAAACCACTTAGCTAAATTATCACTTCTTAGTTGGTTGGATTTTGGTTTTTCTGCCTCCCCAAACACAAATATATTGAAAAGGACACGAGGGCGAAGCAATATTCGAGAAGGACAAAAACGGTTGTGTAACAATTAAACCGCAACCACCTCAGAGAATGGCGCTTAGGGAAGAATTCACGAGTTGAAGCCTGACATGCAGAAAAAAGAAAAAAACAAAAAGGCAACATGTCATGTCCTATGCTACAATGCATTTATGATTATTGCAATTGAAAAATATCAAAATAGAGTGTCCGTGGAAAAAAATAATTAGCCCACCCGGACATGGAATCCTGGTTCCATCCCTGGTTGTGAGTGTTGTAAGAAGATTTCATAATCCGGGTCAACAACACATGAATGAAGTGTTTGAAGTCCGCACCAGGAAGAGGTTTGATGTTCTCAAACCATGGACATTTCGATAGATCTGGTTACACTGACTCGGATTGGGGAGGCAAAGGTAATCAGAGAAGATCGACATCTGGTTACGTTACTTTTGTCGGAGGTAATTTGGTAACTTGGAAATCTAAGAAACAACAGGTTGTTTCGTTGTCCAGTGCTGAAACAGAATACATAGCAATGGCAAAAGGCATTTGTGAATTGTTATGGTTGAAAAATTCTTATGGGAGAGCTTGGGTTTCCTCCTGGAAAACCTATGAAGTTGTTTTGTGGTAACCAGTCATCCATCAAAATTACAGAAAATCCACAACATGATCGAACGAAACACGTGAAGATTGATAGGAACTTCATCTATGAAAAACTCGAAGAAAACATAATTGAAATACCATATGTTCGTACAACACAACAACTGGCAGATATTCTTACACAGACTGTATCGAATAATATATTTAATGATTCACTTATCAAGCTGGGCATTTGTGATATATATGCATCCCTTGATGGAGAGCGTTGAATAATCAATTGTGTATTTGATCAATTGTTAGAGGTTGTAATAGTAGTGTAGTCTAGTTGTTAGTGGCTGTAATAGTAGTATTCACTTTCATTTTTCTTCTTTCCCTGACAACACGGTTGTAAAAGGTGTTTTCTTCTTCTCTTGTAAACACCATAAATATCTCCTTTGGAGATTGATTGATCTATCCAACATATTTTGATTAACCTTAAGCTTCTTGACAATGGAGAGATCCCCCAATCTACTGTCTGCTAGGCAAGTCCAAACTGCATAAAAATATAAAACCAAGAAGAAAAATGATGCAGTCAACAAGAAAAAGTCTGGGATAACAGCTGCAGAAGTACAACAAGAAGAGGAAATTTCTTACGGAAAATATTTGGTTTCTTTAGTGGTTCTACTCCAGTAGCATACTGGTAGAAGGACAAAATTGAACATCTTTCTATCAAGAAGTACCTGCACAACAAGAAAGCTCATGTCAAACAACAAATGTTGTTAATTGCATTTGACTTAGGCAAGGAAGAATTAAGACTAGGCTAGGCATCCCAAATGTGGTCGAGGCCCATGGTAGTGGCTCCTCTTCTACCTAAAGCTATGATGCATTTAAGGGTTTGTAGAAACCAGAATTTTAGAAGCTTTCTCTGTCACGCGTTTCTTAACTTCACAGACAACAAATCTTTCAGTCAGCTTAATGTCCTTGCCTACAAGAAAGCCAAATAACGAGGCAATCAAAGACTAGTTACGAGTGTTAAGTAAACCGCCAATCACCAAAATATGACATAGTAACCCACCAATGAGTTCGACAGGCATGCCTAACTTCTTTAATTTGGGAAACAATTTCTTTGCACTTGAAAAGGGAGGTAAAGGCAGAACAACCTCATCTTTCTCAAACACCAGCTGAAACAAAGACATTTCCAAAGGGAAGAAATGGTGAGAACATCGAAGCATAACACAATTGTCAAACTATACAAGCACCTCAGAGTATGTCTATAATGTCTTCCTCACCGTTTCCATTGGTGTGCTTCCTCACCGTTTCCATTGGTGTGCTGCCTGCATTTATAAAGTCAAATTCTCTATATTCGCAAAACTTGCTGCAAAATGAAATAAAGAAAGCATTATCAATAACTATATTAACAAAGTGCAAGTGCAAGTGCAACAACATTCTAACGGCTAGAACTTCAAACCTACCTGAGTACCTCGTCTTCTGTTTTGTTAGTTAAAAGAACACCATAGTTATCAGCATCAAGCATCTGGAGAGCAAAAAGGCTCAACTAATAAGGATACAGTGATAAGACTTGAGAGATGTCAAAAGTGGAGAAGATGCGATAGATAAAACATGCAAGACCAAAAAAATTCATACAATTCCAATTTCATGGAGGCCAGTGTCAAATTCTTTAGTTTTATATCTTCTGTCTCCAGGCTTGAGGTTTTGTTGTTCAGGTGTGAGTTCTTTTACCAATCCAACACTATATGCCAAAGATTTATTAGGTGCAAAATAAACCCTGCAACAAACCAAACAACCATTATTTAGATTGAAGAACAACAAAGATTCAAGGGAAATGAGGATTAGTGACTTTTAATCAATTCTCGGAAAAGTAGAAGTGAATTCGCACTTGTAGTTATCGTGGTCGTTGGCCAGAGATTCCATGAAATCCTTGTACGTGGGACTTTCAAGTTTCGCAAAACTGACACAAAAAACATAGAGGCTTCCATAACTTTGGATATCCTCATGAAAAGATTTCTCATCAAACCGGTTTTTCCTAAAGTACTTGTTCATTTCTTTAGCTTGTATGAGCTCCCTCCTTTTGGCTTCGTTCAATTGTTTCACTGCCAGTCGTTTTTCATCTTGACTAAGTTCCATTTTTTTTCTCCATTCTTCACCCACTTTTCGTAACCTTCCAGCTTCTTGATACTCTAGAAGGATCATAAATTCTTCACGGGCTAAAATACAAATCAAAATGGAATTAGAATACAAGATTTCACAAACAAAAACGAAAACATTAAAAATTTCTTGATAAGAGTCTAATGTCTTACGCATATTCATAATTTCTTCCTCGCTAATGTTGCTCCATCGTGCATCTAGACATGGAAAGAGAAAGATTTCAAAGGATTAAAATAGCAAACAGTAAATATTTGTTGACAAGAGTCTCATGTCTTACCCAAAATCATAAAATCTTCATCGCTAATCATGCCCGGCCGTGCACCTAGACCTGAAGATTTCAACAAAATGGAAATAAAAATATATACAGAGACTAAAAATGATTAAAAGTAAACATTGCAGGAATTTAACCGATCAGAGTCTCAAAGATTGTGCACCTAGACAACAACAGAGAAAGATTTGGAATTAAAACAAAAAAATATCAACTGAAAGAAATCAAAACGGATTTTAACATATGATGAGAGTCCTCTTACATGTCTCTGTAGTCCTCTTACGTTTCGGTGCCATCTTGTCTATTACAGAAGACGATTTCGTTCACTCTATCTGAACTTGCTCCCCTTTGTGATGTGAGAAAAGACTCTCTTCATCTTCAGACACAAAAGTTTATATACAGGCGGCAGTTTGTGACGTCAACGGTTTCCTTAAGTGAGGGGCCAAACTTTTAGAATCCGCATCTAATTGTATTCCTTCCTAATCAAAGCCCACTTCAAAACCTATAAATATACACACGTAGAGATTGTAATTCGAAACGAAAACATCACGAGAACGACCATGGCCGCCCCTGGTTTAAGAACGAAACGAAAACATCATGACAACGATTTCTCTTCTATTTCTCACAGTTGTGCAAGCGACTCCGATGGTGAGGCATGTAATCACAGAAGAAGACACCGCAAAAAGAATGCATCTCTGGAACCAAACCAAATGCGGTTAAGGATTGGCCTGGAGGATTCTGCACATGATCATTTCCCTTATTCCAAGGTATGTTCAATTTCTACAAGTAATGAAAATAAGGAAGTTAATATTACCAGATCTGATGAGGTTCCTGGAAAATCTAGTGCAGATGGGACAGCAGCTTCAGTTGCTGACAAAAGTGGAAATCTTTCTCTTGGAGCCTTAAAAAGAGCAAAGAGAGCCTTACAAATGAAGAAACAAGCACAGGAGCTTGCTGCGAAGATGGGATGTCACCAAGATCCAGGGTTTGCTCCTCTCATAAACATGTTCCCTCGGCAGATGCCTAGAGAGCTTTCCATTCGACAGAAACCACCAAAAGCTCCTGTTCTCCATCTAGATGCACATGGCAGAGAAGTAGATGAACAGCGCAATGTGATTAATCAGCCAAAGTTGACTAACCTTAGCACCTTGAAGGTCAATATCAACAAGCAGAAAAAGGAAGCATTCCAAATTCTTAAGCCTGAATTGGAGCTGGATCCCGAATCAAATCCTCACTATGATCAGAGAATGGGTATCAACAAGGCAAAGCTGTTGAGGCCAAAGAGAATAGATTTTCAATTTGTGGAGCAAGGTGCGTGGTCAAAACAGGCAGAGATAGCTAAGTTCAAGAACCAGTTCGGAGCTGGGCCTGATATCAATCCTAATCTGATTGAAGTATCTGACAGAGTGATCATTAAAGAAAAACCCAAGGACCCAATCCCTGAGGTCGAGTGGTGGGATGCTGTGCTTTTGCCTTCTGGAACTTATGGTGACATCGGCAGGGGCAGCATAAAAAATGACAAACTAAAAATGGAAAAAATCACAATATATGTTGAGCACCCTCTTTCAGCTGAGCCTCCAGCTGAACCTGCCCCACCACCACCCCAGTCTTTTAAGTTGACCAAGAAAGAGCAGAAGAAACTGTCTACCGAAAACCGTCTTGCAAAGGAGAAAGACAGACAGGAGATGATCAGCCAAGGTCTGCTAGAACCCCCAAAGTCAAAGGTCAAAATGGGTAATCTCATGCAAGTTCTTGGATCTGAAGCCACACAAGATCCTACAAGGCTTGAAATGAAAATTAGGAGTGAAGCTGCTGAGCGTGAACAAGCCCACATTGACAGGAACATTGCACGTAAACTCACACCTGCAGAACGCCGTGAGAAAAAAATGAAGAAGCGCTTTGATAACCCAAACGAACTTGAGAAAATTGTTTCTGTATATAAGATCAATGACCTTTCACACTCAAAAACCGATGTGAAGTTTATGTTAATGCTCAGAGAAATCTGCTAACAGGCTGTTTGGTGATAACTGAAGATTTAACTGTTGTGGTTGTGGAAGGTGGTAATAAATCCATCAAAAGATACGGAAAGCTGATGTTTAAGAAAATAAACGGGGCTGAGACCGTCAGAAATGAAGAAGAGGACAGTATGGCTGAAGATGATGACAAACCAGTGACCAAGTGTGTGCTTGTATGGCAGGGAAATGTCGCTAAATCTAGTTTCAATAGCTTTGCTGTTCACCAGTGTAGAACTGAAGCTTCTGCTAGGAAATGTTTTGCTGATGCTGGGGTTGGACACTATTGGGACATTTCTGTTAACACTAAAGATGACCCTTGAACCAATATATTTCCTCTTATCCAGCTGAAGATGAACGTGCAACAGATTTTATAAGCTTATTCTTGTTTGCCATCTTTCTAAATGCTTATAGGCAAAAGCTACTGTTCCTACTTAAAGAGGTCCTCCCCTTTTCATAATATTTTAGTATTCTCTTTTTGTCAAAAAAAAATAAAAAATCAAATCTAACTTCCCAAAAATAATAATAAAATTTGATGTATGAAGATACACAAACATAGCATTACCATTTTAATTTGCACTTGTGCGGTACAAAACCGAATACGACAGTCATAATCAAGCCTTGGGGTACTCCTTATGGGAAAAAAAAAGGAAGAGGTCTAACAAATTTGAATCAACTAGAACTAACAAAGTTACAAAACTTAAGATTTCAAGCAGCTTGCATAAAATGAAGCCAGACTTAAAGCAGCTAGAATGAACGCAATATACCAGATGAATTAGAAATATGATTAGGTTTTCCTAAAAATGGGATACTTCCTTATAATTAACACCAAACATGCAAATGTAAAACTGCTTCTGTTGGCATATTTGAAAAATCAGTTTCTTTATCTTATTTTATTTTTGCTTCTATAATCAGCAGAGTGTCTCAATATGCAATCCTAGCAGTAACGAAAACTCGGCTGTTTCCATCTACTTCCATTTGTTGGATAATCAATGCACCACCAAACCGATAGAATCGAGATAAATATATAAATAAGAACAGAAGTACATCCTTAGCTAATCTTGCTTCCTTTAGTGATATGAACTCTGGGGCTTCAGGCCAGGTGAACTCTACAAGAAATCCAAGACCAACATCCACGAATATATGTCTCGTATCCAGCCTGTTAGTGTGCATAAGACAAGGCCAATTATTTGAGAAAATTCAACTTATACCATCAGTCAGAAGCATAAACAACAAGTGACTGGATGTATCTTGTCCCTTTTACTACATTTTTTGCTAAAACTCGGACTTCTTAATATTTTACTTCATTTTGAATGAAAGGAAACTACATAGAATGAAGCCAGTATATAGAGGAGAAAGCATTTTAGAAAATGAGGAAGTAGCATAAACAAACATAAAGATGAGGTGGCCTATGTACTAACATCCTACCCTTCCCAATTAGATGCACATTCCATTGTTTCATTTCCAAACACAAAACCAGAAGTGTAGGCTCATTGACTATTCGTTAAATTATGTTTCAGGCATTTCTTCAAGCAGCTCACTGGCAAAGAAATCTAAAAAATTTACCTACCTAATTCAATTTCTAACCGTGAGGTACTAAGAATATTTTTGGGAAACATAAAGAAGAACATCCTGAAAGAAATTTTACAAATGTTGTCAAAAGCAAACCTTTGAAGAATATCCTGAAGATCAAGAACTGAGTACTTTTGCTCTGCTGAGAGAATGGGAAATAAACGATCAAAAACCTCGGTCTTAACAACATCTTCGATGAAGTTATGTAGACATTTAGTGTTGCATTGATGGATTGATATCTTCCTGTATCACTTGATTTCCCCCTGTTATCTTGCAGCTAATTATGATCTTAAAAGGCGTTAAGGCGGGAAGAAAGATTTATTTATTTTCTGAAAATGGTCCGCGCAAAGAATTGAAGTCGTGACCTGTGGGAAGAAAGGTGCTTTTAAGTTTTAACTTTGAGTTGTGTGAGAGCTTTAGGCCCACATCAATAACTCAGGAGACTTGAGTTCAGTTCTTGATGCACAACCTTGGAAAATATCAGAAGAAAAATCTCCTCAAGTTGTTTTTGCTGGGGCCTGGGAGTAGGGACTCTGCTAATAACAAATGGGAGAAATGTCAAAGATTGTTGGAATTGCAAGTGCACAATACTTCAAAATTCTAAAATCATTTAAGCCATGTTCTTTTTGTATCTTATCCATTGTCACCAGTAATTCTTGAGAGAAGAAAAAAAATGTCAAGGAAAAATACTTCATGGGTTGGTTTATTTCTTGTTCTTGTATCTCATCATTTATTGATAATTTCATCTTTTGCTCATGAACAGCCAAAGATCTTCATAGTACATGTTTTGAAATCAGGTAAGCCTTCCGTTTTTAACACTCATCTAGATTGGTATACTGCAACACTCCAATCTCTCCCACCTTCACAATTAACACCATCATTTGGAACTGGTCACGTTCTCGAGAAATCATTTATACTTACAACCATGCTATTCATGGTTTTGCTGCAGGGCTAACACCTTCACAAGCTTCACATCTCCGAGGTCTCCATGGTATTGTGTCTATATCACCTGAGCGTACTCACCATATCTATACTACTCGTACACCACAGTTCCTTGGCCTGAATGATCATTCTGGTCTTTGGCCTAGCTCAAAGTACGGGGAGAATGTCATTATAGGTGTTAAAGATTGGGAAATCTGGCCGGAGCGGCAGAGCTTTAATGACTCGGATTTAAGTCCTGTTCCAGAAAGATGGAAAGGTATTTGTGAGAGTGGACCTGATTTTTCAGAAACAACTTGTAACCGGAAGATCATGGGTGCTCGTGCTTATTACCAATGAGTCTAAGACCATATAGGACCAGTTGATGCAGATGGCACAGAATCAAGATCGCCGAGAGATATCAACGGACATGGTACACATTGTGCATCAATTGCAGCTGGGTCTGCCGTTTCAAATGCTGGCTTTCGGGGATTTGGTGTTGGAGTGGCGAAAGGTATGGCAAGTAAGGCTAGGATTGCTGTTTACAAGGTCAATTGGAAATCTGGAATCCATACTTCAAACGTAATAGCTGGTATGGACCAAGCTGTAGCAGACGGTGTTGATGTAATGTCATTATCTTTGGGGTTTAACAAATCTAATGCTAAATATTATGACGATGATATCGCCATTGCAGCTTTTAGTGCTATGCAGAAAGGAATTTTGGTTGTATGTTCCGCTGGAAATAATGGACCTGCCCCTATGAGTGTTGACAATATCGCGCCATGGATATTGAATGTTGGAGCATCCACGATTGATAGGGAATTTTCCGCAGATTTGGTTTTAGGTGATGGCCAAGTATTTCCAGGTGCTTCATTATACTCTGGCGATCCACTGAACCAGCAATCCGGTGCTTACGTCGAAGTAGTTTACTCGGTTCCTAATAGATATTGCTTAAAAGGATCACTAGATTCTAGACATGTTTCTGGTAAAATCGTCGTTTGTTATGCTGAGAGTGACACTTCAGTATCAGATAAAGGGACTGTAGTCAAAAGCACCGGTGGTGTTGGAATGATTCTAATAGATCAGAATGAAGGGGAATTGCGTTCACGGACTTATCCAATTCCAGCAACTGAAGTGAGTCTTAGCTCTGGGTCTAAGATTATAGAATACATTGACAACCAATATTCAAATGGTCAGACACCTACCGCAACAATCAAATTCCGAGGAACGCTTACTGGATCAGCTTCATCTTCCGCTCCTAGAGTTGCATCTCTCTGGTCGAGGTCCAAGTGAAGTCGTACCCGAGATTCTCAAACCAGATGTTATTACACTGGGCATAAATATCTTGGCTTCTTGGACAGGGTTTGGTGCAGACACAACTGATTCGGAAGAGTTCAATATAAGGTCTGGTACCTCCATGGCATGCCCTCATGTAAGCGGACTGGCTGCACTGCTTCGAAGTGCATATCCTCAATGGTCTCCTGCTGCAATCAAATCCGCTCTCATGACAACTGCTTACAATGTCGACAATTCAAAAAGTAAAATCACTGATTTTGCAACCAACAAACCTTCAACACCGTTTCAGCATGGGTCTGGGCATGTCGACCCTAACAAAGCTCTAAATCCGGGTTTAATATACGATATCGCCCCTAGTGATTACTTGGCTTTCTTGTGCTCAATTGGGTATGATGCAGAACAGACTTGTGTTTAGCAAGGATAAGACTAGTTTGCCTTAGGAAATCACATTCGAGTCGAAACTAACAGCTCCTCATGATTCCATAGAAGAGTTTGGGTCAATAGAATGGTATGATGGAGAACATGTTGTAAGAAGTCCCATTGCATTTAGCTGGCCAACTATGAACTCTCCTGAGTCTCCTGACTTGGTTTCTTCATCTTCAGTGTTTTCAAGTTTTAAGCATAAATCATGGTTCTTATTGACAGTTTCTCTACTATCATATTGGTTAGTAGTATTGTGATTTGGCTAGTATCGATACGGGGTTCATACTCCTTACATGAATCCCTTATTGCGCATTTCGTTCTTGTAACCATGGCAGCAGCATCTACAGTGCATATTTTCATTGAAACTCTCCCTGTAATGAAATGCTTCTGTACATTTGGTGCATGTAAATTTTTGTACAAATTCTTGCAATTTATTATCATGGACATTTTGAAACAACTGAGAGATCAGAATCAGTAACAATTTTATTCATTCAATTACATCAAATATATATAAAAGAAGAAGAAAAAAATCAACAAACTATGGCATATTTTGTATATGCTATATAGTAATAGGAAGAAACATACATGTTACTTTGAAGATCCTAATCCAATTCAAACTGTGTAAATGATTAAGGCTTAGTGGTGAAATCGAAGTTTGAGCAAGTAGTTTGCCTGCCAAAAAGTAATGAACTGAACCCAAGTCTTGATCTTGCAATGTCAAACTGTAAAAGATTGTTTTCCAACTGATATCCACCAAGAACAATAGACGTCCTTGGGTTTGCGCCTCCGTCAACAAATCCTAAACACAAAACATCGTCGTTAACTTGTACCATTGAATTAGCTCCAAAAATCCTCCAGATAGTTTTCTCATTTTGCAACACAAGTTCGATAGTTGGCACGGCAGCACCAAGTCTAGTACTTAGCACATTCTTTCTGCTAAAACATGTTCCGAAAGGTGCTACTGAAGCAACCCTGGAGATATTCCTAGCTTCAGCTGCCTTAGTAAAGGCATCAACAACAGCCTTGTAAATTGATGTTTCCATGACTGTGTATGGATTAACAGTGCTAATCTTGGTTCCTCCAACCCCATCCGTAGTGATCGATAGTAGATTCTTATTCATCGGAACCTCTTTTTCGTCGATTCTAATCGATTTTACTCCGATGAAATACTCAACTGACTTTTCACCCTGTGAGAATGTTCCCGCGGTACTGACCGGATTGATTAACAGAGGAGTGTATTGAAGTGAGCTTGAAATTTCCTTTTCTGGTTGCAGCACATACGGACCATCACCAAAAAACATGACACCCTTTCCAGATGATAAGCACATGGCAAACTTTCTAGGAAAGCTGAAAGCAGCTGAAAATTGCGAAGGTAACCCGATTTTTTCACGACCGAAACCAGTCATTCCTTTAACACCCTTAGCAAGTCCATCCAACAAAGAAGTTGGTGCACAATTGAAAATAAATTGTTTCACCGTGACACTAGCTCCGGGGTTCGAACCATCTGTCGACTGCACAGATAGAACATCTGAAGCAAGTTCACCACTTGTGGAAGTCTGAGTGATGGTATTACCAGGGAAAAGACCACAAGTGTTGTTATTGCATCCTGGTCTGGGCGGGGAGAAGCATGTTCCACAACCAGGCGATTTACTTGCTAGTGAGCATTGTGCTGAACCACAACGAGCAGGTTTGTAGGTTGATGATACATAGCCTTGTTCACAGTCGACCCATAGGAACTGACCGCCAAGATCGACGACTACGTCTATAGGGACTAGAGGTGTTCTTTGTTTGATCTGGGTTAAATATTGAAGTGTAGATGCATCTTTGGTGATTGGAAGGACTAGTGCTTTTGGTCTGAATGAAGTAGGCTGTGAGCTCGACAGAGAAGAAAGGGATAAGAATACAAAAGTTGAGAAAAGAAGAAAGGATTGAACTTGGACAACACTAGGAGATGAAGCCATGGTTACAAGGAAGAAATGGTGGTAATGATAATTGTACGTGAATGTTGGGTTTATATAGGCGTATAGATGAATGTAAAGATATGAAGCAGAGTCTTGGAAATCAGGGTTCAATGCTGATGGCTATAGTCATGTCAATTATTTAAACATTATCCAAAATCAAATCAATTATTTATTTATTTTGTAAGAGACAAGTTTGACCAGACTTTCTTCATTGACCATGACACCGTGTGTTTTCTATTCATTTTTGCTGACCAAATAATCACACACCTGTTTTTGAGTGGTGCCTACTGAATTTAAAATACAACCATTTTACCATGGCCAGGAGTCAGGACACGCTATCAACTGTCAAAGATAAAACGGATAGGATATGGGTTGTCTAGTTAATGTCAAGTGGATTTTGGTACGATCAAACAAGACAGTTCCGTGGAAGAATGATTTTTTTAATGATATATTTGGATTGAAATGAGTACCGACAATGTAAAATGAAATTTTGAAGTAGTAGTTTTAATTGCCGCAGTAGTAAAATCAAATTTTGCGGTTCTTAGGACGCCGTTTTCCATTTATACACCAAGTAAAACCCATTAGATGACGAATGTGATGATGGACAAATTGTAATACTGAGATTTGCTTACATGGGGTGACTGATAGATAATGGTGTTTGAATTTTGAAGGTTCAGAAGAAAAGAGATGAGGATATACTAATCCACGTAGGAAGCCAAACTTGATGGGATGCACGTCCTAAATTATGCACACCAATTTGGCATAACGACTAACAAATCAGATGGAAACAACATCAAATGATAATGATGAAATAAAGTCGTTAATTTGCGTGGCTAATTTGGGGCCTAGGGTGATTATTTTGGAACGCGCGATTAGGGGATACTTATATTAATTGGGGATATAGAAAAAAGACAAAAACGGGATTTTAATAGTAAATCAAGGTCACCCCATATCCATGTATTTTAACTAATTCCTAATCTACCCCTCATTAATCAGGTTTAGTGATTAATAATAATTAGTTATGTTAATTGATTAGTTTGAAAATGATTTATAGAAATCTTTATCATTTTGGAGAGACTAGAAGTATGAATGTTGGGTTCGAAATTTTTGGTTGAGATGAGTGACCATAGTGACCAGATAGATGTCTCTGAGTCTTCACGTTAGCAACATATATGTCGTTTTATGTTGAATCTTCTCCAGATGTAACTTTGGATTCACCATGGTTGCACCTGAAAAACATCCTGCCGGCATTGATATAACTATGAATATCATGCCGGAACAACCTAAACCAATGCCGGCAGGATGTTTTTCAGGTATCAGGGAATATTCAACCAACACAGTGTGTCGGTGTTGTTGTCAGTCGTCCATCCATGCCGGCATTTGTTGGAAATTTTCATAAATGTTTGCCGCTATCCGAGGGAGTCTTCATCACTTCAGAAATTTTTTCTGGTTTTGAAATTCAAAACCTATTCCATTTTGAAATTTTTTCTGGTTTTGAAAAGTCCACTACCGGCATAGTCAGTTAATTCTCGAGCATGCCGGTACTACTAACGGCATAGTATGCTGCTTAAATTTCTTTGCCGGCACATGATGTAAAGTATCCATAAAAATGAATTTTTTTCACTTGACTACCGGCATTGGTAGATTTCTATCGAGCATGCCAGTATTTAGTGACGGCATGGTCTTCATCAATTCCGGCAAGGTCTTCATCACTTCCGGCAATGTGAAAAAAAATAATTTCCGAGATGGTCTTCATCACTACCGGCATGGTCTTCATCACTTCCGGCATGGTCTTCATCACTACCGGCATGGTCTTCATCACTTCCGGCATGTCTTCATCACTTCCGGCATGGTCTTCATCACTTCCGGCATGGTCTTCATCACTTCTGAATGATAAAAAAAAAATCGTTTTCAAAGTGAGGAGCCGGCAGAGAAGGAGAAGAGAATTTGAAAGGGAGTTGGGTAAATTTAGAATTTGAAAGGGAGTGGGGAATATTTAGGTTTCAAAGCCCTAACCCTAAAAGAGATTAATAAGAAGTGAAGATGGAAATGGGGGATATGATTTTGTTTTTTGATTTTTATTTTGAGAGAAGAGTATTTTAGTATTTTTGACCCCCCAAAACACCCCTTAGCAGACACTATTGGTTGGGGGAAGTAATTTATATCCCCCAATTAGTTCAAGTATCCCCTAATCGCGCGTTCTTATTTTGGACCTACGACTACAAGACAAAAAAGAATATTTTGAAGTAAAATGGATAACCCCTTATCCAACTATTTAACTATATGGCAAAACTACCCCTGATTAATTAGTGCTAATTTGGGTGATTAAAAGATGTTTAATCAAGTTAACCCTAAAATCAACTACCATTAATTCATCATCATCAAAACTTGAAAAAAAAATATTTTTTTTTTCAAAAACTCGAACCAGAATCGGTTGATGTTAGTGCATTTGTAAAACGATTCTGGGTTGAGTTTTTAAAGAAAAAAAAACGAAGTAAACCCAGAATCGGGTTTTTTCAATACTAAAATAAACCGATTGTCAGAATCAGTATTTAGGTATGTCCACATAATCCGATTATACCTTACTTTCAGAAACAAAATATCCATTACATAGTTTAGGAAATTAGCGCATTACATATATAGGATTCAGTACGAGAATTCTAGAATTTGACACATCAAATGTTCATCAATGAACCTCTGAGCACGTCGATACAACGTCGTATATTCTTTGTGGTGAATGAAATTAGTTCCCCATTACGAATTCTCCAAAGCCCATTGAAACATTCCAGCTGAAATTCAATGAATTCTTGTATGTTAGTATGCGAACTTCTACCGGTGACATAAGTATAAATATTATTGGATTACTCACTTTTTCCCTGAGATGAGCTTGTGGATGATGTTGGTACACCATATTTCTAACTTTAACATACTCTCGCATTGCACTTTTTACGTAGTTGAATCGAAATGCCAAGTCTCTCCATTTGCAGTTATTGGGATTCCCGGTACGCCCGTAAAAGAACTCTTTAACTCTCTTCCAAAACATTGAATAGATTTCATTTGGACGTTCACGGAACGTATTAGCAAATGATTTAACGAGACACAAATATTCATACGGTTCCCATTCCATTTTCTAGGCTAAGTGTGTGATGTGGGAGTGGCACAAAGAGGTTGTCCTTTTATAGATAAAGACTCGATGACTATTTTTTTCAAATTCAATTCACACAATCGGATCTTAGGGATGTCCACATAGACCGATTGTGTCCTTGCAAAATCATATAAAATATGCCTCTCAGTAATCGGTTCTTAATATTGCACATGTAATCCGATTCTTGGAAAAAAAAAAAAATACAGAAAAACTGCCACTTTTCCTTGAAAGAATCGGATTACATGTGATTTCCACATAGACCGATTATGACGGTTGTCAAAATCTGCCTCTAAACAATCGGTTTATAATATTCCACTTGTAATCTGATTCTTGTCAAAAAAATATACAGAAAGAATGTCACTTTTCCTCACAAGAATCGGATTACATGAGATGCCCATAAACAGATTCTTAAGGTTATCAAAACTCTGGATTTTTTTGTTTTCTCAGGATCGGACTTTAAAAGTATCTGTATAAACCGATTCTGAACACCTACAAACCAGGTGAATGCAATTTTCAGAATCGGTTTATGTGGTGCACCTTCAAAACCCGATTCTGAAATTGTATCCCTAGAAAACTGTCAGAATCGGATTTGATATAGGTACATGTATACCGATTATGACAGAAAAAACAGCCAGAATCCTTCATTTTTTGCACACACATTGTAGTTGGTTCTTTTTTCGCGTCTTAGAAAAACACAGACAATTTTCACAAGAAACCAGATTCAGTCATTCATAAACTAAGAATATAACCAAACATAATTCGACAATAAGTTTAAGACATAAGTTTTGACTCCATAATTAAAGACATAAGTTTGAAACCATTTATTCATGAACATCCCTACCACAACCAAGTCCACGACCACCTCGTCCTCGTTTAGCAGGTTGGGCGCTAATCAATCCACCTTCAGAATTCCTTTTTGTGGCGACTCTCTTCCTATTTTTCTTTGGCTCTTCCTCCACCGGTTCCCCAAACTTTGCACCCGCTTCCACATCTTTGAGATTGTTCAATTCATCAATCAACTTTTTATTGGCCTTAAGATTTTTCCCTTTCCTGATATCTAGCTTTGCTTGGGTTATCAAGTGCCCGACTCGTTTTCTATGTTTCCATTTTAAACAACAAACATTCAACAAATAATTCTAAAACAATTAACAAAACCGTAATTTAGTAACAATACACACCAGGTATTCGAGAGCTGTATCTTTGTCCTGTATCTGGGGCCTCTCATATACTCGTATCATTTGAGTATGCGAAACATTAAGGTACCACGGCATGTAACCTGGAATTGTCTCATCATCTGTTCTCAATCGACCATCCATAGCATGTCCGTTGAACCTTCTGTCTTCCCAATATTCACATGATGATAAAGGTTCGTGAACAATCTCAATATTATTATCCAATGACTCTTTTATTTTCTCATTGATTTTAAACTTCTTGTGCTTCTTTGGGATTTTTTGTACGTATCCGCATTGTCTTGCAACTCTCGTCGGGTTATACATTACATATACTTTTGGGTGAAACAAAGGTCAAAAATAATGAGCTTGCTCGTCGCAGCCAAGAGTATTCGTGAATCTTGTCAAATGATTCCAACAGCTGAATAAAGTTGGCATTCACACGGGCACCATAAACGTCGGGAAAGATAACAGATCCCAGGATGTAGAGGACATACGCATTGGCCGTGGCGAAGATACGTTCTTTGGTCTCCTCTTTTCCCTCAGCACGAAGTTTCTTTGTTCCACTAAAGAGTTCCCTCAACTTCGAGAGATGGAATATCCTCTGCTTTGATTTGCTACTAGCATTTATGACTTGGTCATCTCCTCATACCATTGGAACACATTCTTGGTGAACGCGTAAATCTTGTCCCAGTCAAGCTCTTGTACGTATTCTTTGTGCTTCACGGCTTTACCATCTATGCTTAACCCGGTAATGAACTTTGCATCATTTGGATTTATCGTCATTTCGCTAAACGGAAGATGCAAGGTATCCGTTTCCCCATAGTATCTCTCGGCAAAGGCGGAACAAAAAGGTTTGTCGTAACCAAGATCCAAATTCTCAACCGCAGGAAACAAACCCATCGATTTGACTAGCTCGACTACTTCCTCAACTTCTCCAACGGTTGATTCCAGTGCTTCCAGTGGCCAATTATTCATCATACTCACTAACGTTCCTGTCTTCATACGACGAACGACATCCTTATGATCATATAAAGGAAAACAAATCCGATGGACAATAATCAAAACACTACACGGATAATAAGTTTTATGTTACATAGTATAAGGTTTAGGTAGTTACTATGGTATGGAAGACGACAGCGTCCCAACTCTCTTTGTACCCTTATAACAAATTTCCTCCATCACCGGGTAACCCATAAACGGTATCAGTAGGGCCGCGAGGAAACATCTTCAGCGGGTCGGGCATGTGGCTTCCTTTCTTCTTCTTTGGAGCATCCATATTACCTTGTTTTTGAGCGTCTCCTCCTTGGACTTGTTGTTGAACTTCTCCTCTTTGGAATTTTTCTTGCACTTGTTCTTGAACTTCTCCTATCTCTTCATCAACTTCATTCTCACTTTCTTATCAATCACCTTCATTCTCACTTTCTTCTCCATCACCTTCATCCTCATTTTCTTCTTCATCACCTTCATTGCCACCAATTTCTTCTTCATCACCTTCCTTGCCACCATGTTCTTCTTCATTGATCTCCTTGCCACCACTTTCTTCTTCATTAACTTCCTCCTCACCACTTTCTTCTTCAGCAACTTCTCTATCACCACCTCCTTCTTCAATAAGTGTATCGGAATCAGATTCTTCTTGTGTTGGTTGCTCCGCTTGAGGTAGTGGGTCATTGATGCAGATCGCTTTGGCTTTACTCCTCGAGCCCCTTCGGTGGGAAGCATTTAAATTTTGACCACCCTCTCAACGAGGTCTCAAACTCGGAGGAGAATCAAAGTCATTTTTCCTCTAATATTTCTTTTCGGCTTGCTTTTGTTGCTTTCCCTTGTTTGGCCTGTAAAATACGGAGATAAGCGATAAACAACAATGGAATTGAATGTATAATTTAGAATTCAAGGTATACAATCGGTTTACTCGATACACATATAAAGCCAGATTCCTAACATAACACATCAACAATCGGTTTATTTAAGTGCTCATGTAATATAATTCTAACAACAACAAAAAAGATACAAAAAATTGGGCATTTTTTCTTACAAGAATCGGTTTACTCGACACACATGTAAAATTCGATTCTAGCATTACACATCAACAATCAGTTTTTATTAGTGCTCATGTAATCCGATTAAGGGCTAAGCAGATAACAATTCAAAGGCTACACAATCGGTTTTTATGGACACATATGTAATCCGATTCTAACGAAAAAAAGTTACATAAAAACGGTTATCCCTCCAGTTACCGAATCGGGCTATGTGGACATTAACATTTCCCGATTCTGGTCCAAATTTTTCGAACCAGATAACACATGCAGCACAATCGGGGTATGTGGACATGAACATCAACCATTTCTAAACACAATCGGTTCACAAGTACATTAACATCGTCCGATTCTAGGAAACCAGGAAAATTTTGATTTCAAAAATGTCGATTTTTGAGCGATTGCATGTTACTAAAACCTAGTTTAGAGGATTGGGTTGATAGAAAAGTACCTGATTAGACCCATTTCCTCCTCTTGTGCGATGAAAGATAGTTCTTCCTCAACCGTTTTCTTCTTCGGTTTGTTTCCAATCGCTTGAACAATTCCGGGATTAATCGTGCTAGGATAGTTCCGGTTAGTAGCATGCTTCACCCGTGGTTGGTTCGTCATTATATAGAATAAAAAACACTGATTAATCGTTTTTGGATCGTCGATGATCGACGATGTTTTGGTTTCAAAAAAAAAAGAAAAAAGAGGGAGAAGAAGAGAAGAAGAATCGGTTTTTAAGTTAGGAATTGAATCTGATTTTAGTTTTAGGTTTTATTATTAGGAGTTAATGGGGGTGAATTGGTAGTATTAATATTTTTTAGAGGGTAAATTGGTAGTTTCAACAAATTTAGACACCCCTTATCATTTCCTATTAGATAGATGAAGTAATTTATAGGCCCCAAATAATCACACTAGGCCCCAAATTAGCCAGGTTAATTTGGGACACAATTTCAACAGGCATGCCTAACTTCTTTAATTAATTTAATTGGGATTGGGACACAATTTCTTTGCACTTGAAATGGGAAGTAAAGGCATAACAATTTCATCTTCCGGTTCTAACGTAAGATGAGAGTCCTCTTACTTGTCTCGGTAGTCCTCTTACGTTTCGGTGCCATCTTGGCTATCGGTAATTGCTTACAGAAGCCGATTTCGTTCACTCTATCTGAACTTCCCCTTTGTGATGTGACAAAAGACTCGTTTCTATTCATCAAAAACAAAAGTTTATATATGGCGGCTTTGTGACGTTCCTTAAGTGGGGGGCCAAACCTTAACGTCTAATTGCATTTCCTAACCACATCTTACTTCCCGAAAATAATTTAATGTCATCATGTTTTGTTGTATTTTTCATCATGATTACGTTGATCATAAGAAACCTATAATTTAAAAAAAAAAAAAAAATTGAAGCATGCATTTTATTGATAGGAAATTAGGTTACAATTTGTCGTGGGTATGTGGTTCCCACATAATCATGATTAGAATTTGACTAATAAAAATTGGGATAGATTGGTCCCATATTTTTGTCGATAAATATCCTAGATGACTTTCATCTGCTGCATGATTGGCCAAACCATCTGCTGCCTGATTTCCTTCCCTGTAGTTGTGTTGAATAGAAACCTGCGGAATCTGCTGAATCTATTCTTTATTTCCTCAATCATTCCTGAGATGTGCCAAGGAGGGGGTAGAGGAAGTGATGAAGCTAAGGAGGTTCTCTGAGTCAGTTTCAAAGATGACTTTTGTCCATTGCCTCTATGTTGTTGTTCTTGATGCTAATAACAGAGCCCAGGTTTCCGCATTTAAGGCAGTCTTAATTCCCAAAGGTTGAGCCATAGCTATTAAAGTTCGTGCGTCAGCGTTTCTGCAGATTAACCCTGCCCCCGCAAAACCTGGGTGATCTCTGGCTGCTCCATTTGTGTTAATCTTAATCCAATTGATGTTCGGAATGGACCATCCTACTGATATTGTTGATATCCTTTTGTCTCCTCTTGGGTTGTTAAGTATTGGGGAATCTCCTGGTACGATCGATGTCAGTGAATGTAGCGCCGCAGAGAATTCTTGTTGCAGTTTTTGAGCCCAGGCCAAGATGTCTTCCGATGTTGTTTGCTTCTGGCAGTATATTAGATCATTTTTAGCCAGCCATATGGTCCAGAAAAGAAAGCATAAGGATGAGGTTGCAGAAGTTGGTGCAGATTGTGAAGGATTTGGGAAATGGTTGTCTGAGGTGTTAAAGTAAAATTAGGGAGGGGGTTGGAGTTTGGTGTGTTTGAAAGTTGACTGAGCAAGGTGTTCCATGATATAGCCGTCGTTGGACAATGAATTAGAAGGTGAATCGCTGTTTCCGGATCCGCGTTGCATCTGGGGCATATGTCAGAGTTGGTCAAATGGATTTGGTGTAGGATAGAGAAGGTTGATAGTCCTTCATTGATTGCTTTCCACAAGAAAAGACGAATTTTTGGTGGACATGGTAAAGTCCACGGGAATTTAGTAGGTGGTAGAGGGATTGAGCTGGTTGACCTTTTAGATATATTTATCCCGAAGAGGTGGTGTATTTTCCAGATTTTGAATGTGGCCAGATAATTTCATCCTGGGGACTATCTTGGGGAATGTGGATGTTTATGATTTTTTGGGCTATAAGATTGGGAAGAGTGCCAAGTTTTTCCTGATTCCAGGTATGGGAGATTGGACCAATGATATCTTCCACCATTTGGATTGGGTAACATTGTGATGGATCTAGATTTGGTGAGTGTGTAATCCAATTGGCTTCTATTGGAGTTGAAAATACATTTCCAATACGATGAAAAATCAGTTGTTGCATGGTGGGGACAATTGATGCCAATTGTCTCCATTGAGGACTTGAGGAGGAGGGTACAGAATCAATGCCTTTTAGAATTGGTTGTTGATCAAGATATTTTGCACTGAATTGTCCTCCGCAAATGGAGTTAGATTGTTCATGTAAATTCCCTATTCTCTTCATGAGGAGAGCCTTGTTGTGGTCACTGCTTTTCCTTTTGCCTAACCCTCCTTCAGATATTGGTTTGGTTGCTTTATCCCAGCCTATAGGATCAATTTTTTTAATTGTTGAGTCATGTCCCCAAAAAAAATTCCTGGTGATACGATCTATTTTTTTGTGCACATTGCTGGGTAGGTTCTGTGTTTGCATAATGTGGTTTGAGGTAGGGATTAGTGATGTTTTGATGAGAATGAATCTCCCAGCTGGAGTTAGGCATATTGTCATCCATCCTTTATATTTTCGGACTAATCTTTATAGGAGGGGTGCAAAGGTTTGATTAGATGCTCTTCTATGTTTAAATTGGATCCCTAGATAGGTTGGAGGTTTTGATGTTGTTGGCATGTCGAAGAAATGCTGAAGATCATTTACTTGAATCAGATCTAGTCTTGGGTGATGAATTATTACCAATTTGGAGGTATTAATTACCTGTCCTGCAGAAGTTCCATAGGATTGGAGTAGGGTTTTAAGGTGTTGGTTACTCTAATTTGAGGCTTTATATGTGATTAAAAAATCATCCGCGTACATCAAATGAATAAGGGGTGGCGCTTTTTTTGATATGTTAAGTCCTCGAACTAACTTTTGGTTTTATAGGTTTCCTAGATTTGTAGATAGGATTTCATCACATATGATGAAAATATAGGAGGACAACGGGTCTCCTTGTCTGATACCCCTAGTTGGGTTGATGTAGCCATGAGGGGTACCATTTATGTTGACCGAATATGTAATTGTTGTGACGCATAACATAATGTAATCTATAAAGGTTGATGGATATCCAAGCTTTGTAAAGGAGGTTTTGATGAATCCCCAGTCTAAACTATCACAGGCTTTCTGGATATCAAGTTTGAGAGCTATTTTTGGATCTTTGGTGAGGTTTGACGTTTTGATGTGGTGGAAGAGTTCTCCAGCAATTGCTATGTTGTCATGTATGGATCTTTGCGGTACAAAAGCACTTTGAAAGGGGCTTATTAAGAACGGGAGAAGGGGCCTAATTCGGTTGACTAGGATTTTTGCAATGATTTTATATGTGACGTTACAGAGCCCAATGGGTCTGAACTGTGAAGGTTAACTATAATTTAATGTCCAAAGTCCAATTATATCTTTTATAATTAAATTAGTCATATACAATTTTAAACTACTTGGTTGAAATATTTGAATTATTTTTTTGTTTATCGGCTTCCTAATGCTAGAGAATAGTTTCGTACAAGAGCAAGAGCTATGGGATGAGATCTCTCATTCAAACTGGATGAGTTTGATCAAATTAGGTGCTACTATGGGATGGGAGCTCTCGTTCAAACTCCTTCACACACTCTATCAAATTAAGTGCTATTATGGGATGAGAATTTTCAACCAAGCTCCTTTACACACTCTTTCACTTAAAAGAGTGCATTCAAACTCCTTCACACACTCTATCAAATTAAGTGCTATTATAGGATGAGAATTTTCAACCAAAATCCTTTACACACTTTTTCATTTAAATGAGTGTCCAACAGTCGAGACTAAGAGACTGATCTTCAGTCGCTTAGAAAAATAATAATTTTTGAGCGGTTAATTTGCAGAGTTTCAATTATTTGTTTTAATTTTTTCTAATGCAGGACTCACCCTCCGTGGACGAACCTTGCGGAGGAACCCTTAGGTTTTCGGGGCATTGAATTCTCATCAATGTTTGTGTTACTGAAGCCGACATTCTCGCTTCCACTTCTTCCACACCTGCTCGCGCGGGTGCTTCCCTATAACGCGGAACGCTCCCCTACCGATGCATTTTTACATCCCACAGCTTCGGCAGATCGCTTAGCCCCGTTCATCTTCGGCGCAAGAGCGCTCGATCAGTGAGTTATTACGCACTCTTTCAGGGGTGGCTCTTGATCAGCCTCTTAGCCTACACTAGTTGCTCCCTCACGGCCATAAAACCCCTCTTTCACCTAGTCTCTCATTGTATTTGTTAGTAAATGATTGTTTTTAACATTCATTCTATAGCTTGTGCTCTTATAAGCTGTTAGCAATCCTGTGGTGAATTCAGAAAACCTAATTTCAGAATCTTGGATTCTACCAATCCATTTTTTTACGATAAGAAGACTAGCCAAAGAGAGATAAAAAAAATCCACATTAAGCTTATTCAAAGATGTATATACAGACAAAGGTCTAACATTGTTGTCGCGAGATCAAAGGGCATATGACTTCGACATAACTGTTTCACAATAAAATCAGGAGGAAAACTGGTACGTACATGGAGTATCAGCTGGAAATGAGTGACCCAGATAAAATAACAATCGACCAACTATGATCCCATAAGGAACAACCTTGGTTCTAACACTATTTGGAGAAAAACAGGACGTTGTATTCCAAATTACAAAAGAAACAACCTGATTTCCATTGAGAAGTAAAAAGGACATGAAAATCGAATTCAGGTCTGTGGAATAGTGGCCGCTAAATGCAGGAAGAATGTTGGATTGGCAAATTTTAACCAAAGCAGATATGACAAGCTTCAGATGTGCGAATTTTAACTCGGTCTTAGCATGGCGGTTGTTGGAATTCACATGTTCTGGGAGATAAACAACACGCCTAAACTCAATTTTGAAACAATAAATTTATCCGAAAGATACATGCTTTAATGGTCTATCTAGACCAAGAAGACTAGCAACTGCCTGAGGAGTCATCTTGTGTATTTTCCCTTCAATGTAAGTATCAAAAGATTAATCTTTTTCAGATAAGTTGCTTACTTGAGAGGAAAAAAATAGAACAAGAGGCTTACTCATGAGGCGAGGGGAGTGTCTCTCATGAGACCGACAACGGAGGCTTGCTCATGAGGAGAGTGAAGTCTCGCTTATGAGGCCGAGACTTTGGCATGGACACATGAGTCTAATTTTTTGCAATAAAATTCGAACCCTGCTAAAACGACAGTTTTGTTCTCACTACAGACATCACCATCTTCATTAAGTCCCCTACTTAGAATCGTGAGTTAATGCACGATGAGTATATAGATGATGCCTACAAACTTGAAGAGTGCTTAATCTTTTGTCGCTAAGTTGTCTTAGGCATGTACTTTAGACTAAGGTTTAACCTTGTTGATTTTGAAGTCTTCATCTGAGAGAGCATGATATTGAAGTGACCTTTCTCGTGCGTGAGAATCTTCATGGTACCCATTAGAGTTACTCCAATACCTTGGTCGATCGTTTGTGGCTTTTACGCTTGAACTTGAACTAGATGTAAGTTTCAGGTAATAATATTTTCTAACTCACGAGATTGAAGCTTTATCAAATGCTAATCATGGACTTACATATACAGTATCGTGGGAAATACTTTATTTTAAGATGGTGACCATGCAAATACATTGTAAAATGCAATTTATACATTACTTTCCTATTTTCCATCCTAATCCAGATCAGTGACATCATTTAAAGAACTCTATAAAATCTAGAAATTCAATAATCTTAGCAGAGGGGTGAATGTACAAATCAATGATTGAAAGGGCCGTGAATATGATCGTAACTAAGTCACACTCCACATGCCAATCTAAAGCCAGAGAGACACAAAGGAAGAAACGGACAATGGAGCCTCTTCTGAACTTTTTATTTATTTCAGGATTTTAATTTGTAAACTGAAATAAAAGAAAACTCAAAAATGAAATCAACAAACTATAAAACGTACAACATGGTTGTTACTTGCATCTTTGTGTAAATAATTAAGGCTTATTGATTTGACTCCCGTGAACTATTCAGTTGAAGTATCACCCAGCATGAATGCTTCAGACACATGGTGAGAGAATATGATACTACTACATTCTCATTCTTGATCATAATCACTCTTCTTCTTTTTTTATAGAAAGAAATTTTTTATTAACTGTGGTGAAAGTTTTGGTCTTTCGCAAGCAGACCACAAATAGTTGGTTCAAAACCATCATACATTTCAACAGGTGAACCTGTTTCTCTAGAAGATCTAGCTATAGCATCAGCTATTTGATTATCATCACGACTTATACAATCAAAATTACAAGAAAGAAAACTTGTAGCTAAATGTTTAATCTCTTTTATTATATTTCTATTCTCTCATTGAATGAGAACTGAAACCCCATTAATGGATTGAATAACTAACTTTGTGTCTTCCTCAACATGGATCCTTGAGAGTTTCATTCTTCTTGCCCAAGACAGGGCCTCTCGTACTGCCATGCATTCCCCATTCTCTGCGCTCAGTGCTCCATTTACATAGCTGCCTTTAAGTCTGAGACATGTAATTGTGTAGTCACGCATAACGATACCAGTACCATATTGATTAGTATCAGAATAAAAACTGGCATCAATATTTTGCTTAAAAACACCTTCTAACGGAGGTACCCATCTTGATATTAAACCTATACTGTTAGAGTAATGTTCAGAATTATCATTAACATACAAGTGAGATGCAAGATGGTAATGTATTTTATGCACAGATGTATGAGGATTAAGAGAGACTCCCTGAAACACCACATCACACCTATCCTTCCATAAAATCCAAGCTCCTATCATGAGAGAATATAACCATTTCCTATCATACATAGCTTCAGACACAAAAAACCAACTAATAACTCATTCAGTAACAAAGTTGAAATTATTCTTGACTGCATCTATATTAATATTGATTCTCCTTCAAACTGCTCTGGCATGTCTGCAGTCAAACATAATGTATTCTATTGTCTCCTCATTGCATCCACATATATCACACTGAATATCTTCATTGTTATTGTATAAAGCCCTTTTACTTTTGGTAGAATGAATTCCTCTTATGCATTTGCAAGTGAATAGATTAATACGTTGGGCAACTTTACAACTCCACAAAGCTTTCCAGAATCTAGAGTTAACTGCAATCCCATTTACCTGAACTTCCCTGTCATTGTAAGTTAATAACTTGTAAGTACTCTTGACAGAGAACTTACCATCTTTTACAAGCATCCATACCATTGCATCTTCCTTACTATTATCTATGAATAATTCTTGAATTTTCCTAGAAGTGTCTTCATTAAAAAACCTATTTAGAAGATCCACATTCTATTGATTAGTGCCTGAGAGAAACAGTTATGCAACATCCTGATAAAACCTGTGAAGTTCTGCAACATCAGAATCACTCTTTTAGAAAACAAAAACGCACACATATTTTGTTTTCTTTCTAAAATAACATTTTCTTTTCAAACTCAATGACATAAGAAAAACTCTCTTAGAGAAAAAGCTAATACAACACTTCTTTTTCTTTTCATCAAAAGTATGATTTTTTAATAGCCATTGAAATAAACATGAAATTAAATGAAAAACATTATTAAGATGTTAATTAGCATCATTAATCCATTAAAAAAAACAGTTTCTGACATTACAACAAAACAAAATTATTTGCTAGTCGAATGAATAAATGTCATTTTAAAACTATTTAAATGAAAGACTAATATTTGGAAATCAAATTAATGTTTTTAACATATATATCCCCAACATATAGGGTATATGATTGAAAATGTGTCGTATTGAAGCAGAAGTCCTTGTTCATGAATAAGTATTAACACAATTTGATGTTTTCTGAGACCAATTACACATAAGGGGAGAATGCTTTTCGAATCAAGAAATTAGTAGATAACACCAAGCAATAAACACATGCATAACATACAAACAATTATGGCACCACGAACATTTAACACTTATTAAACTCGATCACACTTGTTATTTGCGGTCAAGAGCTCTGTCTGAATATATATCCCACCAGATCTTGTATAACGCAATTTCATTCAAACAAACATATCTATCAAAGCATCTGATCCTGGAAGGCTTCTCGTGAAGTTCACTTTGCACTATGTGGAAAAAAATAACCTTGCCTGATCACAATCCCATTCTCGGATGTGTGGACATGACCTTACATCGAGATATTCTAAAGTTTTACATGATTTTAGTACAACACTTCTTTTTCATTTCATAAAAAAACTGATTTTCATAGCCACTGAAATATATATGAAATTAAATGAAAAACATTAACAAGATGTTAATTAGCATCATTCATCCATTAAGAAAAGCGATTTTTGACATTAAAATAAAATAAAACTATTTTCTTATAAAATGAATAAAGGTCACTTTAAAACTATTTAAATGAGAGACTAATATTTGAAATCAAATCAATGTTTTTAACACATATATCCCCAACAGAGTCCAAATTTGTGCACCCCTCTAAAACCGAGGTGCACGTTACGGCTTACATTATTTGTTTACAAAATCAGCAAAACCACTTTATGTTTTACTTTATATTTATATATATTTGCTATTTTTTTATTTAATTTTGGAAATTAAAAAAAGAAAAGAATAACCATTTGCACGACTATCCATGCCATCCATCTTTTTCCATCGTCCTCCCCAAAACTTGATTGAAATCTTAACTCTCAAAATCAAAATCTTTCTTCTACCAAATCAATATAACTCTAGATAATGTTAAGAGTTCTGCTCCTAACAGATCAAATCCATCTCTCAATTTAAGTCTATGTGGTTTAATGGTTTTGCTCCTCAATCTGATACAACGCCATGGATTAAAATCTGGTTGTTGCCATATTCAAGCTTACTCACAGAAACTATACCATGAACCTATTAATCCTATTTCCTCTGTCATTCTTTTAGGTTCTTGAAGTTTTTATATGAATTGATTTCGTGTTTTGATGTTCTACTTTAACTATGATGATTAATTAGTATTGGATTTGTCCATTTCAGACTCAATTTCAGCTATTGAATCCTATGATTTTGTGATTAGGTTTTTGGATTAATTAATTACAAAATTGTGTCATTAGATTTTTCGATTAAAAATCTATTTTGAAAATCCTACCATGGATCATGATAAAGAGATAAAAGGGTTTGACAGGAAGAAAGAGATAACAATTTATACACATTACTTGTTGGAGTTCATTTGGATGCATCTTGATGCATCTCTTGAATGAACAACATATACACATCTTACTAAATATCTTCGAAGTTCTCTGGTTTTGGTTATTAGTTTCCAATCTTTGATGCAGCAATACAAAGAAAAAGAAAAAAAGTACCATTTGATAAATCGATATCCTATTAGCAGAATGAATCATTGAATCATTGATGCAAGAAACCTTGATTAAAGCAGGTTGATAACAGAAAAGAGGGAGAGGATGAAGAAAGAGATATTACTGGAAGTTTAATGAATTTTTGTGATTTTAGGAAATAAAAATAAATAAGTATAATTGAGTCTAAACCGCTTTTAGAAATTTAGGCGGTTTATGCTGATTTTGTTAACCAATAAACACGGCCGGAATGTGCACCCCGGTTTTAGAGGGGTGCAAAAATTTGGACTCTCCCCAACATATAGGATAATATATATATATATATGTCGAATTGGAGAAGAGAGTAAGTTCAATGTTGATGCTTAATTCAAGCACTTTTCTATTTATCCAAAATCAACATAACTATATTTTTTTTCTTTTTTACTGCCAATAACAAGTTTGACTTACAGTACGTTACATTTGTTAACAAACTGGTAAATGTCCCGTGGATTAGTATGATTTGGCAGTTGAGAGAATAAATCTATGTGAAGATCGATAGATATCTGGATTCATACGAGTACCGATAAGATTATATCCAGGTGGGGAAGGTGATCTTGTTGCAAACATCTGCATCATTATCTGGTTGTGAATCTTTGCATTCGGTTCCACATTTCTGATTGTTTCAATACCTTAGAAGGTATTGGTATTGGTGATTGCAAATCCAATTCCGTAAATCTACATGAGATACCTCAATGGGGAAGAAATGGAATTATTGATTTGTTTATTTCTTTAATCAAATCACCAATTTCAAATTATAAAAAATAAAATATCTGGGATGGAATATGTTTGAACAACAATAGATAAGATTTTACACATGTTCAAATTACTCACTATGTTGATATATTGAATTTTCCTTAATAGCAACTCATATTCCGATATTCACAAAACCCTAAAGTATATGTAAAAACGGAAATAAGAGATTTGTTATTGGGATCGATCCTGCAAGAGATCCCCAATAGGGATCGCTCCTGCTCAGTGTAGTCAAAACTTCTCTCCAAGGCCGATTACTCGCGCGTAATCGTTATTCGCTATATGAGCGATACGATTTTCGATTCCAAGCCAAATTCGATTTTTTGCGATTAAGGTGGACGATTTTGCCGGTTTTGACCAATTTTTGAAAAAAACGAGTTGGCGATTTTTCTGAGTTGGCCTTGCATGCACCAAAACAAGAAAATAATTTTTTTATAACCCCTCAAATGGGATATATCAAATGTAAAAAACCTCTAAAAATATGACAAATAAGTTCAATATAACAATGTTACATATTTAATTACGTGATTGTTTTAAAATTTTAATTTTAGTTAGGATAAGTCATGACTTACGGGTAGCGATATATGTCTCTAATAAATAGGTCCCGAGTATTAGGCCGAGTTTTGGCGATTTCCAAGTCCGAACTTACTGCTTCTCGCTCCAAGCTCCCCAACCGATAAGGATCGAGGAGCGATTTCGGTTACTTTGGTCCTGCTATAGATCCCCAAGAAGGGACTAGTCATGCTACAAATCCCCAATTGAAATTGCACTACCAATCTCATTGATTCCTTTCAACTACGAAACAAGTTCTGCAAGTCTACTTCCATAAAATCATGTAGTTAAACATAGTTTTCTAGTTATCGAATCAATCCTAAGTTCATTATACAATCTAGTAACAAATTACAAAGATAGTGTCCATGTCGCAATTACGAAGTTCAAATGATAAGCTTTATACATTGTAATTCAATATACATAAGTTGTAATACAACTTGTGTATTCTTACTTGACAATTTGATCATAATAAGATGATCATGCCTCTAATACTAGAGTTTTATCTTCGCATGTTAGGATTTAAATCTGAACGATTTGAAAGTAACGTAGATAGAAATGGAAACAAGTCAAGTCTTGTATTACTAACCTCGAGTAGAAGGATGATATGTTCGTTGATGTCTGTTAGAACCTAAAAATTAATTCCAGGTAAAACAAATGCACCGCTGTGGTACTCTCTTTATAGGTTCGAAAATCAAAATCAAATAGGACAAGCCTAAACCACGATAGTAGCCGTTCCGTCCTGCTTCGGTCACGATGGAGAGGAAGATGGGTTGATCTTAGGAGAGGGAAGCAAGAAAATATTGAGAAATTAGAAATGGTATTGAATTGTGTGTGTTAGGTATTGAAAACTATGAAGAATATATAGCTTTTAGGTATGAAAGCTTGTTCTGTTTTTTTAATAAGCTAAGTGACCTATTTATATTAGTTTTAGAATACGCAATGCCAATCTCGTGAGTAGTGGAGGTAGTGAGGTTGTGGAGATATGGAGAATATGGGTCATGTGAGATAAACTAGGGAAATTTCTGGAAACTCCTGTTCTCACGAATCCATGCTCTCTCTAACCGTTTGCAACTGTCACCACTACTCTAACTTTTCACATGGGGTGTTGCCACGCCGCATGTTGCTGTAGACTGATGTGGTTTTAAAGTGGTAAGTAAGGTTGTCGTTCACTCAGACTTGTGTAGATTCGAGTTTTTAAATTTAATAAAAATATATACAAAAATATTACAAAGGGTGCGAG
>JAJJMB010012638.1:5435266-5481409 GCA_023531105.1 Papaver atlanticum | reverse complement strand
GACTAGTTTTCAACAGTTTGATTGTATTGTCCAAAGACGAGGTACTAGCACTATAATAATCCTTATTTTCTTGCTCGTATGACCGGTGTGTGTGTATGGATAGTAATTGGGCTCACCATGGTATGAACCATAACCTTGAAAAGGTTGGCGTTCCCAATTACTATTCCCACCATGGTCATAAAAATGATGATGTCCATATTCAAATTCAGGTCGATACTCATTGTATTGGCTTCTATCATACAAATTCGACATTCTTAATTGCAAGGGAATTCTACACAATCACAAACAAGTCTGACTCGACCAAATCAAACCTATAAAATCTAGCAAACAACAAGCATGATGGATCCACTTAGATTGTTTCTAGACCAGCTTCTAATCTCCCAAAAGGAAACTGGGTATAGTTTTAGCAAACCTCTCTAGATCGATCCGAATAAAGTAAGTCAAAGAGAAGTAAAGGAAGATCAAAGGAGCTTTGATCCCCCCACCTCTTTGGCAACGCTTCCCTGGGTTACAAGGCGTCTCTAATTGACTTACAGTAATCTTCCTGAACTTTGAGTTAGGCTAACAAAATACCCAATACAGTCCTTTCAAACGACTTTCCTACAAGCTCGTTACCTTATCGGTCTCGTTCTAATCAAATTTTTAGGCTTGGGATCGCGTTTGGTATCGTTTTCCTAAAGCGGGCAGGAAGAGAACGGTGATGAAATCCGAACTCTTATCTTATATGGCCAGGCCTTGCCCTTTACTAGGAAAATAAATGTCCGTATTCAATTCCTCAGCATATATGCACCTTAAGGAAGACAGTAAACCCACTGACAGGGGATTCGTGGGTGTTTAGAAGCTTACCTCCCGTACCAGACGGGGGATGAATCGCTGAAGTCGACTCGGGCCACTGACTCCTGTGTCAGTGTACGAACCCGAGGGGCCGAGACGATATCGTAATCGTCGTCCTTCCCTGCAAACAGTTTATATTTAACCTTTAACCCTTCCTTAGGGTTTTAAAAATAATAATGTCCCAAAGTCCAAATGTCCAAAAATAAAGTCCAAAAAAAATAAAAAATTACAAAAATAAAAATAAAACCCTATTTAATATTTCTAAAAATAAAAAGTAATAAAATCTAAAAAAAAATAACTATATACAAAAATCCTCTTCTTCACTCCTTTGGACTCCTCTTTTCTTTCCTTCTTTGGAGATCCTTTCCTCTTATAACACTTTTTTTTCCCTTTTAGCTCCGCTCCAAATCTGAAAAAGAATCGAAAAATACCAAACGCGTAAAGAAGAACAAAAATAATAAAAACAAAAAAATAAATAAAACCTAAAAACAAATCTAAAAACAAGTCCGCGTCGGCGGCGCCAAAAATTTGATGTGGTTTTAAAGTGGTAAGTAAGGTTGTCGTTCACTCGGACTTGTGTAGATTCGAGTATTTAAATTTAATAAAAATATATACAAAAATATTACAAAGGGTGCGAGAGTTACTGGGATTCAGGATTTCACCGAATTCAAAACATAAGGTTCAATTATTAATTCTTTGACAATTTTAGCTCAAGAAAAACATGGACTCTATTTTTGCCAAGGTAGATTCTCAAAACATTGATTGTAAATCCTAAGCATGATGTATCAAAACACCTAAGCTAAGCATACATCATCAAATTAAATGACAACCAATTAATTCAAATCATAATTTCAATTAAAATTAATGCAAAAGTCTTAAAAAGAATTAATAAAATTACCCCAAGTATGATATTCGTCTTCCTCCATCATTCCAGTGTTGGGGTTTAGCTCTTCATGGTAAAAACATGCTCAAAAGATTGATTCATGGCTCAAAAAGTGTTTTTATTGAAGAGAAATAATAATACAGCGAATCTGCAACGCTTTTCTGGCGTTACAGAAATCACCGATACAACTGAAGTGTTGTTAATAAACGATAAATCAGTTCTGTAGTTGAATATAAGACTGCTTCTGCGACGGTCCATTGTGGGTCGAAGTTCTTCGTGTTCTTCAGCAGCAGCAGCGGCGGGTTTCTTGCAACTTTGATTTTTCGACTCTGTGGTGTTCTAAACTTCCCCTAACTTTCGACACCTCTTCTATATGACCCAAACAAACTATTTATATCAAAAATACCGATTAAATCTCTCCAGAATCTTCCAAAATCTCTTCCTTTCTCTTCACGGCAAAGTTGCGGCAATTTCTTGTTTTAGGATTTCCACGCGTTTCTGAGCTTTCCTTTTGATTCTAAACTCTTCCTTAGATAGATATCAAGCTTTGGGAAGATTTATAGCACTTTAATCTCTCTAAAATTTCCTAAAATCGGTCACACACGTGACTTTCCATATTTTGCTGTTGAGATAAAAATCCATCGATTGAGCCCAGTTTAATCGATTTCAACACCCATGTTAGATTCCTAGACCCATAAGGAGTCTACCCTATGAAAATCATAGGTTTAATCGACCTATAACTCCTCCAAATCACTACCACAAAAACTGCCAGAAACGTGTATATATTTTGGTTTTGGTTTCCCGCCAAAATTTAGAATTTGAACGTGAAGGGGTAAGGTTACCCCTTATCTAGTGGTCGTCCCTTATCCATTGCTGGATTCTGCATAACACTCGTCCCTTGGGTTGCATTTATCAACTTTTCGAGCCAATTTCGCCGCAAAAGCTTATTTCTCCAAAAACACCTACAAAGAGATAAAATACCAAAATAAGTACAAAAATGGGTACTAACAATATACACAATAGAGATGAAAATAGACACATAAATGCGTCTATCATAGACCACCAGACCAATACCCCATGAAGAATCCCCCACGTGATGTATTTTGATATTTTGTAGGTGTTTTTGATGAATCGTAGATCTCATCTTTAATTAGGTTAAATCGTAGCCATTGATATGCCATATGCTTAGAGCGCAATCGTGCCTTGTTGTGGCATAGGCTATCATGGCCGAAAATAGTGCACAGAGTCTTGCCATGGCTTTGGCCTTAGCTGCCAAGGCCAAGAATGTCGCACGGCTACGTGCTATGGCCGGGAATGGCGCCTGGCTAGGTGCTACGGCTTTGGCCTAAGCTTCCAAGGCCGAAAATTACGCATGGCTAGGTGCCATGGCCGGGAATGGCGCCCGTCTACGTGCTACGGCCTTGGCCTAAGCTGCCAAGGCCGAGAATGACGCATGGCTACGTGCCATGGCCGTGAATGGCGCCCGGATACGTGCCAAGAACGGGAATGGCGCCCGGCTACGTGCTACGGCCTTGGACTAAGATGCCAAGGCCGAGAATGATGCATGGCTACATGCCATGGTCGTGAATGGCCCCTTACTACATGTCATGGCCTTGTACTAAGCTGCCAAGGTCGAGAATGACGCATGGCTACGTTCCATGGCTGGCAATGGCGCCCATCTACGTGCTACCGCCTTGGCCTAAGCTGTCAAGGCCGAGAATGATGCATGGATACGTGCCATGGATAGGAATAGCTCCCGTCTACATGCTACGGCCTTGGCCTCTGCTTCCAAGGCCGAGAATGACGCATGGCTACGTGCCATGGCCGGGAATAGTACCCGGCTATGTGCTACGGCCTTCGCCTAAGCTGTCAAGGCCGAGAATGATGCATGGCTACGTTCCATGGCCGTGAATGGCACCCGGATACATGCCATGGCCTTTGTCTAATCTGGCAAGGTCGAGAATAACGCATGGCTACTTACCATGACCGACAATGGAGCCCGGCTACGTGCTACAACCTTGGCCTAGGCTGCCAAGGCCAAGAATGATGCATGTATACATGCCATGGCCTGGAATAGCGCTCGTCGACGTGATAAGGCCTTGGCCTAAGGTGCCAAGTCCGAGAATGACGCATGGCTATGTGCCATGGACGTGAATGGCGCCCGTCTACGTGCCATGGCCGGGAATGGCGCCCGGCTATGTGCTACGGCCTTGGCCTAAGCTTCCAAGGCCGAGAATGACGAATGTCTACGTGCCATGGCCGTGAATGGCGCCCGGCTACTGCCATGGCCTTGGCCTAAGCTGCCGAGGTCGATAATTATGCATGGCTACTTTCCATGGCCGGGAATGGCGCCCGGCTTCATGCTACGGCCTTGGCCTAAGCTGCCAAGGCCGAGAATGACGCATGGCTACATGCCATGTCCGGGAATGGCGCCCGGATACGTGCTATCGCCTTGGTAAGCTGTCGAGGCCAATAATGACGCATGGCTACGTGCCATGTCCAGGAATGGCGTCCGGCTACGTGTCATGGCCTTGGCCTTAGCTTCCATGGCCGAAAATGACGTATGGCTACATGCCATGGCCGGGAATGGTGCCCGGATACGTGATACGGCCTCGGCCTAAGCTTCAAGGCTGAGATTGACGCATGGCTACGTGACATGGCCGGGAATTGCGCCCAGCTACGTGCCATGGGCTTGTCCTAAGCTTTCAAGGCTGAGAATGATGCATGGATACATGCCATGGCCAGGAATGGCGCCCGGCTACGTGCCATGGCCCTTGCCTAAGCTGCCAAGGATGAGAATGATGCATGTCTACGTTCCATGGCCGGGAATGGCGCCCGGCTATGTGCCATGGACTTGGCCTAAGCTTCCAAGGTCAAGAATGATGCATGGATACATGTCATGGCCGGGAATGGCGCCCGGCTAAGTGATACGGCCTTGACCTAAGCTGTCAAGGCCGAAAATAACGCATGGCTAGGTGCCATGGATTATACTGTGGTACAATGGTGGACATGTTTGACCGTTCCGGCAAGTAAGCACAATGATTGTGCTTTACAATATTGAAGGCCAAGTCAGTGTTCAGCCATAACGGCGCAATGCATAGCCATAATAGCGCAATGCAAAGCCATAATAGTGGTATACTGTATAAACCTTTATGCACTTGAATCGTGAGCCCCACCTAATCACTTATGAAACGAACTTAGCTTGTTATACACAAATGAAACGTAATTTCTTTTAAGTTTGGGTAACCGTACCTAAACGTGTACACTTAGTTGGTTCAACAATAGTTAACCAATGGTTAGCCATATGAGCGCTTTCATATCAACCTTATTCATCTTCACCATAACTAGTTCAAGTGACTCAAATTAACTAGTTAGAGAGTTGTTCAATTGCTTAGATCTCATAGAAGTATATAAGACACAATTGAAGAAAATTCGATTTTGATTCACTCGAATCAATTCATGAACATTATAGCCACGGTTAGCAAAGATTGCATTCCTTATTATATAAATGTTTTAGTTCATGAACAAACCGATTTTAGAAAGTAACCTACCTAAGTATGCGAACAAGTACGGGTACTTAAGTAATCGGACGAGTTTGTTTTTCACTTTCAAACTCCAGCAGAAATTCACGGACGTGAACTTTCCGCCAGTTTGTGTACGGGTACGCATACTTACCCGGATTTCCAACAACCGCCAGTACCCGTACGGGTACACATACTTTGGGTTCCCGGTTTTGGACTTTTACACAAATGTGAGAACACACTATGTTTATATCCAAAGATGGTTACATGTTCTAAACTCTCATTTCAATCATTGAAACTTTCTTAGAGGATGTTATATAGTTGTTATTCACAAACTATTTTTCATAAAAACGACTTTCAAGTTATTGAAATAATCAACATGACTTTCGTCCCTAGTAAAGATGAACTTGGACAAAGCGAAAGCTTACCAACACATATTTCGAGACATAGATAAGTGAGTGAAATTCGGCTCGAAATAGCACATGTGTATAATTGAAGTCTATATAGCAATACGACTTTTGTCTCAAAATAGGAGATAGAATAAATAGACTTTTGAGTGATAGATAAGTTCAAGTCTCCACATACCTTTTTGTCGATGAAATTCCACAAGTTCCTTGAGTAGTTCTTCTTCTTCGCATGATGAACGCCGTGGAGTCTAGAGCTCAACTACACTTACTATCCTAGTCCGAGACTTAGCTATAAGTAGACTAGAAATCAAGACTTATAGTTTTGGCAACTTAACTCGACAAACAAGCTTGAGATATCAACACTTGCGAGTTCGACCGAGCAGTGCTCTAACAATCTCCCCCTTTGTCAATTTTAGTGACAAAACTATCAATACATATGGAATACAAAATAAATAAACTTTGTAGCTTCTCATCCAAATGCTTGATCTCCTTGGTTCTTCAACATTACTCGAAATATTCGTCACTTCCAAGTACTCTAATGATTCCAAAGGTATTCAATTCAGCATCATCGTTGTTGAAGATCCGTAGCCATAACAATGAGAAAACAGAAGATCTCAATCATGACGCATGAACAACCAGAATGAGCTTAAAGAGTTGGCCTCGATTATTGAAGCATAAGTATTATCCGTGCATTAGCTTAGAGTGATAAGCATGCAGGGACAAGATGGCTGAGCATTTGAGCAAGGTAGAATTCAGTAAAGCGCAACAGTTGTGCAATACGACTCAAGTGACGGTTAGGAGTTGGTTACAGGCTTCACAAGCATGCCAATGACGCGAGACAAGGTAGAACGGTTATAAAAGGAGTTTATAACCATGTGGGAGTGTTCATAACCACCAAGAACAGGTGTGGAGTCAATTGGCTATATAACACAAAAGTTAGCAGTTGAAAAGCAATGTAGGCGGTTATGGAAACTACCTTATGGGACACATGGATGTTCCATGCGTGTGCAAGTGTTGTGCACGGTTTTGGCCATTGTAACCACTATATAAATAGTCCTAAGGAGTGGGAAAGTTAGTAGGCTGACATAGGAGAGAGTTGGTAGAGATGTAGTCTCATGTTTGAGAGAATAAGGCATCATTAAGAAAATGATGGCCTGTTTTGGTCCATGTGATGGCCAAGTTTTGTAATCTTCCCTTAGTGCAATAAAATGGTTTTGTTGCAGTATTCTTTGTGTTCATTATATTGTTGATTTTGTGAGTTGGTCAATTGGTTTGATGCATGGCAGAACCTCTTATGCTTATGGGGGCATAAAGAGTTAGAGAGAAAGAAGAAAAGACTTCCGTTGCGTATTTCCTTAAGAGTGAAGGCAGATGCATACTTTGATGCAAGTAAGCAAGGATGATTACTTGTAGGTGAAGTTGGTTCACTGAACTGCAAGTATTTCCGGTCATGTCCCATGGAAAATTTTAGGCGATTAAATGGGCGTGTGACAACATGCCACAGGCCATATTTTGCCAGATTGTGCTTGGCTATGCTATGGATTTGACTGATTGCTTTGGGATGGTTCCAACTAAGCCTATTAATCCATTCTTGTCTTAGCTGAAGTATTATGAGATATAACAACTATATTGTGGCCTTGGTTATGTATAGCCAAGATGTTATAGGGTATGCATTATATGCTATGGGATTGGCTATGCTTAGCCAGTGCGCCGTTATTATTAGGCCATCGATCATGATTTGATCATCATATGGATATGAGCTAGGGTTTGAATTCATGGAAGTATGTCAAACCCAGATTTAAAGTATGATGTTATTCGAGTACTAATTTGAATACGATAGCGCCGCTATAGCATGTTCAAGGAACTCGGCCGTGGGAGTTTGTGACTTTAGACGATACTTGATATGGCTATGTATTAGTATAATACTTTTAGTAGCATATATATATTTTGTACAGGCATACCATCTGAAGGGTAGCTATCACCAGCATCAGTGTCAACCCGAGGACAATATTGCTCTATACTAGCGGTCAATTCGTCTAAGAGCTTGTCCAACAAATATGATAGATAACCAATAATGAAATACTCTACTCATATATATATACGTATGTTATGTGATGGTTAAACTGGAGGTTGGATATGCATTACTGATTCTCTTGCGGAATATAAGTTGTAAATACAAATCCTAAATCCTGATGCTAGGTCAGGGATACATTAAACTTCTGCAACCAGGGAAGAGCAATTTTACGATTTACGTCCTTGTAAAAAACTCACCATCAACATTAGTCCCTTGGTTAGCACGGAACAGATAACGTGTTTCGTGGTAAGCACTAGATGGTGACAATGACGCTAAAGAATTCATAAGTAAAAAGGATAGTTACTTATCTGTATTGTCACGGTATATCAGCATATACTGGGAAGCATAGTGCATATGGCTAAGGTGTATCCATGTCCGTGGAGTTTGGTCTTCATGCAGCTAAGGTAAGGCCCATCCGATACTACAGGCTTTTGGTCGACCAATAAGAAATCCCTTTATATGCACGTCCACGTCCATAACTAGGAGCAAATACCTCTTTCTTTTGTTATCATCTCCCTTTTAACTGTCTGTGGAGTTTAGCAATCAACTGACGATCCTTTCTTCGGCTCGATAATAGCATTATCCTTTGTTTCATCGCAGGTACGGCTTTATTTGTGTGACTCATTAGGCGGATGAGGTTTTCTCCAAGGATTATTTTGCTGAATCCCGTAGGGAAACCCTAGTTTGCGCATCGTTCGTTCTAGTAGGCATAGAGTTTTCATACGATGTCGGTTTCTGACGTCTAGTTTGGAGTTTATATGGCCGGTCATCCATGCATGGAAATTTACAACTTGTAATCCCGTGCAACTTTCTAGGCTCTCTGGACTTCAGTAAAGGATCCATATATCTTGGACCATGTATCCATTTGATATCTCATTTTAGTATGTTGTATCAGAGACATAGATAAGGATGCATCATCCCGTTCCTCATCGATGGTTGCCGATTTTCTGAACTTTCGAGAGCGTAAGCTATATAGCCCAAACTAGTAATGTGACTACAGGTACTTGTCCGTTTCGGGCTCGTTTGTGAATTGGGAAAATCGATGGCATCACCCTAAGAATTTATTAATTCAAAATCTCCTTTATAATCCACTAGCGCGGTTGAGGTTTAGCAGAAGTTCCTTCACTTGTTGTCTCCTTCTTATTTTGGTAATGGTATGCATAGAATGCTCAGATGGCCAAAGTTCTCTGGAGGCATTGGGTGAAGTCGACAGATGAGAGGCATTCTGTTGTCGACGTGCTGCTATCATGACTTCAAAGATTTTGTTCCAGGTGGCATCCTTTGAACTCCCTTCTGAATCTTGGATTGTTGTAGGGAATGGGATGCGATGAGAAGTCCCCAGTCACACTTCTATTTGGTTACTAGAGTTGTATTTTTTAGTCGACTTAGGAATACAGTGTGGCCTTGTCAGGAGTTGTAGATGTGTACTAGATCCGATAGCGTGGCCAGGACGTGTGAAGATATCTCTGCGGTGTAATCTTGGAGAGCAAAGAATCCTCATTAAATTTTCAGCTCCCTTGTTGTCTTCTTCTATGAGTTGGAGAAATTTTCGACGGTGAGGGATCTTATGTAAACCTTCAATACCCAAGCATGATTCATATGTTATTGTTGAAGATGATGCTTCGTGTGGTGTCACTTGGTAGGACACCAATGGAATGAAATTGTACTTGTTGACTACAGATCTTCAGAGATTTCTTTCCTTAGTGGATCTTCTTTTGGGAGTTTATGTGTCTCTGAGATACCATATTTTTTTTTATGATTTATTTGTTGGGATAGTCGGTAGATTTTCTCTTAGATTATTGGCAAAGGATAATTGACAAAAATTGCGTAAGGCAGGGAATGATTTTCTAGGGTTGTTGAAGTGTTTTGAGCATTTATGGCTTTAAGACACTTGCTGGATATGGCTACCTAATATGGTTCAAACAAATATGGTTCCAACTTGGAAAAGGCTGGACCTTGGTATCCCAGATTTTTGATACGTTTCCAGCATAATTGGGTTACTGGTTTTTCTTATTTTTGTTCGGGGCTAGTCATACCCGCTTAATATTAAAAGGACTAGCTTCTCATTCATATCGCCGAGTCAGAGAGGGATTGATCGTTCATGTGACGGGCCGGAAAATTTACGCCTGCGCACCCATAACTCCCCCGGTGCGCCATTATGATGCTACTTACCGAGGCTTAGAACTAGGCAAATGCACGTCCATTTGACCTTGTAAGCATACTTGTGGAGCATGATGCATCCAACTTAGCTTCCACACCATTCCAACTTACCCTTGTTCTATAAAGTGTTTAAAGCCTTGAAGGCCATGGCCGATGCACCTTACATGCATCACTTGCTTCCGAGTCTTTTCCAGGCATAAAGCATGCCTTGAACTTATGCATAGGCCATTGTAGACCTCATGATGTACTTTCCTTAGGCTTATGCAAGCTCCGCTAACTTGCATATCGATGTAGCTTACTTTCGAGGCCATTCCCAATGCTCCATTGGCACATGCCTAAGTCGAACACCTTGATAAGAAGTATGAGCATTCAAAGTATGGAATGAAACTTTCCTCATCAAGTTTGGCCACAATCATCTCTTGCATCGAACTGCCGAGCCAGATGATATGAGAGGCCAGAATGCCGCAATCACCTCTAAATTAGATGATATGAGAGACAAAATGCTGGACCGGCAATGCTGCAACTCATTGCGTCTTCCTACGTAACCTTCCCTACTCTAAAGGGATCAAGCACAGACCATAGATCATCCACGAAGGGACAAAATCTTAATACAACTTGTTTGCAATGCCGTGTCCAAGCAATGTAATGGCCTAGTCCGTATAAGCCGTTCCGTCAAAATGCATCCAAGTAATGCATATCTGGCCCGCGACATGGCATAGTGATACCCATGCTTAATATGCTCCATTGGCAAGGCTATGCAACTATAAATGAGGCTTACGCATCATTTATACTCTTTATGCTAATCTATGAAGCTTACTTGGTGCATGGTCCGCATATGCACCTTCAACCAACTACCCCTCCCTATATATGTTAACTTGACATTTTTTACAACTTAAATTAGGGGACCAAAAATCATTCATCAACTCCCAAGGTCGTGATGGCTGCACATGACTACCCTGGCCAAATGCGATATACTGTCGTGATGGCTGTACATTCAATTCTGGCTCACAGGCCAGTCCAATGTCCGGCCATGATAGATGAATATTTATTGAGCCGGGTCTTATGAAGGGCCATGATGGATGTTTGTCAGGCTTTGTCCCACAAGCCACTCCAATGTCCAGCCGTGATGGATGCACATTGGCAAGGCCATCCTGCTCTGGCCTGATGCAACATAGTGATGCGATATTGGCCTTAGGCCAATGAAATGGTAAAGTGCTATGTTAGCACTAACTTTTCTAAAGGCCATCTACCCAACTGTCCTAATGCATCATTTGATGCGAGATTGGCCTTTGGCCAATATAGCTTACAGCTTGCACCCTCTTGGTGTCATATTGGCCTTGACTAATATGCCCACGCAATATGCCATTTTTGGAAGCGTATTGGCCTAGGCCAATGTTCCTTTTACTACACAATGGAAGCTTTGGATGAAGCTTCATCTCTGGCCATGTCGCATCTTTGCGCATGCGCCATGCTAAAAACACGGGGTGTTACAATATTCACCCCTTTAAAGAATTTCGTCCTTGAAATTCAAAAAAAAAAATTGTGGACAATCTCTTCGGTTTGGATTCCTGAGCAAAAGTCTCATACCAGTGCTCAGAAATCACAAGGTTTCTTAAGTTTGTCATGGAACATCAATTAGGACCTTCTGAGCAAGCATCTCATACTGCATACTCAGGAATCCAAAAAGAGTCAACAACATTACCAAGAATCTCAATTGGCCAGTTTCCAAAAGGATATCTCAAGCAGGTGTCCTAGATGGCGTCCCATACAACCACCCAGGAATCCCTAAGATTCACAAGGTTGAAGATGTCATCGAAATGACAAGATCTGAACGCAGTACTGTGTGGAATAGAATCCAGTTTCCCACCATCCCTGACGGTCATCCAGGTTACCACTCGTAAGTGGGATGCTAGCCGGGCCTGACAACGCACACCGTTGGCCAGATGCCAACATGTGGGGATGATCAGTCCCATTGTCTACCCACCGTCCCAGACGGTCTTCCGAATTTACACTCGTAAGTGGGGTGCCACTTAGGCCAGGAAAACTCACAGTACTTAAACAAGCTCTACTCGATTTGCAAAGTAACTGGTATAGCAGTTACAAACTCTTCCCACGCGAAAGTTGGCATACTCTCCAACTTTAAGTATTTCATTCAAGGAAAATACTCGTTAATGTGTCCACTCCGCACAACCCCTAGAGTTATCTCAGAACTTGCTCTGACACAAACTATAACGGGCCAGAAAATTTAAGCCTGGTGCACCTGGGCGCGCAGGCCATAACTCCCCCGGTGTGTCATTATGATGTTACTTACCGTGCCTTATAACTAGGAAAATGCACGTCCATTTTCCCTAGCAAGCATACTCGTGGAGCATGATGCATCCAACTTAGCTTCCACACCGTTCCAACTTAACCTTGTTCTATAAAGGGTTTAAAGCCTTGAAGGACATGGCCAATGCACCTTACATGCATCACTTGCTTCCGAATATTTTCCAGCCATAAGGCATGCCTTGAACTTATGCATAGGCCATTGCAAGACTCCTAACGTACTTTCCTTAGGCTTATGCAATCTCCGCTAACTTGCATATCAATGTAGCTTACTTTCGAGGCCATGCCCAATGCTCCATTGGCACATGCCTAAGTCGAATGCCTTGATAGGAAGTATGGAATGCAACTTGCCTCATCAAGTTTTGCCAAAATCATCTCATGCATCGAACTGCCGAGCCAGATGATATGAGAGGCCAGAATGCCGCAATCACCTCTAAATTAGATATGAACGACAACGTGCTGGACCGACAGTGCTTCAACTCATTGCAGCTGCCTACGTACCCTTCCATACTCTAAAGGTATCAAGCACAGACCGTAGTTCATCCACGAAGGGACAGAAGCTTAAGACAACTCGTTTGCAAGGACGTGGCCAAGCAATAATGGTAATGGCCTAGTCCGTATAGGCCGTTCCGTCAAAATGCATCCAAGTGATGCATATCTGGCCCGCGACATGGCATAGTGATACCCATGCTTAATATGCTCCATTGGCAAGGCTACGCAACTATAAATGAGGCTTATACATCATTTATACTCTTTCGGCTAAGCTATGAAGCTTACTTGGTGCATGGTCCGCATATGCACCTTCAACCAACTACGCCTCCCTATATATGTTAACTTGACATTTTTAAAACTTAGATTAAGGGACCAAAAATCATTCATCAACTCCCAAGGCCATGATGGCTGCACATGACTACCCTGGCCAAATGCGATGTACGACCGTGATGGTTGTACATTCAGTTCTGGCTCACAGGCCAGTTCCAATGTCCGGCCATGATGATGAATATTTCTTAAGCTATGTCCAATGAATGGATGTGATGGATGTATGTCCGGCTTTGGTCCATAGGCCACTCCAATGTCCAGCCGTGATGGTTGCACATTGGCAAGGCCAGCCTACTCTGGCCTGATGCAACATAGTGATGCGATATTGGCCTTAGGCCAATGAAATGGTAAAGTTCTATGTTAGCACTAACTTTTCTCAAGGTCATCTACCCAACTGGCCTAATTCATCCTTTGATGCGAGATTGGCCTTTGGCCAATATAGCTTACAGCTTGCACTCTCTTGGTGTCATATTGGCCTTGACCAATATGCCCACGCAATATGCCATTTTTGGCAGCGTATTGGACTAGGCCATTGTTACTTTTACTACGCAACGGAAGCTTTGGATAAAGCTTCATCTCATGCCATGGCGCATCTTGCGCATGCGCCATGCTAAAAACACGAGGTGTTACAGTTCGGGTCAAGTCCCCTGGGCTTCGACGGGTTGTATGGCAGCTGGTTGTAACGAAATTTGAATATGACTTACTTGTACGTAGACCCTCAGATACATGAGACCATGTCCTCCATGAGTATTTGCTTCAGATCCAGATCCATTATGCGACGCGATTCTTATAACATTGAATGTGGCTTTGCTGGTTTGTTGGAGAGCCTTGGTAGTAATATGGCTATAGGCACTCTTTCATTTTGTGTTGGAATCTTTGGCGCATGCATGGCCTCGCATATGGTAGTCCCTGCATCTTTCAAAGTTTTGACAGTGATGATGTTGACATCTGCTCCGGTATCGATTAGTATTTCCTCGAACTCAACTCGCTTGATAAAGGCAGTGATTAAAAGTCCCCGGCCGGGATTTTTGCCGTCCTTGTCGATTGCGACCTCTAAGACAGGCGATTAACATAGGAGACAAAGTTTATTGTATGTTGCAGTAGCACGGATATTTTGCCGTCCTTTTTGAGTGATGAATTTCGGTTGTTGAATATTTTATGTTGCAGTAGCACGGATACCATCCTCACGAGGTTGCTCCCTTGAGTTGCCGACTCTAGTGGCAGATTCATGGACGTTTTGGTCTTGCTCTTCTTGAATCTGGCATTGCTCCAGAGTTAACTGTGTCATTAAAGTTCTGAGGCGGGTAAGAACTTCCATCTGAATAGTCATCATTTCCGCTTGTGTCTTGGCCAGTTCCTATTGTCTCTGCATCAAGTCCGCTATGCTTGGGGGTGCTTCTCCATTTCTGGCACCTTCAGTGTTGGCATCATCCTCCGCGTCGTTGTTGATAGGAGGAGTAGTATTATTTTACGGGGTGATATTCTGAGAGGGACTCTCAAAATTTGCACCGTTGATGTTGTTGGAACTGGGATCAAACCTAGCACCGGATCTAAGATCTACCATGTTTTCAAAAGGTTGAAGAACTGACTTTCAGCTAGATGAAGAATCTGATTTCGTAACCGCGAGGTTGATCTCCGTCTGTGGTCGCCAATTGTTAGTACCTAAAAATTACTTCAAAGTAAAATAAATGCACCGCTGTGGTACTTTGTGTTTAGGTTCGAAAATAAAAATCGAACAGGACAAGCCTAAACCACGATAGTAGCCGTTCCGTCCTGCTTCGGTCACGATGGAGAGAAATATGGGTTGATCTTAGGGGAGGGAAGCAATAAAAGTTTGAGAAATTGGCAATGGTATTGAATTATTTGTGTTAGGTATTGAAAACTATGGAGAATACAGAGCTTTTAGGTATGAAAGCTTGTTGTGTTTTCTAAATAGGCTAAGTAACCTATTTTTATTAGTTTTAGAATACGCAGTGCCAATCTCGTGAGTAGTGGAGGTAGTGAGGTTGTGGAGAGATGGAGAATATGGGATTGTGTGAGATAAACTAGGGAAGTTTCTGGAAACTCCTGTTCTCACGAATCCATGCTCTCTCTAACCATTTGTAACTGTCACCACTACTCTAACTTTTCACATGGGGTGTTTCCACGCCGCATGTTGTTGTAGACCACCAGACCAATACCCCATGAAGAATCCCGCACGTGATGTATTTTGATTCTTCTTAAGTATTTTTGATGAATCGTAGATCTCATCTTTAATTAGGCTAAATTGTAGCAATTGATATGCCATATGTATAGAGCGCAATCGTGCCTTGTTATGGCATACGCTATCATGGACGAAAATAGTGCACAAAGTCTTGCCATGGCTTTGGCCTAAGCTTCCAAGGATGAGAATGTCGCACGGCTACGTGCTATGGCCAGGAATGGTGCCCGTCTAGGTGCTACCTCCTTGGACTAAGCTGCCAAGGCCGAAAATGATGCATGGCTAGGTGCCATGGCCGGGAACGGCTCCTGGCTACGTGTTACGTCCTTGGCCTAAGCTGCCAAGACCGAGAATGACGCATGGCTACGTGCCATGGCCGGGAATGGCGCCCGTCTACGTGCTACGGCCTTGGCCTAAGCTTCCAAGGACGAGAATGACGCATGACTGTGTGCCATGGCAGAGAATGGCACCCGTCTATGTGCTACGGGCTTGGCCTAAGATGCCAAGGCCTAGAATGACGCATGGCTACATGGCATGGCCGGGAATGGTGCCCAGATATGTGCCATGACCTTGGACTAAGCTTCCAAGGCCGAGAATGATGCATGGATACGTTACATGGCCGGGAATGACGCCCGATTACGTGGCATGGCCTTGGCCTAAGCTGCCAAGACCGAGAATGACGCATGGCTACGTGCCATGGTCGGGAATGGCGCCCAGCTACGTGCCATGTCCTTGGCCTAAGCTGTCAAGGCCGAGAATGACTCATGGCTATGTGCCATGGCCGGGAATGGCGCCCGACTACATTCCATGGCCTTGGCCTAAGATGCCAAGGCCAAGAATGATGCATGGCTACGTGCCATGGCCGTCAATAGCGCTCGGCTATGTGCCATGGCCTTTGCCTAAGATGCCAAGGCCGATAATGACGCATGGCTACGTGCCATGGCCGGGAATGGCGCCCGGCTAAGTGCTACGGCCTTGGTCTAAGCTGCCAAGGACGAAAATGACGCATGGCTAGGTGTCATGGCTTATGCTGTGGCACAATGGTGGACATGCCACAAGCCATATTTTGCTAGATTGTGCTTGGCTATGCTATGGATTTGACTGATTGCTTTGAGATGATTCCAACTAAGCCTATTAATCCATTCTTGTCTTAGCTAAAGTATTATGAGCTATAACAACTATATTGTGGCCTTGGCTATGTCTAGCCAAGATGTTATAGGCTATGCAGTATATGTTATGGGCTTGGCTATGCTTAGCCAGTGCGCTGTAATTATTAGGCCATCGATCATGATTTGATCATCATATGGCTATGAGCTAGGGTTTGAATTCGTGGCAGTATGCCAAACCTAGATTTAAAGTATGATGTTATTCCAGTACAAATTTGAATACGATAACGCCGCTATAGCATGTTCAAGGAACTCGGTCGTGGGAGTTTGCGACTTGAGACGATACTTTATATGGCTATGTATTAATATAATACTTTTAGTAGCATATATATATATATTGTACAGGTAGACCATCTGAAGGGTAGCTGTCACCAGCATCAGTGGCAACTCGAGGACAATATTGCTCTATACTAGTGGTCAATTCGTCTAGGAGCTTGGGCAACCAATATGATAGAGTACCAATAATGAAATACTCTACTCATATATATACGTATGTTATGTGATGGTTAAACCGGAGGTTGGATATGCATTACTGATTCTCTTACGGAATATAAGTTGTAAATACAAATCCTTAATCATGATGCTGGGTCAGGGATACATTACACTTCTGCAACCAGGGCAGAGCAATTTTACAATTTATGTCCTTGTCCAAACCTCACCACCAACAATGTCGATACGTCTCCAGGTTCTTCAGAGTAATACTTGTATGTCTCAACATTTCTAGACTTCTTAGTCTAACCTAACGAAGTTGACTTTAATAATTTAACGTCCTTGAGTTTTGAAACTAAAATATGAAAATCAACCTTGACATACCAACGCTTTGCGGGTCGCTCAGCCGAGCAATGCTCTAACATGTTTAATTAGCTATTATGATCTCTTCATATATGTGTTTTACATGACTCATGCAGCTTACTACCATAGAGTTTTCGGAGTTGAGACGTATTAGTCGTTAGGTTTGCTGTAAATAAAGGATATCAATGCATCCAACCTGACAAGTAATGAAGCTTCTTGAAATGATTTCATTCCATGTTCTTGAAAAGGACTTGGAGGATAGGTATACAACAACAAAAAAAACAAGATATTCATTTTTATGCCAGAAGAAACAACTCACAACATAGATTTTTCGTAGAGAAAACATATTACTTGTTAATTTTCCGTAAACCCTATGTAGGAGGGTTGTTTCTCTTTGCACAAATCACGTTCACCTTATTGAGATCGATGAAGCAAACCTGACAAATAACCTCCTTAGTTACAGTTGGTGAGTAAACTCTTAACACATTAGAGTTTCTTGCATTACTTATCATTAGTATGGTCTCCTTCCCTTAATGAAAATTTGTTTGAAGGAAATGTATACAACAATAAAAGATCAAAATATTAATTTTTATGCCAGAAGAAAAAACTCACCACATCGAGTTTTTGTATAGAATACATATTACTTGTTTAGTTTTCCGAATACTCGATGTAAGTGAGTTGTTTCTTTTGGCACAAATCATGCTCACCTCCAATGCTCCAACTACTAGTTCAGTCATTACTTCTGTTTGGAAATCCCTCTGGAAAACTAAACTCCCTCACAGAGTTAAGTTATTTATTTGGAAGTTCCTTAGAAATATTCTCCCCACTAGAGATAAGTTCTCAAGATACAAGCAAGGAATTGATATGCATTGTAGTATGTGTAACTTTTCTTATGAGTCCGCTGACCATTTATTTATTGACTGCCCCTATGCAAGATCTATATGTCTAGGAATTAGTGTTAATGTATCTCATGTTCTTAATGATCATTTTGATGTTTTACACTGGATTATAAGCTGGTTTTCTGCAGGGAGTAATAGCACATGAGTTAATTCTATGCAAAGGGAGTATAACTTATATTCTCTTATGGTTATTGTCTGGATGATTTGGAAGGATAGGTGCTCTGCTATCTTCCAAAATGTCAATCCTAACAGAATATCTACCATAGAATGCATTAAGCATCTTGTGAATCAATGCTGCCCTACTATGGTTCAAACTAATTTGCAATATTTACAGATAAATAATTTTGCTCAAAAGTGGGATCCCCTAATAATTTTACCCAAGAGCTTTTTGAAAATAATTTAGATTCCTTTAAAAAGGAAACAAATAAAGCTGGCATTGGCCTAATAATTCGTGTTTATGCAGGAGAGCACTCTGGAGCCAAAGGACAATCCATTGATGCAATGTTGAATCTGGATCATGAGGTGGAGCAGTTGGAATGTCTAGCAATGAAAGCTGCAGTGGAATGGGCTACATCTTTGGAGCTAGAAAAAAGTCGTTTTTGAGTCTGACAATGAACATCTGATAAAATTTATCAAGAAACCTCTTCCTTGTGTTCATTGGTTAAATCATTCTTATATCTTAGACATTAAGATATTTTTTCAAGACGATCCACGGTGGAGTTGTCAATCAGTACCTAGAGATAAAAATAGAGCAGCAATATTGCTAAGAAAGCTGGAATAAGTAGTTCTAGTTTTGAGCATTATGGGAATTTTCCAGCAGACATTAATGCCTGTAATTGCTCATTTATAACTCTCAATGAAACTCATTTTTTGAATTAAGAAAAAGGAATCAGGGTACAGAGGAAGAATGACCAGAAGAATTTTAGAGATATTTCGTTAAAGACTTCCGATCTGAAATGTATACGTCTAAGAGATAACGACTAACAAATCAAATGGCAATAAAATCAAATGACAATTAACATAATTCTAATTGTTTCGAGAATGATCCACAAAGGGAAAATGCTTTTTCAATCAACAAATCAGTAAATAACAAAGGGCAATAAACACAATCATATCATACAAACGGTTACTTCATTGCTGCGCTGCCAACAGCTTTGATTGTTCATCCCATAAGATCAAACACATCTATCAGAACATCTGATCCTGACAAGCTTCCCGTGAAATTTACTTTGCAGTACGCCGGAAAAAGCAACCCTGCCTGATCACAATCCCACTCTGTGATGTGAGGACATGACCTTACGTCGAGATATTGTAGAGTTTTACATGATTCCAAGAGCTTCGTTATTCCAAAAACTGTTATCTTCGGGCAGCTACTAATCCTTAATATCTTCAAACTTGACTCGAATCCACTGCTTGCCAAGTCCTGGAAAGCTCTATCAGTTACCTCCTCACAACACCCGATATCAAGAGCTTCGAGGTTTTTGCAGAGAGATAAGATGCAGCTCAAGGCAGAATCAGAAATACTCAAGCACCAATCCATTCGCAGAAATTTTAGTTTGTGATTACATGAGAAGGCCAATGACTTTATGGATTCATCAGAGATGTTACGGCAGCCACCTATGACAAGAGTCTCTAGATTCTTGCATGAACGAGCCAATGAATAAATGGAATCATCTCCAGCCTTAAGGCAATCCAATAACTTTAATGTTGTAAGAGAAGAACATGCTTCCGAGACCCTCAAAATCCCAGCATCACCAACATTAGTGCACTTACTGACATCCAAGAACTTAATCTTACGGCATTTATCAACAAGAGCTGATAGCCCCGAGTCTGTTACGTTGACACATCCTTGCAATGCCAATGCCTCAAGATGAGGGCAGTTCTTTGAAAGTGCTACTAACGTTCCGTCAGTAATGAATCTGCAACCAACAAGATGCAAGTTTCTCAAATTGGGGCATCCCTCTGCTATGGCAGTTAATCCCTTGTCTGTTAGCTTTCTGCAGTAGGATATATCTAGTGACTGTAGACGTGGAAGTCCCTTTCCAAGTTCCACCAATCCCTTATCTGTAATACCTGTAAAACAAAAGTATGCCACAAGCGCTCAACAATCCCAGAATAAAAAACTAGGCTAAGCATGACAAAATGTAAGAGACTTATCAAAACAAACAACTGCCTTATATTGATAGGGCGGTGATCTGTAGAGACTCAGGGCAGGTTTTATAATTAAGGACTTATTTAACCTTACAACCAAGAGGACTGCGAACTAAAGAACTTGTCGGACACATTGATTAATAACTCACTAGGAAATTTATCATTTACATCCCTGCACTTCATAAAGCGAAATGGAAAGTAACACAAACTGAAAAAGAAGAGAAAACTTATACTTATCCCGACGAATGAAAATCACATAACAACCAACAAAACAATGTTGCGCCAAACATTAACCTCATATACCTACCAAATTTCTATACTTAGTTGGAAGAGAACAACAAAGTTGTTCACAAGCAACAACTTTCATAAAACTAAGCAACCTAATCCATAAAAGTTGAATGAACCGACATTTGAATTATTGGTTTGGTAGAGCACCAACCATTTCATTGACCAGGATAGAGTCATGGCATCATTTAAAAAACACTCAAACTGCTAAAGATTCTGGGTAGTGATATCCGTTGATCAATCGACTTTTATTTTTTAGCGAAGTCGAATAACATTTCCCCATTTCGAAAACCCAGAGTTAAAAACTCCATAAATCTACAAACTTTTCAGCTCAACTATAATTCTAAGAACTAATTTCAAACAATCTATTGAGCAATTAAGATGAATTTTTGAAAACCCAAACTTAAAAACTCATAAAGCGATCAACTTTCCAGCTCAACTAACATTCTAAGAACTAATTTCAAACAATTCATTGAGCAATTAAGATGAAATTCTAGAAAACCTAGACTTAGAAACTCATAAAGCAATCAACTTCCCAGCTCAACCGACATTCTGACAACTAATTTGACAGTGATTATGAATTCAATTTGTAATTCAACAACTTCAAAATCAAAAGGGGGAAGAAGTATAAAAACCAAACCTTTACAGTTGTTAAGATGAAGCGTTTGCAAAGAAGTAAACCCATTAGAAACAACAGAGAGATCAGAATCAGTAACCCCAGGATAAAACGAACGAGAAAGTGATTGAGAGAGATCTAATTCCACAATCCTTGAGAATCTAGCAGCCATTTTCTTCAGCATAAGAGGACCTGCTCTTGCACAAAGCTTCCTCCTTTCTGTACTTTGTAAATGTAACCATTTCTTACATACTAATCCAAAACCTTCTTTATCTTTATAGTTGTCTAATTTTGATAGGATTGATCTTAATTCATCATCTGTTAGGGTTTCATTTATACAAACCCCTTTGCTGATGATTTCTTCATTGAGTTTTGACATTAGAATGATCCAACTATCCAAGATAGTTACCTCTCTCTCTCTCTCTCTCTCTCTCTCTCTCTCTCTGGTTTGCTCTATCTATCTACTGAACCCTAAACTCAATGTCTGTCTATACTGAGTTTTCTGCTCTGAAATGACAAGTACAAAGGGACAACCACTTCGGAGATAATAGTACAAAGGCTATTACTTTCCACATTTTCTATGTTTACCCGTTTTTGGTGCTTATTGATGTGTCAAAATCTTAGACTTGTTCTGAGCCAAGATGGTAAAATGTGTAGCCAAGATGCTGCAGGTGGATAAGATAGAAGCGGTGCGATGGTTGAGTTGATTAATGCACCACCAACTTATGAGTTGGCATGGGGGGTCATTTGGCTCTGGAGTAGTGCACTACAAATTTCAACATGCCAAAAGAATGCCATGTACCAAACAGACTGTTCTGTTTGGAATACATGCTCGAACAGCGTACGATCAGCGGATCCGCAGAAGAGTCAGGACTAAAGACAGGAATCAGGAAGGTTAGGGAAAAGATATAAGATTCCACTTCGTGTTTATTTGGCAAATATGAAAAAGAGGATTAATTTTTGGAGTTTTGTGCTAAAATATTTATAATAATCCTTAGGAGTATGGCAAGTAGGGACAGTGAACTAATTTGCTATAAGTTGGTTTTTCACAAAAAAAGAGAAAAATTATCTAACCTCAACTATGAGAATTATTTTTTATCCGTGATGTTGCTAAATTAAAAATACTTGAGCAGCATGCAATCAAAGAAAAAAATTATCTAACCTCAACTATGAGAATTATTTTTTATCCGTGATTTTGCTAAATTAAAAATACTTGAGCAGCATGCAATCAAAGAAAAAAAAAACCCTGATCGGATTCATTTGAAATACGATTTTTCTCTTTGTCCCTATTTAAAAAAGTCTCATGTGCGGAAGCGTTGTAGTAATTTTAAAGTTATCTTCTCCTTTCCAAAAAACCACCGCCATTTTTTTTTATTACCATACACCACGAGGTGATTTCCGACATCAATCTCTAATTTTTAATATCATATAGTAATTTTTTTGCTAGTGTCACTAGTTCTTGAGTCGAGAGTCAGCACCGGCATGTGTCACTAGCACGTTCTTGAGTCAGACACTTGTCAAAATTTTACTATATGATTTTAGACTGGTGTCAAAAAATTCACACCATGGTGTATGATAAAAAAAAATGGTGGAATTTTTGGAAAAGATAAGGTAAACTTAAAATTACGGCACGATTTTAGATGCGAGATTTTTTCTGAGATAATGGATTGGCAATAATAAGCGGGCGTCATTAGGGACGACCCTGAAAGAATTAGGGGCGACTTTTTTATTCCCAACCATAGACACGGTTATGGGATGTCTTAATGTTTGGAGATTACCTAAGTGCCCTTACACAATCGATAGTTAGTATAGTGGTATTATCTACCGATTGTTAAAGTATAAAATTTCATTGGTTTTTGAAAATTTTGAATTTGGGGCTACTAGCACAATCAGTAGATAATGAACATCACGAGACTACCGATTATACAATCGGTAGATAATAAACATCACGAGTCTACCGATTGTGAAAATATAGAAACTCAAAATTCCATTGGTTTTTGAAAATTTTGAATTTGGGGCTACTAGCACAATCGGTAGATAATGAACATCACGAGTCTACCGATTGTGAAAATACAGAAACTCAAAATTCCATTGGTTTTTGAAAAAATTGAATTTGGGGCTACTAGCACAATCGGTAGATAATGAACATCACGAGACTACCAATTATACAATCGGTAGATAATAAACATCACGAGTCTACCGATTGTGAAAATACAGAAATCAAAATTCCATTGGTTTTTGAAAAATTTGAATTTGGGGCTACTAGCACAATCGGTAGATAATGAACATCACGAGACTACCGATTAAACAATCGGTAGATAATAAACATCACGAGTCTACCGATTGTGAAAATACAGAAACTCAAAATTCCATTGGTTTTTGAAAATTTTGAATTTGGGGCTACTAGCACAATCGGTGGATAATGAACATCACGAGACTACCGATTATACAATCGGTAGATAATAAACATCACGAGTCTACCGATTGTGCTTATCTTTTTGAACAGAAAGGTATAATCGGTAGATAAAGTACTCTATTATCTACCGATTCTGAGACGTTAATGGCGCTGAATGCATTTAATCGTCTCTTTAATCAGTATTGAACCTTGAACATGATATTCTTCATGATATTTCTCACCTTTTTCTTCATACCCATCCATGTTTGTTGTGGATTTAAGAAAAAATGGTTTTCTCCCACTGCTTCTTTCTTCTTCTTCTCCCACTCTAAACTTTAAAACTAAATAACTCAAAAAAACAAATCCAAACACTACATATATATACACTAACTACCGATTATTTTTGTTAACTACCGATTCTTGTGTTGGCTACCGATTATTGAAGGGCATATTAGCCATTTCGAAAAATCACAGATAAGAGGTGGCTTCGTTTTACGTTTGGGTGATCATATTTTGTTTTATTGGTCACCCCTAATTCTTTCAGGGTCGTCCCTAATGACGCCAGGTTAAATTGACAGAGCTCTTACAGTACAGCCAATGAAAATATGATTTGTAACAAAACAAATAGAGAACATCAAAAACACAAGTAGAAACTACATTTTAACAAAACAAAATTTACATGTTATAAAGTGTTTTTGAGTGACAGTAACTAACTACTCTACTGTTCATTTACATTGTTTCAACTTATGCTTAAATAGATGCAACACATTTTCTTATCCAGACAGAAGCTTTCTTCAGCAAGTTCCTGGAGCCGGCACCGGAATATGTTTGACGCCAAATCTCAGTATTGAACTAATTCCAACCAGTTGAATTTAATTGCAGAACCTAGAGAGTGAAAGATTCAGTTTTACATTTTCATGGCCAGCAAGCAGGATTTACAAGTTTTTCTTTTTTCACCAGAAATGCTCTTGTTCTGGATTTTGTTGGTTCAGTGCATTTTATCTTCAGGAGGAGATGAAGCAGTCACCAGGAATATGTCTATACAAAACGATAATCGTCGTCTGAGCTATGATTTTTACAATAGGAGTTGCCCGAACGTCGAGAGGATAGTTCACAATGTAGTCTCTCAGAAACTTCTAGAAGCCCCAACTACTGCTGCTGGCGCTCTTAGACTCTTCTTCCATGACTGTTTCGTCGAGGTATTACTTTTTTCTTCTCTGGTAATTATGTTGCATTACATTCATTTGATTTTTCTCTTATGTGCCATTTTTACCTTGTAATTTGTTTATATGACTAGGGGTGTGACGCGTCGGTTTTGATTGCATCCAGTAGCACAAACAAAGCCGAGAGAGATGCAGAGATAAACTTATCGTTGCCTGGAGATGGATTTGATGTGTTCTTCAGATCCAAAAGGGCATTGGAGTTGCAATGTCCTGGTATTGTTTCTTGTGCAGATGTCATGGCCATTGCCACAAGAGACTTGGTTAATCTGGTAAGCACATAATAAAACTTGATGTAAGCCTTCCGGACTCGTGGATATACCCGCGAGACCTATGTCGCCCTAGATAAAAAACAGCCCTAGGCGCAGAAATGTGAACAATTTCTTTCTTTCTTTTTTTCTGGGCACCTTAGGCGCTCCTAGGCGCTAGGTGAGGCGAAGGGCTTGGCGCCTCGCCTCGCCTAGCGCCTAACATAGCGCAAGACGTTACGGATTCTTTTCATTTCAGGTCGGAGGTCCAAGATGGGAAGTACAGAAAGGGAGAAGAGATGGACTTTACTCAAAGGCTTCAAGAGTAGGAAACAACTTACCTCAAGTGAACCAAACAATCACTCAACTTATCAATCTCTTCGAGTCGAAGGGATTAACAGTTATGGACATGGTAGCCTTATCTGGTGCACACACAATAGGTTTGTCACATTGTAAAGAATACATGAGCAGGATTTATAATTACAGTAAGACATTTGGCATTGATCCATCTATGAACAAAGATTATGCTCAATCCCTTAGAGGACCATGTCCTAATAATCACAACTTAGACCCTAATGTAGTTTCCTTCAATGATATTTCTACTCCTTTCAAATTCGACAATGCGTATTATAAGAACCTCAGAAAGGGGTTAGGCTTGCTGGAGACTGATCAGAAGCTTTTCACAGATTCATTTACCCGTAGGTACGTCTTATCTATGGCGAAGGATGAAGAGTTTTTCTTTAATAATTTTGTCACTGCAATGATCAAGCTGGGTAGCATTGGAGTAAAAGTTGGAACGGAGGGAGAGGTCCGGCGTGATTGCGGGTTCGTCAATCCTTGATACAGTTTTTTTTGTGTTCTAGCATCTAATTTAACAAAGCTAGCCAGTGTAGAAGCTAAAGAAAAATTAAGATTCATTTATTATTATGATTTTTTTTTAGTAAAATCATCAGAAAAGTTAAGACGCATAAATTCACCATATTGCAAATCTCTTCATTTGTTCAAGGATGAAGAGGCCATTGATACACCTCTTGGTACCCCTTAATGCTTAGCATGTATTCAGAGATGCCAAATGCCTCAACAGAAAAATTGCATTCGTTCTCGCACCGGTTCCATTCTCTTTCAGCCTCGTATAAAGCATAGCTACCTTTAACTAGTCTTCCATTTACGTCATTCCACCACATACTGCACCAGTACAGTGTTGAATCAAGAATATTAATTCTGAACTTCCAGTTGAAATTTTCACCATGTGCTAATTCATGCTCACCTAAATCGTCGTCTTTGGATTTGCAGTGAATGTTTAGACTGATCCCGTCATATATGTCGTTAGACACAGAGACACGAACTTTTTCAAAAATTGGATTTGAATGTTTATCAGATGCACATTCACTAACCAAGACTGCAAACATTACCAATGCCATTGCGTAGGCATTGGTGCAGGGCATGAACTTGCAGCAGAACATATATGGTAAGCGTTAATACCAATTGAAATGGAACTGAAGAAGATCTTTTTGTATGATTCTAATATACTTCTTTTATGGCAAGAGATTCATGTCAGATTCGCAAATTGAACGAAAGATACAGTAATTAATGAAACCGGAACCGGATGGCCTAGCATATGCGGATGTGCACATTGGATGCTTACCTTTTCATTGGAATGTCCGCTGCTCCTGGCCAACACGGAACACATTATACAGCATTGAGCCAAATCTTGTGAAGTATCATTCTCACTGTAATGGTCTTCATTTGTTGTTCCCATTGGGCGCACAATGAAATTCAAATAACAACAGATATCAAAAATCAAAGGAAAAATCGAACTTTTCTCTAGTATTTATTGCGAAGGATCGACGAGGATTATTCATTACTCGTACTCGGCTATTCACAATGCATTCATAGTGGCCATTCATACACCAAGTTGAATGTCTTATCAGACTCATATTGAAATATACCATCTTTACGAACTATACTCGCAATAATTATAGCATTTCCACCAATGTCTTGTATACCTGTAAATATCGTACCCGCCATGAACTTGTTTTCCACTTGAATCAATCCACCACGTATTACACCAGAACAACGTTTTAAAGAAAGCGTTTAGTCTAAATTTCCAACTGAAGTATTCGGCATATGCTAGTATGTGTTCCCCGAGATCATCGTCTTTTGATTTGTAATGGATGGTTAGGTTTGGTTGTATAAGATTAGATACATTGACGAGAATGTGGATTGGAAGGATAGGATCGTTAGAATGACTGGACCTATCAGTTTCCTGCCCATGGGAAGAACACTCGCCGAATGCCACTCCATATATCACCTAAGCCATCACCATCGTTATCACAGGTACAGACCCCCCACATTGTTGCTTGAAAACACCCATATTGTTAGAATGGCAGAAGAATGCAATTTTCTTGCACTCAGAAAGTGGTGTGGTTTTTGTTTGGTTTTCGGGTGCATATATGTAGGTGTCATGCATGAACTTGCAACAGTTTGTCTGTACATATAGCGATAATACCAATTGAAATGAAACTGAATAAGATCTTTCTGTGTGATTCTGATATGCATCTTTAGGGGAAAGAATTTCATTTCAGATTCATGAGTCGGACAAAAGATACAGCATTAATGAAACAAGAGTACAAGACCAGGATGATGGCCTATGGGCTGATGTTCTCCACTGCTTCCTGGCCAACATGGTCAGGAACACATTATGCAGCATTTAGCCAGAGATCTATGTGCAATACTTATAGGCTGTAACGCCTTAATATCTATTTTTCCAGTTGGGCATGCAATGAAATTCAAAAAACAACTGACAAAAATCGAAGGAAAAATCAAACTTTCATCATCTTGTAATTTTAATCAAGGTATAACCATAGCCTGCCTGAATGCCAAGTTGTCTTCAACAATGCAGCCTAGTTATTCTTTCTGAGACAAAAGTCTACCAAGTCCAACTCACTTTATAGGACTTTTAAAACCAAGGCAATTAAAACCGGTGGGTATTTGACATATCCAGTGCAATCCTTTGCCAGTTCTGTATAAAATGTGATCAGGTCAATGAAAGACTAAACAAAATGTTTCATGTTTCAATCTGAATTTTATAGATTACAGATTGAAAAACCACAAGAACCCAGCTCACACAGCCACAGCTGCAGACGATCCCAGACATTTTTCTTTTCAAAACTCGCATTACATTTTCATCAAACATTAAAGACCAATAGAAAATGACTCCAGAAAAATTTCAAGCCCGAACACTGCTGAAGGCTCCCATTTCTGGGACTACTTCTGACAAAATACTACTGTGTAAACGGAATGACTGCCCATGCCCTATGGTGTAGGAGCTGCTTGCCTCATTTTCGCTTGCAAGTATGCGGTAGCTTCATCTGCTATGGCTTTTTTCTTGGATGCAACCTGCATTTGATATACAAGTATGGTAAGAATAAGATATGGGTATGATAGAGCAAAATTCAGAATAGCTTAGTGTTTTGAAATGTGGAGTTCCAGCAGAAACAATACAAAAAGATTTTTTCATGATCCCTTTTGTGGCCTTTTATCAGAATAGCTTAGTATTCGGAAACTCAGAATAGCTTACTATTCAAATGATCCCTCTTCTGGCCTTTTATCAACTTCCCAAGTATGCTAGTGCCGGAATCATTATTATGCTACTAAGTCGCAAGCTCGAAATTTAATGTAACGTTATTGGTGATAGTAGTTTTAGAACCAAAAGAAATATTCATGCTTGATCAACTATCATAAAACACATGACAACTCATAACTCATGTTTTGACAAGCCTTGGAACACTACTTGTTATGTAAGGCATATCTTGGTACATTATGAATAATACAGAAGAATTATAGAAACTTTGTAGAATACATGACTCTAACTAAAACATATAAAGGATGCTGGTTATAGATTGATCGGTTTTGTTCTGGTAAAGTTGGAGATAACCAAACAAACTTCTCTCATCTCTGGAATTTTAACTTCTGAGAAGTGCTTCTATTTCTACAAGAAGCAAGAAGTGAAAGTCCGTCCAGATTTCAAACACAATGTCCAGAATTTCTAGAACAGTGGCCTTTATTTATCTTTAGCCTGATATCTATAGAGTATATAAGATGTCAAGCACTACACCACCAAAGGTTTAGGCTCATGTCTTCAGTGACCACCTATCTTTTTCCATTTCGTTGAGAGCAATTCGGAACCTTGAATTTTCTGAAGACTGGACATGCAGCCACACACCAAATCACCAAGGAGAATTTCCATCCTAGCCTAATTCACTTTGTGCACCTAAGTTTTCCAATTCAAGTTTGTACATCTAGAAATGCACATGAGATTATAGTTTTATTGGTTATAATCAGTGTATCTCCTATTTGGGTAATTGGGTTGATTCATTAACTCAACAGAATGCATCATGGATCACATCCCCTAGAAAGGAAACAGAGTGGCTGGCTACTAACATAAAACTTATATTTCAAACAAATCATCCACAACATAAAACAGCCCAACAACAAAATACTGAGGAGGAACATTCCAAAAGACATAAATAACACTTAAGGTTACTCAAAATGTACCTCAATAAGCTGCTCATAGTTTGATTTCAGTAAGTTGATTTTTCGATCACAATAATCTATGCCTTCAGCCATTGTTTTCTGATCCAAGCACAAAAAACAAAATCACGACTGTCAGTTTCTGAAAAATACCAGTAAAATGTGCAAGCACGCATATATCAGGCACCTATCATCTGCTTTCTACATATCAAAAGATAAAGACTGGAAACAAAGACAAATATAATGTTTAATACTAGTCCAAATCGCTACCCATCACCTAACAACACAGTTTCTGAAAAATACCAGTAAATTGTGCAAGCACACATATATCAGGCAGGTCTCATCTGCTTTCTACATATATAGTTGCGTTTTGTGGGATATCTTTACTTAACAAGTTTCTTAAGTTGCCAAAAGCTCAAATTCAATCATACATTCAACTCATTTACACACATTGTAGTGCCATTGTGATAAATATTCTCGCCAAAAACAGCACCAAAAACCTAAGCCATGTAATCTCATTGTAGTTTCTCATAAATACAAACCAGTACTCCTATGTATAATCGAATATCAACAGGTTACATGGCTGTACAATTTTGCACGAAAGAAACCTCCCAGATAAATTATCAGAGGATACCAATTCTTCCCCAAATCGTCTTCCATGTAAATGTGATAAAGTGACATGGATTACGTTTACACTGAAAACAACAAAACCCTAATAACCTAATAATAATTCCAAAAATCTAACAATAACAAATCCAGTTCAATTAATATGAAAATTTGGGTAGAAAAATCAATTAACAAGAAACCTACCTCAATGAAGTATCCAGTGCCAACATCAACAAGGACTTTATTAGCATCATCAAGTGATCCAGGGACATATAGAGATGCAGTAAGAGGCACTAACATTTTCTTACCTGTTATAATGATCCAACAATCAATCAGTTTTGAAGAAGTGATAATCAACCGATCAATCAATATTAAATTAAGAAAGAGAGGGGAAAACCTTGAGGACGAAGAGAGAGATCGTGAAGAGCAGTAGAAGCGATTTCAAGACGAGTAGTAGCAGTTCTAATGTTATTCAAACTGTCTTGAAGAAGATTAACTTCAAGATCAGATTGTTCTTTAAGTCCTTTCAGCTGTTCTAAGCTCAACTTCTCCATTTTCTCAGATTTGCCCTAGTTTCCACCCTCAGTTGTTTTTCTACAATGGTTTCTAATGACGATGATGATTCAAAACTCGGCTCCAAAAATACTGAGCTTTGCCCCTTTCTTTAGAAATGTATATGGGCCTTTGGTGGTCGTATCGAGGGCCCGTATAGCTCAGTGGTGAGCGCATAGCGCCAGTCCTCTAAGGCTGGGTTTGGTAATGTTTTTTTTTACAAAAGCACTTTCAAAACCTATATATGTCAATAATTTTTGAAACTAGTGTTTGGTAAAAAAAAATTAAAGCGCTTTTTATCAAAAGCACTTCCAAAATTCCTCAATTTTCAAAAGCTGAGGTGGAGGAGCTTTTAAAAGCTATTACAAAAGCATAAGTTTTGGTCCCACCTAAATTTAATGTTTGATTTATCTTTTTTATCCCTATTTAATTTTATAAATGACAAAAGTTACCCTTAAATTTATATACAATCAATTTTTTATTTCTTATATTTTGTTCTTTAAATGTTATTACTTTTTATTTTCAAACTATTTTATATACCATTTCATTTAATTTGTCAATAATAAAAATAAAAACAAATATTAAATAATTACTTTATTTTAGTTTGACTTTTTGTTTGAATATATATATTAAAAAAGTGGCTAAGTAAAATAATTTTTTTTAACAACCATAATAATAGTGATAATTAGTAAATTTAATATTATTTATATTTATATTTAATAGTAAAAAATAAATTATTTTTTACCCCAATAAAATTGAATAACACTATTTTCAGAGATATCTCTGTTTTTGTCATTTGCTACAACAATAATGGTTGAACCTCATATTTTACCAAACACACTTTGATTACTTTTTTAATCAGCTTTAACTTTATTTAATTTTTACCAAACGTCTAACTGCTTTTTTCTCACAGCACAGCAGAAAAGTGCTTTTACAAAAGCTGCAGCAATACCAAACTAAGCTAAACTGGAGGTCTGTGTTAGATCGATCCTGCATGTGGGCATTGGCATTTGTGTTAATTTTTCTTTGAAAATTGGATATGAACACCTAGTTTCTTTGGAAGAATTGCTTTCTTTTCGAGTCCTTCGCGGGTATCAGAATTCTTGATGTAGATTTCACAAAAAGTTCGTCAATTTTTGTTATCAATCAAAATTCCTCATGACAAAGAGTATCAACAACTTTTACCCAGTTCGTTCACAAGCCATCTGAAGGGGTTTTAAAATCGTAATCAGATTTTGTACACGAACTGCTCTTATCGTTGCAAGGGATCATCATGTCGATTGTGACACCGCAATACACGAACTTGCTCTGATACCAACTAAAAATAGAGGGTACAACACTAATTTTTTTAATCGATGGGATTAGGAATTTGTAGTACTTTTAACAATTAAAAGGATACAAAACTTTTAATGCGAAAAAGTAAAGTGCACACGTACAAGAATTTTATTAAAGAGGAAAACTGCAAAGCAACCAGGGACCAAGTCCAGAACTTGAGCACCACATTATATTAAGTCACTACATACACTAGCTGTCACACCTTCAAATGCCTCTTGCAAATTTATGCGAAAGTGTAACCCGGAAGTACAGTGGTTCTGTGAATCAAGATTCACCCACCTGTACTTTATCCTTATAAGTTTGCACCAATGCAAACAGCCAACTCAACAGTTCTACAACGGAAGTCTTTTGCCTTCTTTCTCTTCACTTAAACTTCTCAAATGCACCCCATAATGCATTCAAACTTTCCCATACAATATCAACAACAATCATCCAACCAAGAACACTTAGAACATGACACAATCATCTCATTTTATTGCATCAAAGGGAAGAAATACAAAACTTGCCCACTTAGGGACTTACACAGACTTGTTCACCTTGAACCAAGCCTTAGCCTTACAAACATTCTCATATTTTGAGTCTCACACTCTCCTTCCTTCCAAATTTTCCATGTCTTATGACTATTTATACAACAGCTTTACTTGGCCAAAACCGTGCACAACCGTTGCACACGCATGGGACAGCCATTTGTCCCTTAAAGCAATTCTGTAACCGCCATCAACTGTGCTAACTGGCCAGTTTCTCTCTAAAATGATGCCATCGCCCAACACCTGTTCTCCAGCAGTTAGGAACCTTCTCCCACGATTATAAACTCCCTTTATCACCGCTCTACTTCGTCTCGCGTCATTGGCATGCTTGTGAAGCTCGTAATCAACTCATAACCGTCACTTGAGTTGTATTGCACAACTGTTGCGCTTTACTGAATTTAGCCTTGATCCCTTTGCTCAGCCATCTTGGCCCTGCCAACTTCTTACCCTAAGCTAATGCAAGGACCATCCTTGTGCTTCAATCATGAAAGCCAATTCCTTAAACTCATTCTAGTTACTCATGGCGTCATATGCTTCACTTAGCCAATCTGCTTGACAATAGCAATGCCACTCTTGCATTACTAGCTTGTTTGCACTATTCAATCTTTGGCCATCCTTGAACTAATGCCATAGACCAACTCTTGCCCTATTCTGCCTTCTTGTATCATCCTTGAGTTTTGGCCAACTCAATTCCTTGGATATGCCTTAATGCCAACATCGCATGTTGCATCTGTCAACTTTGGCCATGTCTTGCCAATCCCTCAATGAAGCTTCATTATGTCGTCCAATAAACTTCATTACTTATCCAAATGTCTTTACAGTGTAGCGCTATCTTTGCGCTTCACTGGCCCTGCAGGGTGCCACTATCTTAGTGCTTGACGGTCTATACAGTATAGCGTCATTATGGCTTTGCATTGCGCTATTATGGATTTACATTGCTCCGTTATGGCTGAACACTGACTTGGCATGCAACACTATAACACATAATCATTGTGCTTATTTACCAGACCGGTCATACTAGCCTACTATCAGACTTTAGAATGGAAGGTAGTTGAGACAAAATCAACACTACAAGTAATTCATCTTCAGTTACGGTCCTTTACGTCTCTTGGATCTCGCAAGACCTTACCCAACACGATTCCCATAGTTGACGTCCTTTACAGGCGTATGAGTTGTTTCAACCTAAGTGAAGACTTTTATGACTATTCTGCCTCTAACAGAAAGCCTATTTGATTTCTTTTAGATATATTTCAATTAAGGTCTGGAAATCTGTTTGCAATAGAACAAGTCCAGCAAACCTCAAGGATCCGATACACTTACAGTCTTATCAAGGAGAAGCCTAGATCACTACCACCCCATAAGAACAATCTACACAAATCAAATCAGAAATGATTTGGATATTGACCTTGTCGAATCACAAAGTCTGAGACGAAAAGAACTTTGTGATTTTTATCTATCAAGTTCTTGATCTAAAGTTTCGAAAACTTAGAAGATCAAGAAGAACAAGATCCATGAAACAATAACTATCAAGTAAAAGGTAGTCTAGTCGGGCTTCACAAATCACTTATTCAAGTCTTTCAAAGTCATAACTTAATTATGTTCCTCAGAGGAAACCTAGGTTTTTAGAGGACGAATCTAGTCTTCAACTAGGACACAAAAACGTCGGGATTGAGTTTCTAGTGTGCAAGGAGTCCTCTAGTTATATTGATCAACAACCTTGGTAGCTTACAAACAAAGCTAAGTTTGTGAACCATTTCCTTGTATAGAACTGCCAAGTAAGAAAAACTTTTTTTTATAGATTACGTAAGTAAACATGTGAGAAGTTTGATTTGAATTACAAAGAAGATGTATGTAACCAGAGTGCACCATATGGTTTTCCATAGACATACGGTTAAGTAGTTCTTAAACCGGCAAGCTTAATTTGTCACAAGACTAAATCAGTTCACGAACTAAAAAGTCGTCATGTAACTTTGGAGTTTTTATATTGACAAGTTCGCGAACTGTGCAAAACATTTTTTGTACTTGAAAGTAAAAAGTGTACACGAAACACCAAAAATCAACTAGTTCGCGAATTGAGCAAATCAGTTCATGTGTGATAAAATAAATAGTATCCTGTATTATCTCAAAATCGACCATTTCGCGAACTGATCAAGTTCTTGTATGTGAGTTAATTGAGTTTTTTTTTTTTTTTTTTTTTTTTTTTTTAATCAAGTCTTTATATTTACAAGTTCAAGTTTGTGAACTAATGAAACAATATTTGAACTTTAAAAATTAACTTGGACTACTCCTTATAGATTGCAATTTTCATTGCATAGTTCATCATATTACTGAAGTCGTACGACATGTGTCAGTAGAAAAAATGATAGATAATATGAGTAAATAGGATAGTCAGTCTTCACAAACCTTTATTGTTGAAGTTTCCATTGATGCCGTCTCCAGTTTTTAATTCTTCAAGGTCGATTGGTAAATCCTAATACTCAACTACCATGCTTTATTCCTAATCTGAGACTGACTTTAATAGACTATAAATCAAGACATAATTTTGATCAACTAAAATTGAGAAAAAGCTTAACATACCAAAACTTCTGAGTTTGACCAACCGATGATCTAACGGGATCAAATTCATAATATTCGGCTCTATGTTGTAGAATATGAAAAGACAAAGTGACAAAAAAGCATGAGGTCGTTCCAAGTTTGTATAAATAAGTTATGGCCGGAAATATGGGGGTACCAAAATACACCACCAACTTTTTCTTAGGCAACCTGTATGGACTAAACTCAAATACATTTCCGAGAGTTACGTACAACTTAATGAATCTCCATAAGGAATTATATTAGAAGCTTATTTCTCTTTCTCTCACAATTAATATGTAAATGGAGACAAGTCTGTGAACCTGATTATACCGTGAGAGTACTTGGACGATTCCAAAGATCAATCAAGTCGTATCCAAAAATTACGATGGGCGTATCTACTTTGATTTATTTACATACAACATATGATATTTCAATTATAAAGATAAACAATATAATACGGAAAAGAAATAACACATGCACCATAAATTTTGTTAACGAGGAAACCGCAATTGCAGAAAAACCCCGGGACCTTGTCCAGATTTGAACACCAAACTGTATTAACACTAGTGGAAAATGGGTTTTTAAAGTTTGATTGGGGTTTATAGAAACGACTTTCGAGTGCATTCCTAATGGTTTAGGCTTTTCAAGGGAGACGTTTTTATAAAAGAAAACATTGAAAAGTAAATAGATTCCCGATGGAAGTCGTAATAGTCAGTGGCAGTTTAGTAGATACAAAAAGCTTCTAGAAGAGTATAATTAAGTCTACGGTTATGTGGTCCCAACTCCCAAGGTTTCCTTATCTTATTCTGCCTGTATCATGAATTCACTCTCACCACTCACCAAATATCTCACAGCTTCTATTCCTAAATGAATAAAAACCCAAACAGAAGCCTAAATGTTTTTCTCCGCCTCAATCTCAGACTCTCATTGTCTTCTCTCGTTTTCCTTATATTCATCATTAAAACCCTAATCTTGTACATCATAACTAACTAGAAATCTTTCTTTTCTCCTTAAAAACTCTACACCTGTTTACATCGATGAAGATTTTAATCCACCAACTCCTATTGTAGTCTGAAAGAACCGGTTCAAGTGATTTTAAATCAGATGTTCTATTACTTTGTAGATCTGAATCAAGTCTTTTCAATCTAATAATTAAGCTACTGAATAAGGAGGAGAAGTTAGTAACCTTAGAGATCAAAATCAAAAACTAAGAATTTGGTTTTTTCTTTCCTCATTGATTTTGTTATCCAAATCCTAATTTTTCAGTTTAGATTTTGCGTGGATTGTAACTGAAGTAATTGTTAGAGAATTGCTCGGTTGAACTCACTAGCGTTGGTATGTCAAGTTAGTTGTCAATTTTAGTTGCCAAAATACATTCTTGATTTAGTATACTAAAGATAGCTATTACACAGAGGTGTTGTCCAATTCTATGCTGAAAAACCACAATTCCTTGGAAAAATGGAGAATGAAGAAGATATGTACTTCAGATTTTCTTAAATAATCTTAGAGTTTGTTGTAATCTTTATTGTTTCATTATTTTCAGTTTGGTTTTGTAATAGCTAGCCTTGAAAATATCTTGGCTAATTTTTTGTATCTTGAAATGCTTTGAGTAATAAAATTCATGATTTAGAAAAAAAAATAAAAATAAAAAATACCTGTGGTGAGCAAGATTTTGTTCACCTCAACACAACCTGATTGTGTTGGAAGTGCATCCTCACCAAGAAGCTCTAGTAAATGCGGTGAGGATTGCAAAAGAATTGGGGCGCACATATTATGGTGGGTAATTTATTGTTTCGAGCTGAGTTTAACTCGCTTACATATTTCTCGAAATATGTGTTGGTAAGCTTTCGCTTTAGCCAAGTTCATCTTTACTCGTGACGAAAGTCATATTGATTATTTCAATAACTTGAAAATCGCTTTGATGAAAATAGTTTGTGGATAACAACTATTTTAACATCCTCTAAGAAAGTTTCAATGATTGAAATGAGAGTTTAGAACAAGTAACCATGTTTGGATATAAACATAGTGTGTTCTCACATTTGTGTAAAAGTCCAAAACCGGGAACCTAAAGTATGCGTACCCATACGCGTACTGGCGGTTGCTGGAAATCCGGGTAAGTATGCGTACACGTACGCATACTGGCGGAAGTTTCACGTCCGTGAATTTCTACTGGAGTTTGGAAGTAAAAAACAAACTCAATCCGGGTACTTAAGTATGCGTACCCGTTTGCATACTTAAGGAGGTTACTTTCTAAAATCGGTTTGTTCATGAACTAAAACATTTATATAATAAGGAATGTAATCTTTGCAAACCGTGGCTATAATGTTCATGAATTGATTCGAGTGAATCAAACCGATTTTTCTTCAATTGTGTTCTTGTATACTTCTATGAGAATATAGCAATTGAACAACTCTATAACTAGTTTCATTTGAGTCATTTGAACTAGTTGTGTTAAGATGAATATGGCTACATACCACGTATATGATTCTTAATTACTTAACTTGATTTGTGATTGAAATTCTTAAGTATAATAGGTTAGAAGTAATAATCAAAGCCATTGGATGTTGGTTTTTATTGTCAAAGAAACCTTCTTCATACACTTATGGTAACCATTCTTGGTGTAGATCCTTGTGGAAAAGGTTATTCTTCCTTCTAAGCATATCAATTCTTGTTTATACAAGTTTGTATCTTAGAAAAGATGATCATAATGTTTGATCTTCATGATTACATATTGTGTATTTTTACCATGAGATAGTTCTAATTTTAGTAACACGATCTCATGAGAGACTTTCAATGATTGGTCCTTAGCTCGTATCTCCTTGTGGGATTTCTAAAATCCAATATATAAATCCTTCTCCCAGGAGTAAGGTCACTCTTGTTGTTCTTTAGGGAATGACATTTCATGTGGGAGAGTTCTTAAATGAACTTGTGCTTAATTGTCACATCTTTGTAGGGAGAAGCGGGTTTGGAACATGAAGGGGTTACTTGTATCTTTATAAACTCCTTGATGAATACACTAAGTTTCGACTATGTGAAACCATTGAAACAAAGTTTATATGTTCTCTTTTGGTCATGAAGTAATCTCTTTGAGAATTTCAATTTTCGTACCTTTGCCAATTTATATTGACAAAAAGGGGGAGAATTAATATGTAGTTCACACTACAAATATAGATGGTTTACGGATCATTATGTAAGGGGGAGTGATTTTCATTGTGAGATGAAGTATTGACTAAGGGGGGGTAATACATATCACCGTAGTATTATTGTCAAAGTTGTGATACAATTGAACTTTGATGCTATGTAATAATACTATGATAGATCTTCAACAAGTATAGGATGAACACACGCATAGTTGAAGAACCAAGGAAATCAAGCATGTCGGATTGTGGAGATGTAATGCTTTTAACAAGTACAATTCATATGTAAAATGGTTTTTTCACTAAAATTGACAAAGGGGGAGATTGTTAGGGCATTGCTCGGTTGAACCCACTAGCGTTAATATGTCAAGTTATTTGTCAATTTTAGTTGCCAAAATACATTCTTGATTTAGTATACTAAAGATAGTTTCGGACTAGATTAAGTCTAAGAAGTATAATCGAAGCTATCCCTGAAGGATGGAGTTTGAAGACTACAAGAAGACATCAACGAGGACTTCATCAACAAAGGTATGTGGTAATTGATTTCATTTGGATTCTTGTTCAATTCTACCTTTCTAATCTATCCAAACAAATGCTCACTCTATGGAACAATTCCTATGACGGTAAATGTACATTTATGTATATATACTCGAGGTTATTTGAGCCACGACTTTTGTGACAATAACCTTTATCCCTGGAAAGGTTCTTATGTTATAGTGAATGAGCTTACGAATTCAATGAGCCAAGAATCACTCAATTCCGAGTTATAACGATGAAGTTATGAGTGATTTATTAAAGTAACAATTATAAGTGTAGCTGTAATTGTTACAATTCGTTAGTAGGAAACAATCCACGAACTGTTTGTAACGGTTCACGGACTTTAGCCCAATTACGTGACTAGAAGCCATTTTTTGTCAAGTTTTTGATGTTTCCTTATCTAGGCAAGATAGCTATTACTCCAAACATATTTGATTACCATATTAAAGTGTTTGTGATTCCTTCCTAAGATAAAATGTGATTTACTCACATAAATACAATATTTGCTAAATTAATTAATTATTTTTGGCAAGAGTTGTAACTTAGAAAAGACTCCCAAAATTAGGAGAGTCTTGAAAAAGGAAATTAGCTTTGCTTAGCTTCCAAGCTATTGTTCACTATAAATAAAGGGTTCGTGAGTGCTTCATGTTTTTCATCCCCTTTGGAAAATTGGTGTAAGCTTCATAAGGTTGTTTTCCATGTCTTATGTTCTTCGTGGAAAAGAGTGAGATAAAAGTCTTTGTATTGGGGATCACAAAGCCGAGTTGGATTTAATCTTCGTGATTGATTATACAACTTGTAATCTAGGTTTTTCACCTCTTGTCTATTCTAAAGTTTTCTCTTCTGATATAAAACCATTCAAGAGTTGTTGATCATAAACCCTAGGTTTTGATAGCTTTCAGTTTCCGATAGTATACCAACACTTGTTAGTCGAAATCGGAGACTAGAAAGAAAACTTCGATTAAGGTATCTCGTAAAAATCCTTAAGAAGTTTTAAACAAGATATCTCTAGATTTATTTTAGTTGTTCTTGTTGTATAATCATTAGGTTTCTCTTCCTATTTTTTGAAGAGTATAATAATCCCTAATCTACAAGTTTGTTTTGATATTACTTCTACCTAGTAATTGTTTTTCTCAAAACAAACACGAGATTTCCAAAACCTTGATTTACATCTAAAGGGAAATCGATTCGGTGTTTTGTGAAAACAAAAGATCGAAAAGTATCAACCGTGTTCTTGTATCTTCTGAAGAGAACTTTGTTCTGCCAGAAGATTTTCGGGAATAACTTCTAAAGAGAATTTGTGTTCTGCTAGAAGTTATACGAGAAAACTTCCTAAAGAGAATCAGTGTCCTTCTAGGAGTTCTATAAGTGCTTGAATGCATCTGAAGCAGGTATTACATCTAGTCCGAATAGGTAGTTGGAAATTGGTGTAACAACTTATAATCAGTGTGTGTTTATTCTGGACTAGGTCCCGGGGTTTTTCTGCATTTGCGGTTTCCTCGTTAACAAAATTTATGGTGTCTGTGTTATTTCTTTTCCGCATTATATTGTTTATCTTTATAATTAAAATATCACATGTTGTGCGTTAATCAATCATTATTGATAAATTTGACCTTGTTTGTTGGATAGGGTTTTGATTGATCTTGGATATTGGTCTTTGGTACCATCCAAGTATTTCTCACATCAATCAGGCTCATAGATTTCTATCTGTGTTATTTGCTGATTGATTTGATAAAAAGAGATAAACTCTTTAGTATTATTCTTTGATTAAGTTTTCACTCTCGGAATATTATTGAAGTTTAGTCCATACAGATTGCCAAAGGAAATATTGGGTGTGGTTGTTAGACCCCCGCTTTTTCAGTAATGTTTTGTGTTTATCATTCGAAAGTGAAGGATATCTATATGTAAAGAGAGTCCTGAAAATGTCCAATTTGGCTGGTGGTGAAAAGGTTTTTAGATGAACAGCTTCAAAAAAATTATGAGTAACAACTTCTAAGTTATACAAGCATTATTAGTTCGATCTGATTTCAATTTCCTAAAGTAGGGTTTCATTTTTATTTTATTTTTTTGCTTATTTATGGTTCAAATACGTGGATTTGGTTATTTTGGATTGATTTTAATCATTCAATTTTGGTATGCGTTTTCTGTTTTTCTCGTCAGTTACGGATTTTGTTGGATGAATGAAAGTTGTGCTCGTATGCGGTTCTCCTGCAATTTTATTTGTACTTTATGTTGTTGTTGTGGATGTATGGTTTTGCTCCAATTACGGTAAATAATCTGACTTGTGGTCTATTTGATGATTGCTCTATTTTTGCTCAAGTTAGTCTTTCATTTCTGGTTGCATCAATTTGTGTTGTAGGACTTATGGTCGGCCTGATGACTGATTTAAAGATAAAGATTGTATATGGAAAGTACCACATATACCTAAACAGGCTTACTAAGGACCTTGGAAGTGCAATAATCGCCATTGTGAGATTTCAGTTTCAAGATTTGTTTTCAATTTCAAATGAATCTTGTTTTGCTGGTAAGCGCAACCCAATAAATGTTTGTGTGGTGAAGTTTGGTAATTGATGGCATAATTTAGATTTGATTGGTTGATTTCGATATATAGATGTATTAGGATCTGTATTCAGTGGTTTAAGTTTTGTATATCTGATGTTTGAGAAAAATTTATTTGGAACAGCGTAAGAGGATTTTGAGAATGTTAATCGTTACTCATCTTGTTCTGTACTAATTATAAAGGTTGTCTAAAATTACATAGTACTGAACTGAATTGAGTATCCAAGATGTTACAGTGATATGCTAGGATCTGCATATATACCTATCGGATAATATTACACCTATTACAAACAGGAACCGGCATGCACGTTAGCTCTTGCTAGTGCTACAGGGCATAGAACCAACATGATTGCAGGCATTGGTTTAGGTTCAGGATCAATTGCTCTTCCAGTTCTTGTAATCATTGTAACCATTATTTGTAATTAGCCACTTTCGAATTGGTTATTGGTTTAGTTGTTGTCATTGTTGTTTCATTTAGTAATTATGGTTGTGGGTATTATTAGGCTTCATGGAGAATGGAAGAGCGAAACCCAGACTGCAGGTGTGTTGATTGCGTTTCTCCATTGGTTAGAAACAGGAGATCTCTTATGCATAAGGAAACTGAGCCAAAACTTGGGTGTAAGTTGTTTTCTCTTCTTTTTTGTACAACAGAGTGGTAAATTTTTGTCAACACTGACTTATTTTCTTCAAGTACTACATCCTTGCATAAATGTATCACTGAATCCTTATCACGGTGTCTGAATTTCACCAGTGTGCATATGTTAACAGCTTTTGATTTGGTTTTGCAGGTAAGGTTAATGCTTTGAAGTGTTTGTTATCCCTGAGTTCTGAAACTTATTTGTGAAACCCCGCAACAAAATGAAATTCTTGTTACCATCATGGAATTCATTATACATCCAAGTGTTTGCTATCCCTGAGTTCTGGTAATTATTCTGTTTGTGGGCATTGGTTGTAGCATCTTGCACAATTATTTCCTGCTAGGTGGGGTATCAAAACAGTTGGTTGAATTGCTACTGGTAACCATTTCATTGACCTCTTACTCTTACGTTTTCAGTTTTTAATTTGAACATCACTAACATCATGGTGCCAAAGAGAGTAGGTTTAACTTTATGCCAACAACAACCAATGTTCAGTACTCCTTATAAAAATATAGCATTTTGTTTTAAATTCCTTTGTATGCATCTTTCCCTTTGACTTTCACTCATCGATGATTCTGTATTGCTTTATAGTAGTGTAAATGAAATACAAAATATTAGTCTTTAAGATATTTGCTTCTTCTATTTTTAGGAAGTAAAGATTTGTTGAAAACTGGTAGTCTAAATGATCTTGTTGTAGGGCTACGTTAGGTCAAGTTTATCAAAGCTCAATGTTGGAGTTGTATTGAACACCACATTATCGATATGGATTTTGATACTTTTTAGGTCATGTTGCCTTTGTAGTTTTATTTTTCTAAGTTGTATAACAAATTTTATTTAAAATATAATGTTGATTCAAATTCTTGTTCATTTTTAGGATATTTGAATTTAGTTTCATATTCATATACAATTCTAGCTTAAGATTTTCAATTGAACCAGTTTTGGACTCAGCTAAATCACTTTCAAAAACGTCTACCCCTGTCAGCAGTTACAGATAGACTATCAAAGGAAGTCGTAACTGAATAAAATCAACAGGTCCCAAAAGCAGATGTTTTGAGAAATAAGACTATAATATTAGGGCTCCCCAAAGCAGACGTTTTTACGGTTTTTAAGTTTATTTTTGGCATACTTTTTTTTTTTTTTGGATTTTCCACTAGTGTAAGCCGCTACAGACTCTAGCTACTATCAAAACTCTAGAATGGAATGTAGTTGAGTCCGAATCCACTGTCACAATAATTCAGTTACAGTTGCGCTCCTTATGCCTCTTGAATCTCTTAAAACTCTGCACAATTGATTCCCTTAGCTGACGTCCTTTACAGCCTAAGAGTTGCTTCAACTCAATTGAAGACTTTAAACTAATCTGCCTCCCACAGATAAGCCTATATGTGATTTCCATCTTGATCAAAAGATCAAGGTGAGATAGAAAATCATTTGCAATAAACAAAGTCTAGCAAACCTCAAAATACGGTACTTACGACTCCCGAATAGCAGCCTAGATTATTATTCACCTCATAAGTAAAACCTACTCTGATTTCAACAAAGAATCGTTATAGAGGAATGTACCTATGGAATCACAAAGTATGAGACGAATAAACTTTGCAATTTTTATCTATCTTTCCTGATCGGAGTGAGACACAACAATCAGTGGTAAGATTAGGATACATAAACTATCAAGATAAAGATAGTTGGACCTGGATTCACGAATCCCTAAGTGAAGTCTTTTTAGTCGCTAAACCTAAAGAGGTTTAAAGGAGAGGGCGACTCTAGTTTACAACTAGGACACAAGAAAAGTGTCAAGGATTCAAAGATCCCAGTCGCTTGAGGTTCTCCTTATATATACTTTCAAAACAAAGGTTGCTTTAGATTTAAGCTAAGGTAGCTTTCGAATCAAGCAATCAATATTCACCGTTAGATGAATCTTTGATTTGAGATTAACACAACAAAATATACACTCTGGTAAGGATAAACCGTAACTGAACCGTGTATAATGACTGGTTCATGAAAGGTTAGCCGAAACTAGTCAGACGAACTATAAGCTTAACTATTTTCATATAACACTTTAAGACTTTAATCTTGAGTCACAACCATAGGTTATAATGTGATCAAATATGTCTAGATGTGTTTTTAGAGAGTTGTTCAAATGCCGATTATCTCATAGAAATATTTCTGATACATCTAAAAATATTCGACAGGGTTAGTACTTATAGTTGGTACGTGTACCTAGCTACTTCCAGTTCGTGAGTTATTTTGTCATGGTACGTGTATCGGGTTTGTATACCGTTAAGACAAAAACGAGTTCGGGAGTTCACATAACTTTTTCGGTATGCATACTAGGTATGTGTACCAACTTGAGTTCACGAGTTCATAGAACTTTTTGGATTTGCATACTTGGTGTGTGTACCAAAAGTCGTTTCCGAACTATAGCTTCGCTGGTATGTGTACTGCGGCTTCAGATCTATAACAGTTGCGCCAGTATGTAAGCTTTTACGTGTACTGTCCTGTATCCAGATTTACAGTAGTTATATATCTCTCTAATAATCAATTTGAAACATTCCCGAATAACATTAATGACACATATCACTGTTCCTGTCTATTTTTCAAATGATAATCTTGAATCAAAATTTAGGTCATAAACAATAAATTGTTCTTAACCAAATTCATCAAGTATGAACAAATGTTTTAAGCCTAGTCAACATATTTCGAGAATAATTGATCAAGATAAACTTGACTCGAAATTTTTGTTATGCATGTAAAATAACTTTAGTCATGCGACATAGTCTCATAGATAGAAAGGTGAAAACTTGAGTAATAGGTGGTTCAGTCTTCACTTAACTTTTGTTGATGAAGTTCTCCAGAATATTCGGTTGATCTTCTCCTTAAAACGGTAGAACGCAGTGATGTCTGGTACTCAACTACACAATTTTATCCTAATTCAAGACTTGACTAAATGTAGACTACATATCAAGATATAGTTTTGATCAACTAAATCTGACAACAACCTTGAGATAGCAACACTTATGAGTTCGACTAACAATGCTCTAACAATGGCCAAAATAATTTTATATGGATTTAATTTGGGACCAATCCTATGATCGATCAAAAAAAAGTTGTGAAAATGGCTTTTAAAGTGAGAAAACTTGGTTTTAAAGTAATTCCAAGCCTTATGGTTGTAAAGGCTTTCTAAGGGGACATCTAAGACTTCGTAAGAGGCGTTTTCATAACGTGTTTATCATCGAAAGAAAGGGAGATGAGGCGAGGTTTTACAGCTATATTTTAGGTTTTTCCTGTTTAGGGGGAGTCCGTGATACACCTTTTTCTTTTTCTTCTTTGTAGCATGAGTAGCTAATTTTATGTTGATTAACGATGAATTTAATTTTCTAAACATGAAGCTTTATTAGTTATATAAGTTTATTTGGAGTTTTAATTGTCTTATCGTTCAACATATTTAATATTATGTTTGATTTTTAGATTGTTCAAGTACAATTAAATTAATCTATTGATCAATATATTGCTAGTAGAGAGTTGAGTGATCCATAAATGTAAAGCACCTCTTTACCCAAGTAGAGAACGTGAGACATTGCAAAGTGATTCTATGGAGAATCGTGTGCGAAGGAAACACTAGTAAGCAGACTGAGATTATGCTTTTGATGATGGGATCAACCTAAATTCACAAACCCAAATGCATTCGACTTGGTTACACCTTGTAAGCTTATTCATGGTGGCTCAGATGGATAAAAAATGGTAGTCGATCGCTTCCGTACCAGTGACACAAGGAGTCTTGGGGATATCGGAGCTAATTTATTTCACAGTTGCTGACATAAGATTTCTAACGAAAGGTAATCATATATATATATACTAATGGAATTAATGTTTGGTAACAATCATCTTTTTCTTATTATTATTTTCTTTAATCATCTAAGGGGACATCCAAGACTTCTTAAGGGGCGTTTTCATAACGTGTTTATTATCGAAAGAGAGGGAGATGAGGCGAGGTTTTACATCTATATTTTAGATTTTTCCTGTTTAGGGGGGTTCGTGATACACCTTTTTCTTCTTCTTCTTTGTAGCATAAGTAGCTAATTTTTTGTTGATTAACGATGAATTTGATTTTCTAAACATGAAGCTTTATTAGTTATATAAGTTTATTTGGAGT
>JAJJMB010012638.1:5345637-5435256 GCA_023531105.1 Papaver atlanticum | reverse complement strand
GCTTATTCATGGTGGCTCAGATGGATAAAAAATGGTAGTCGATCGCTCCGTAGCCAGTGACACAAGGAGTCTTGGGGATATCAAAGCTAATTTATTTCATAGTTGCTGACATAATATTTCTAACGAAAGGTAATCAGGTATATATACTAATGGAATTAATGTTTGGTAACAACCAAGGATTCCCTAATCATCTTTTTCTTCTTATTATTTGCTTTAATCATCTTTCCTCTCATACAACAAAACATCGTCTCCTAAGTCGGTATCCGCTCTGATCATTGTAAGTAGCCGTTAAATATCATCTAAGCTCAATATGCAACAACGAACTAGCAATTACAGATGACCATACAATACAACAATGCAAGAATCTCCTAACGAGCTTACCTCAAGCATATTGTACATACATCCCTAGACAAATCAACCATCCATAAATATTATGTCAAATAAGAGTAGACAGATAACTTTACATGATTGCTAAAGCGGGTACCATTCCTAGCAGGGCGGGAGCTATTTCACATGAAAGATTAAAACAGATTATGACCGTCAGATCACTCAAACATTATCCTCCTGCTAATCATGGTTCTCTCCTTTAAAATCATGCGACTTTAGGATATTTTTCTTTAAACTATCTCAACATATGAAATCGACCCAAGGACCACCCAGTTTTTATCTTAGCTAGTAATTCAGCGAACTATTCGTGAATATAGAGTATCCGAATTAACCGCAAATAGTTTGGAGTCGCGAATAATTCGAACTTGTAATTCAGATGGTTTACTTAAATATTCTAAAAACTGAATGGGTTGGGTTTCGAACTAGAAACCTCCCGCTCGCATGTCTAACCACTGTTATGTGTGCTAGTTTTTGATTTCATTTGTGTATATATTATACTTATTACTATATATATATTAAGTTAGAATTTCTTTATATTATCCATCTAACCATTGTTTTTATGTTGGTTCTTGTTTAGCAGTCGACATGCTTGTTATATAATAAGTTTATGCTATTTAGTTGTTCACTTCTTGTTACATAATCATGCTAAAATAGTCTTTTTCACCTAATAAATCAAATATATATATATTCGCCGTAAGATGACGAAATTGATATATAAATTAGTCTTGTAAGCTCATAATACTTATTAATTTATTATGAATATAAGCCGAATTTTGAATACCGAACTCACATTTCTAAAACGAATTAATGCGTACTTATACCGTTCCGAACTACCTCCCAAACAACGAACCGTTGTCCAATTTTTTGACCGAATCCGACCTATCCGAATCCGTATAATTCCCGTACGTATGTCATCCCGAACTTGTCCCCGTATCCCGAATTGCTAACCAGGCTATCAACTTACCCAGGGACCACCCAGTTTCAACTGTTGCAATGTTTTTCAGCTCAATTTATCGCCTTTGCGCCTATAGAAATAATAATTTTCAAATAAATGTGGGGTCCTTGGTGGTGGTAATCGAGGGCCCGTATAGCTCAGTGGTAGAGCGCCAGTCTTGTAAACTGGAGGTCTGTAGTTCGATCCTGCATTTGGGCAATTGTGGCAATTTTTATTTGCTCTTTTCGTTCTTATTAGTTTTTCTTTCTTTTCTTTACTATCAACGATTCAACTCATGTTAGATTACCGCTCCCCGTTTGCTGCTACATCAAATAATTTCTTGCATATCCAGAAGCCACTACACTTTGCTGGTAAATATGTTATTTTTGGTGATTTTTGATCTTCTGTCGCCCTTAATTTCCGAGGTTTCTTAATTTTTTGCAGTTTTAGTTGTGCACTGTAACTGTTTGTGAATTTGTCTAATAAAAATCCAACGACATTAAATTTCATCACTTAGTCATGGAAGTAGTATACGGAGTTGCACCTTGGTCTTGCTGTTTATATGAAACTCAAATGGCATTAAATACAAGAAATACATACTTGAACCATTGCTCTGCCTTTTTTGATCTGTTAATGCACAGCAGCACAGTATAATGGGTTCATGATTTAGCTGGAAGAAACCCCCTGGGGACTTGGTTTGCCAAAAACAGAAAATTGTCTCCCTGTCTAATAATTCACATACAATCATAATTCATGTATAGGTGGTGAAGCAAGTGTGCGATATTCTGTTCAAAATTATTGCTTACATGTTGTATTCATTCATGTATAGGTATTAGGAAACCCTACAAGGTTTCCATATTTGTGTATATACTGGTTTAGTATAAATAGAAAAATTCAGCACTTTTTGTTATGTTAACATATGTTGCTTTGTGCTGCAGTCAAACGGAATTCACCAACTTCTCCAAGTCCAACCATATAATCTGAGCAGGTCAGCTTCACGATTTTTCTAGTGTTTATATTCATGGAATCTCTGTCTATTAACTCACCAAAAAACAGTGATTTGGATCCATGTAATTCGATAAATTCACTGGATGATACACATTGTGAGGAGGGGATTAATGCAGGATATAAAGATGGTTTAGTTTCAGGAAAAGAAGAAGGAAAACAAGTAGGTTTAAAATTAGGATTTGAAGTTGGAGCTGAATTAGGGTTTTATCAAGGTTGTTTAGATGTTTGGAACTCAGCTATTGAAATTGACCCACATTGTTTTTCATCCAGGATGCAAAAGAAGATTAAAGAGATGACTGAATTAGTAAAAAATTATCCAGTTTTTGATCCTGAGAATGAGAGTGTTCAAGATATCATGGATGCCCGAATCAAAAAAGAAGATAGTGCTTTGAGATTGAAATTTAAACCCATTGCATCTACATTTAAAATCAAATTGGAGGGCCATGGGGAAATCCTTTGATTTTTGAAGGGGAGAGTATTGGTTTCTTGTGTATGGTATAATTTGGCTTCAGATTTTACTGTATTTGTTCACTTAGATTGAATGTTTGATATTGGTTTGTTCGTAGATTTGTCCTTGTGCAGTTGAAAACTATGAATTTAATCTATCAAGTTTATGCTGTTTTTAGTCGTCGTCAAAAACTAATATGAACTGCTGATTATTTTGGGTCGTTAATATGTTTCATGATTTGATAATTCAGTACTCAGGTTAGAACAAGTAGTGTCACCATTGGAGTTGGAAACAAGAGAAATGTTGAAACTGATGCTTGGTTGCTTCAAAGTTTACATATCTGTAAGTCAAAATAGGGCAGCTCTAGAGTCAATTGAAAAAGCTACAAAGCTATACCGAGGGGCTGTCTGTTAGGCTTATAATCGGGTTGGATATACTATTGTTTCTAATTTTACTCCAAATGCGGTCGAGAAATCTGATTCCTTTAGAAAAGCTGTGGTGGCAATGGTTAAATCTGCATTGTGTATCTTGTTGAGTTGAAGAATGATATCTAGTTATTTGATTTATTTATTTTTATCATATTTGTTTCTTACTATTGTTCTTTTCCTACTCTTGTACCTTGAGCATTTTATACCTCACTCAGGTTTTGATGGAAGGAGTAAATCCGGGTACTGTTATTCTAATGGCGCCCCGAGCCTCCAGATTGAAAACCAGGACGCTATAGACACTGCTATAGTTGGAATGCTAGATGATGCATCAGAGGTAAGCGAAGATGATGGACCATAAGATCAACCCAACACAAATTTGTTAGTTAGTACTTACTAATTATTCTGTTTTATTTGGCTTTTCTTCTGTATTTTCGAGGGAAAGAAGCTTAGGCCTTTGTTTCTTTCTTTTGTTGCACTTGTTATTGTGCTCCTCTCGTTGTACCTACTTTTTCTGTTTTTGAATAAGGCTTTAACCTTTTCCTTTCAAATTTTTTTCTTCGAATGCACCCTCTTTTTTTCTTGCTTTTTCTGTCACAGACTCCTGTTTATTCAATCCACAAAAAGCAGATTTATGCACAGAGAATCAGTTTAAACATGGAGTAGGTAAAAGGGGTATGGCTGTCCTAAGTTGAATGTCTATGATAAACTTATAGTCTGTAGAATTGCATTTGATTAAAACAGCAGGATAGCAATCAGCAATAATGGGAAGTCCTCTAATAACTTTTTTTTTGTTGATAATACAAAGAAAGAAGCATAATAACAAGTGAGCAGTTAACTGCAATACATCAATCCAGTAGAGGAGAGATGTTGAGAGTAATCCTGATAAGCAAGGTCATCAATGTCTTTAAATTGTTTGGAATTGAAAGCCTTACAAAAGATACTGGTGAAACTACTCATTAAGCTAATAATATTACCAATCATGCAGTTTGCTTGCCAGGCCCAGCAGGTAGTTCTGGTTGCTCCTCTCAAAGCACTTGATAATTCCCAGTTGGTTCCAGCCAGATTTATTTTTCTGCACTTCAAAATGCTTGCCCATATCACCGCTTCAAGGGAAGCTAGACTGTCTCCTTCGTCTCTGGAGTAGGCTTTGATGGAGTAGCTTTGTCTTCCTATTGTGGTAACTGTGGAAGTTTCAATATATAAACCAATCCCAGTTAGCTTAGTAACTTTATCATAGTTGGCTTGGTAGAAGAAAGTCAAGAAGTTATTTATTAATTCTTTGGAGCAGGCCTGCAAATTTTTACATAGTCCAGATGGTAGATTATTTGGTCTCCAGTGAAACTAGGTTTGGGAGTCTTTAGCTGAAAAACCACTTCACATCTAGCCTTCAAACAAACCAACAGATTGTGGCACATATATCTTCCCTACTCCCCCAGTGAGAGGGACAATTGTTTTCTTGTACCAGGTCATACACCATTCAAAGTTGTTATTAACAGATTGAGTAGCTATGTTAAGATTGATATTGTATTTTGCAAAGACAGTTCTTGTAAAGTCGCATTCATGAAGAGGTGTTTACTAGTTTCATGGTGGTAGAAACAAGTGGGATCAATGCTATGGATGTAAGTGGACAGATGGCCACTCACAAGAAGGATATTTGTTTTAAGCTTCCAAGAAAACAACTGAATCCTAGGAATCATGTTAAGTTTCAAAATTTATTTGGCATTTTTATCAATGGGTTGGTCATTTTTTGTTAACAAGGATGCCATATATGGACTTGACAGTGGAAATTCCTTGAGGGCTTGTGTAATAGATTTAGCTGGAATGATAGAGACTAGACTATGAATACTCAGATTTCTACCGTTACTCCGCAGAGCCCGCAGTTACTTCTTTTCTTTTGAATTCATTGATTCCAAAACTCTTACAGTTTCAGTACATATAGAAGACTAAACATGAAAACCCTAATGAGAAGTCACTGTCGCCCTACACATGGGAGAATCGGGACCAACAAAACTTAACGACTATTTAAGCATTAATTATTGATAATTATTCTACATAACTAAATTAACAGCATTTCCTACATGCACTCAATATTATTTCTAATAGCAGCATGGGTATATGACAATACCCCCATCTTGGGATCATCCTTGTCCTCAAGGATGGAACCTTGGGAACTGTGCTTGTACATGTGCTTTGTCCTCCTAAGTTGCATCTTCAGGTGAGGTGTCAGACCATTGAACTAAGAGTTGTGGTACAGTGTTACCAGGTCTTGAGATTTCTCGAGTGTCTAGCACAACCACTGGTAAGAGGACAATTTTACCTGAATTACCTGAATTACCAATAGGAGGTAGTGTGGGGATAGTCGTGTGTGCTGCTCCAAGCTTCTTCTTTAGTTGAGAGATATGGAAAACGTTATGGATTCTAGATCCTGCTGGGAGATCTAATTTGTATGCGACCTGACCAATGTGCTCCAAGATCATATAAGGACCATAATACCTTGCTGCTAGCTTGAAGTCTCTGCGCAGAGATAGTGAAAATTGCCTATATGGCTGTAACTTGAGATAAACCCAATCACCAACAAAGAAAGATATGTCTAGTCTCTTCGTGTCTGTAAACCATTTCATTCTCTCATGAGCTTTGGAAAGTGACTCCTTCAGAATTTCTAACTTGTTGTCCTTTTGTTTGAGATATTTCTCAACAGCAGCAACTGAAGTAGTGACCTCAGTGGGAAAGGATAAACGAGGTGGAATGTAACCATATAATGCCTGAAATGGGGTCATTTTCAAGCTAGTGTGGTAATTAGTGTTATACCACCATTCAGAAAGAGAGAGCCATGGAAACCAATTTCTTGGTTTGTGACCTGTCATACATCTCAAATAACTCTCCAAGCAAGAGTTCACTTTCTAAGTCTGGCCATCTGATTGTGAATGATAAGCAGTGCTGAGATGGAGATTAGTGCCCACAGATTTGAAGAGTTCTTGCCAAAACAGACTGGTAAATACCTTATCCCTATCAACAACAATTGAAGCAGGCATGCCATGAAGTTTGAAGACATTGTTGATGAAGTCCTGAGCAACAGAAGAAGCAGTGAAAGGATGACTCAAACTCACAAAACCATGATGACATCCTTTCTATTGGACTTGGGAAATCCTTCAATGAAATCCATTGTGATGTGTTGCCAAGTTTGAGTAGGGATAGACAGTGGTTGTAGAAGACCAACTGGATGTGTGTATTATGTTTTGTTCCTTTGACAAATATCACAGTGGCTGACAAATAAGTACATTTCTTTCTTTAATCCTTACCAATAGAAGTAATTCTTGGACCTCATGTAACTACCTTGACACCTATAGAAGAAGCATGTACAGATGCTAGAATATTTGCTCTCAAGGTATTTCCTGTGCCAACATAAATTTTCCCTTGTATCTTAAAATTCCCTCATTATAAGTGAAATGTGGTATTGCAGCAGGACTTGCTAATAATTTAGGGATGAGTTTGTCAGCCAATGTATCTGAATGATATCTTGTGCCCAAGTAGGGCAAGAAAGAGATATAACTTTGCAACTTTAAGAAGTATCTAAAGGTAATCTGGATAATGCATCAGCAGCTGTATTTTCCTTGCCTTGCTTGTAATGAATTGTATAATCAAATCCCAGTAATTTCATGAGCCATCTTTGTTGCAAGACAGTATTTAGTTTCTGATCCATAAAATATTTGATACTTTGTTGGTCAGTGTTGATAATGAAATGCTGACCAGCTAAGTAGTGCTTCCATTTAGTTACTTCCCTCACTACTGCCAATAATTCCTTTTGATAAGTAGAAAGAGCCATTGCTTGAGGGACCAATGGTTTGCTGAAAAAGGAAATGACTCTACCCTCTTGCATAATAATATCTCCAATGCCAACAGAGCAAGCATCAGTTTCCACTACAAAAAATTTGGAAAAATCTAGGAGTGCAAGGACTGGTGTAGTACATATAGCTTGTTTTAATTCTTCAAAAGACTCCAAAGATGATGGTGACCACTGGAAGGCATTTTTCTTGAGGAGATCAGCTAATGGCTTGCTAATAAAACTATATCCTCTAACAAATTTCCTATAGTAACAGTGAGTCCAAGAACCCTCTCAATTGTTTGATAGTTGCTCGAACTGTCCAATTGGTCATAGCAGCAATCTTCTCAGGGTCAGCTGCCACTCCTTATGCTGTGATGATGTGACCTAAATATTCCTCGGAAGATTGAGAAAAACGGCACTTGGAATATTTTGCAAACAACTGATGCTTTCTTGAGAGTGGGAGGATAATAGATAAGTGTTTAATATGATTTGAGAGTGAAGAACTACAGATCAAGATGTCATCAAAGAAAACCAGGACAAACTTTCTAAGATACTCTTCAAAAACTGATTTCATTAGTGCTTGGAAGGTAGCAAGTGCATTTGTTAAGCCAAAAGGCATAACTTTGAACTCATAATGTCCATGGTGAATTCTAAAGGCAGATTTAAGAATATCTGGAGCATATAACCTTATTTGATAATATCCAGACTTCAAGTCTATCTTTGTAAACCACTTAACACCATTCAGCTCATCAAGAAGTTCATCTATTACAGAAATGGGGAATTTGTCCTTAATTGTGAGCTCATTAAGATTCCTGTGATCCACAGAGAAACGCCAAGTGTTGTCCTTTTTTACAAGAAGTATATGTGATGCAAATGGACTGTGGTTGTGTTGGATGATCTCATAATTCAACATTTCTTTGATAAGATCCTCAACAACTGATTTTTGAATAAATGGGCATTTATATGGTCTTAGATTGACATGTTGAGCATGAGGTTTCAATAGAATTTTGTAGTCTAATATTCTTTGTGGTGGAAAGCATGAAGGTTCCTGAAAAACACCCTCAAATTCCTGGAGTAATATCTGAATGAGTGGAGGGATTGAAGTTTGGGTGGGTTGAACCGAGATTGAGAATAATCGGCCCAATAACCCATGAGTGGTTTTATTAAAAAAATTCTTAACTGATTTACCTCTCATCATCTTGAGTGAAGGTTTAGAAGTAATACCTTGTAGAGTAATGTAGGTACCCTTGTGATGAAATGAGATGCACAATGTGGCCAGATTGAATAAGACATCTCCTAAGGTGCCAACCAATCAGATCCTAGAACCATATCACAACCTCATAGAGGCAGTAAGAATAAATCAGTTTGAAACTCATGTCTTTGCATTTGCTACTATAGCTGTTTACAAACACATATGTTGGTTGTACGGTCCCCATTTGAAACTGTGCCAAGCATGTTAGCTAGGTGTGGGAATTACTGTACAAGCTAATTTATTAGCCAACTCCATATCCAAGAAACTATGTGTACTTCCTGTGTCCACCAGTATTTAGATAGCTTGTTGTTTGAGAACCCCTGGAAGACGAAATGTATCACCACTAACATTACCTGTTAAGATACGGAGGGAAATCTCCATATCTGTTTCAACCACTGGATTATCTAATGATTGCCCCTCATTGTGTTCACTAGGCTCTGGAATTTCCTCCCCTCCCTCAGCTGCCAGCATAAAGAGTTGCTGAGATTTATAACGATGACAAGGAAAAAATGTTTCATCGCAGTTGTAACGTAAATTCTTAACTCGCCTTTGATTTTTTTGTTCTACTGTAAGTTGTCGAATAGAAAGAATATAAACTGATTTGGTTTGTGGTATGGAAGGGGTAAAAGTTGAATTTGGTTTGTCGACTATTGTTGGAGTTGGTGGTGGCTGAGAAGGTTTAAAAGGTGTTGCAGAAAATTTTGTGAAATGGGAAGCAGTGGTAGGTTGTTTGTTAGAAAGTGCTTTAGGGGGTTGAGTTTGTGATAATAAGGCATTTTCTTACAATCTGGCTAAGAAGTATGCTTGAGATAAAGTTGTAGGTTTGTGCATCTGAATAGAACTCCGGATATCTGGTTTTAACCCACTTATATATAAAGCTCAAAAATAAGTAATTTTCGGTGAGAGTTGGGTTGTTATTGATCATTAAAGCTTTCAAAACTTCAAACTACTCATAGTACTCTTCCACGGTGGTGACTTGAAAGAGTTTGTTGAAGCATCCAACATAGTTATCATTAGCTAAATCTTCAAAACGACCACAAATACTATCATAGAACAAAGACCAAGAAATAAAGAGTTTATTAGCGGAAAAATCAAAAAACCAAGTATCTATTTTCCTTCCAGAGACATAGAAGCAAACTCAACTTTGTTCCTTTCATCTACACCATGGATCTGGAAGTATCTTTCACATTTACATATCCAGCTACGAGGATTATCACCACTAAACTTTGGGAAATCGATTTTTGGTGGTTTAAGATGATTAAAATGAATAACAGTGTGGTTTAAGGGAGTCTGAGTTTGAGAGGACTCAGGTGTAGGTGTAATATGGACAGGATATAATTGGTGAGAAGGGGGTGGTTGGGTTAGAATAGATCCAGATAATAGACCCATCAATGATTCAAGTTTTTATTTGTGATAGCGTTTATTGCAGTGAGATCTTTAATACCATCACTGATTGCTAATAACCTCTCTCCATGTGTATCTGCTGCAGTAGTACGATCTCTAGATTCCCTGAGTTGTCTGATAAGGCTTTAATCAAAGTAGTGATCTCTTTGGTTTGAGCATCAACCTCTTTGATTGATGGACCTCCTGTCATAGTGATGGACTCCTGTATGATACCAAATGTAATAGATTTAACCGGAATGATAGAGACAAGACTATGAATACTCAGATTTCTACCGCTACTCCGCAGAGCCCACGTCTACTTCTTTTCTTTTCAATTCATTTATTCCAAAACTCTTACACTTTCAGTACATGTAGATACTAAACATGAAAACCCTAATGAGAAGTCACTGTCGCCCTACACGTGGGAGAATTAGGACCAACAAAACTTAACGACTACTTAAGCATTAATTATTGATAATTATTCTACTTAACTAAATTAACATCCTTTCTTACAGGCACTCAATATTATTTCTAATAGTAGCCTGGGTATATGACATCTTATGTATCCACCTAAGGGTAAGAAGTGGAAAATTCCAGGTTTCATTTTCTATAACATCACTGACAACATTGGGGAGGTAGGACTGCTTACACCTTGTTTGGTTGGAAGAATTGGATTCCTAGGAATTCAATTATGGGGTAATCTAATTCTTAGAATTGAATTCAAATAAAATTAAAAAAAGAAAAACGTTTAGTTAAGGTAATTCAATCACTTTTGTTTTTACCCTGGAATCCAATTCCATTGCACTATTAAATCAATGCATTGGAAATCTATCATTTTGGAGGGAATTGAATTCCTATGAATCAAACTTCTTAATTACATATAGTTGATTTGTGTTGTTTGTTTCAAGATATTGGCCACATTCCCCCGGAATTGGATTACCAAGAATTCAATTTCTAGAACCAAACATGATAGTGTAAGAGAATCAATTGGAGAAACTTACCCTAGTAACAATAGGTCTTTCCATCCCCAAGAGGATGTTTATGGTGGAACCATCACCCACCTCCCTCCCAGATACAATGTTGTTGGATTGTTTTAATGCCTGTATGAAACCCTTTCCAAGCCCAAGAGGCTCTTATGTTAGGAATAATTGGAAATGATTAGAGAAGGTGAAATATATAGATTTTCTAGATCCAGTCCATAGAAATACAGGTTGGTGAAACAACATCCAACCATTTTTGTCTATCAAAGCCAAGTTCCATCTGCTGGAGTTCTTAATACCATTGCCCCAATCATCTTTTTCTTTACACATATTGGACCATGCTCTCATGTAGAAACCTTTGTTCTCTCCATCTTTTCCCCACCAATAGTCTCTCATCGGACTGATAGATCTTTTTGTGATACCAGCAGGAAGGATGACAAAGGATATGATATACACAAGTCTGGTTTCAAGGACAATTTTGATCTTGATATTTATCCCTGCCGAAGAGCATGATCTCAAAGTGACCCTTGTCTTGCGTGAAAATCTTGATGATATGTTGGAGATACGTCCATACCTTGGACGCTTTTGGATTTTATTATGCGAACCAAGTTCAATCCACGTTTCTTCACTTGAGCTTGAGCCTACGCTCGAACTTCTACTGAATGTAACACTCAATCACGAGTAGTGTCCAAATCACGAGATTGGAGATTTATCAAATGATAATTATGAACCTATATATGCAGTATTATCTAAAATATTTTATTTGAAGATGGTGATCGTGAAAATACATTATGAAATGCAATTTTCTTGACTTATATATACAAAACTTTTCTATTCACCACCGTAATTGGTCGGTTGTTAGCCAAGCAAACTATTTTTAGGTTCTTTTAGTTCCCAATTATAAATAAGTGTATAACAATAAGATCACAAATCCAATCCACAAGGGGATATGTGTTGTTATTCATATTTGAGAACTTATGTAAATATGGGGATTTTGTGATTTAAGAATAAAGTATTTTAACTATTTATACAAGCAAATAATGAATGAAAAGAATCAATAGGTAGAGGATACTGGTTTAGTGTTCATCATCAATCATAAGACATGAGCTTCAACTAATAACTAGAGTTGTCACTTAATTAATCATTCATTATCAAATGCCTAGAGTACCCCATTGAGAGCATAGTCTGATAAATTCCTTATGTAAGCAAAGAATAACTTTATGCAACGTGCTATTAAGTTTAATCCTCCAGAAGCATTAAGTTCTATGAATTAGGCCAGTCAATGCAAAAAATATTATGAGTAATCTATTTAACATAGTTCAAACTTTTACATGCAATCACACAGAGGTTTTGAATACAATCGGTGATCACAATATGCTACTTATAACAAGGTTCATCAACAATTATGTATCTCAAAACCCTAGTCTAGGTATAAATATGCATTCATGGTCATTTAGTAGCTCTCTTAAACAAACATTTACGAAATCATACGTGGCGATAATAATTTAGTAGTATAACAAGAACGGTAATGATTTGATTAAGATAACTAAATTAATGTATTAATCAAGTAACATGTTTCTGATATCCTACTACATCCTCAACCAATATGAAAAGTTTATCTCATCATGGATTTCTTAAATTATATGGAAAATATATAAAAAAACAAGTAAAACAAACCCTAGCATTCATGTTGATCAATCGCAACTCCAAGCCCTAGCTTCTTGATCTCCTTATCCATGTATTCTTGAAGAGTCTAGAGAGCCTTTTTATACATCTTCCACGAAATCTTGGTATTAGAGTCCCATTGGGACTAAGTTGTCTCAATTTAGAAGTCCAAAACGGACCCCATAAGTTTGCCAAAGTTGGCATGGACAATTATCATGAACCGTGCCGACTCTATAACCAAAATAACTCTAATTCTATGTCTTGAAACTTGCTACAGTCAGCATGCTCGACTCCCAATCCTGCCAACTTTAGGGACTTAAAAATACGAATATTTGTGAAAGAAATTGATAGTTGATACGATTTTTTTTTGAGATGCAACCAATTGATGACGTTCGTGATGATTTTGTATATGGGAAGATAAAGAGTATATATTTTAATTGTTTCGGAACTGTTATTTACTTATGCTTTGATGGGTTAATTGGCTCATTGAGGCCCATCTCAATGTAATTATAAATTTTTAAATTTTTATTTAATGAACAATCCGGATGTGTAAATATCTCATGATACCGGATAAATACCCGAGCCCGATAACTACCTGTTGTTTTTATCGGGTCCGGTTCCGGATCCACAAAATTGGGAATAGATCCCGGAACCAACTCAAGTAATTTGATTTCGGGTTCTATAGTACCCAGTAGGACCTAGACTCATTGACATCCCTAGGTAATATGTCTTGTAGACATTTTAATATGAATAAGTTAACCTTGTGAGGAAGCTTTAAAATGCCATACACGAAGTGAAAAACTATAGTTGTTCTTTAGTGGTGGTTCTGACATATTATTATGGATAAACTATTTATACATGTATAGTATTTTAGCCGATGAAAAGAAATGTTATTTATATGATGAACTATAGACGGAGAAAATAGGTGATTTAGCATGTTCTCCTTCCATTGACAAGTATATGGATTAATAATATTGTTAGAGCACTGCTCGGTCGAACTCGCAAGCGTTGCTATCTCAAGATTGTTTGTTAAGTTTAGTTGATCAAAACTATATACTTGATTTCTAGTCTACTTATAGCTATGTCTAGGATTAGGATAGAAGTGTGTAGTTGAGCTTTAGACTTCACGTCGTTCACCAATTGAAGAAGAAGATCTATTGAAGAGCTTGGAGGAACTTCATCAACAAAAGGTATGTGGAGACTAAAACTTATCCGTTATCACTCAGAAGTCTATTATATTCTATCTTCCAATGAGACTAAGTCGTATAGCTATATAGACTTTTACATTATACACAATTGAAATTTCGATCCGAGTTTATCTCATTAATCTATTTCCCGAAATACATGTTGGAAGCTTTTAGCTTTAGCTAAGTTCATCGTATACTTGACGAGTTTAGTTGGAGACGATTTAATTGTTGGAAACTAAATATTAACTCAAAGATGATCATGTGAAAATTACCTTGAACATCTTACATGATTTGTGTGAGACAATCATTTGATGTCAACTTAGGAAGTTTCATATTGATCGATTAATCACTTGAAATTTACTTGAAGCTAGTGGTACGTGTAAGATTTCCATTGTTGTCTTCCAAGGATGTTTCAATGATTAAATGAGAGTTTTAGAATGACTACCAATGTATGGATATAATGCAGGTTGTATACTTTGTATGTTGACTATGCAAGTCTAGTTCAAGTCCGGAACTATTGTTTGCGAACTGGTTTACCCGTGAAAAGGTCCGGAGTTGTTGTTCGCGTACCCTGTTTTCCAACGGCTGGACAAAGCCAAAGTCTGGAACTGTTGTTCGCGTACTCAGTTAGCGAACACAGTGGTCAGGTTCTAAAATCGGTAAGTGTGATTTTCATACTCATGAACTCAGTTTCGTTTGCGAACTAAAGTCCCTGGAACTTTAATGATATAAGGTATGTGAACAAGTTTTGCAAACCATGGTATTATGTTAATGAAATAGTTCTTGTATAAGTACTTTGTACAATTACAAACCAAACCAATTTTGTTTCAAATGGTTCATATGTCTATGAGATGATGAACATTTTAACAACTCTCTTGAAACACATTTAGATTCATTTGATTATCTATCATGATTGATTGATCATCATATTTGATCTAGAAGTGTTAGATGAATGTGGCTAAGTGATAAGTGTTAATATGGCCAACTTCGGTTAACTATTATTGAACAAACAAGGTATACACGTTTAGGTACGGTTTACCCATATCTAAATATAGGTATACTCATTTGTGTATATCAAGCTAATACCATCTAACGGTGGAGATTGATTGCTTAGTTTCTAAGAAGACTTAGTTTGAATCTTAAATCAGGAGTTCATCTAACAGTGAATATCAATTGCTTTGTTACTAAGCTATCTGAGATTTGATTGTAAGAAACCCTGATTTGAAAGACTATATAAGGGAGAACTTTAGCATCTGGGAAACCTAATCCCGACACTTTCGTGTGTCCTACTTGCAAACTAGAGTCGATTCTCCTTTAACCTAGGTTTTCCAAAACAATTATTAGGTTAACGACTTGAAGAGTTCATTTGGGATTCGTGAAGCCAGATCCAACTATCTTCTCTGTAGTTGCGTATTCTGATCTTACTTGTTCTATCGTATTGAGTTTTATCTTCTCTAAGATTTACTCGAGATTTATCTCCTATAGGTAAGATATAAAAAGTAATCACAACAGTTTTTCGTCTCAGACTCTTGTGATTCCGCAATAACTTCTTTTGTTAATCAGTTAGGTTATTCTGAGGTGACTAATATTTCTATGTTACTCTTAAGGAGTATAAGACCGGATTATTAGTTGAGTTTCCTGTTCACCTTGATTTATCTAAAGAAGGACAAAAAACTAGAATAGACATATCTGTGGGAGATAGATTTGTTTTTAAGTCTTCGAATTTGGGTCATAGCAACTCTTAGTTGTGGGTGAGATCAACTAAGGGAATCAAGTGTGAAAAAGCGGGGGTCTAACAACCACACCCAATATTTTGGCTTAGCAATATGTATGGACAACTCCAATATAATTCCAAGAGAATCAACTAGACAGTCAGACTCAGTCAATGGAAATATATCCAAGAGTTGTATCTCTGTTTCACAATGTAATCAGCAAATCAAACAGATAGAAATCCGTGAGCCTGATTATTATGTGAAACAACTTGAACTGTACCAAAGACCAATTTTCAAGTGTCAATCAATTTATATCAACAACCAAAGGTTGGATTATCTAATTGATTGAACTACGCACAACCTGTGATATTTCAATTATATAAACAAATATAATGCGAAAAAGAAATAACACAGACACCAGAAATTTTGTTAACGAGGAAACCGCAAATGCATAAAAACCCCGGGACCTAGTCCAGATTTGAATTCGGACACTAGCCTACTCCAAGTTAAATTCGGACTGGAATGTAGTTGAGCCCTAACCAATCTCACACTGATCAAGGTACAGTCGCGTTCCTTACGCCTCTATAACCATGCCGAATTCTGCGCACTTGATTCCCTTAGCTGATCTCACCTACAACTAAGAGTTGCTACGACCCAAAGTCGAAGACTTGATAAACCAATCTGTCTCACACAGAAAAGTCTATTGTATAGATAAATCTGTCTCCCACAGATAAACCTATGAGTTTTGTTCCGTCTTTTGATAAATCAAGGTGAACAGGAACCAATTGGTATACCAGACTTATATTCCCGAAGAACGACCTAGAAATATCAATCACCTCACAATAATCTTAATCGTATGGTATCGAAACAAGATATTGTGGAATCACAAACGATGAGACGAAGATGTTTGTGACTACTTTTTATCTTGCCTATCGGAGATTAAATCTCGAGAAAATCTTAGAGAAGATAATACTCAATCACGATAGAAAACAGCAAGATCAGAAAACGTAACTACAGAGAAAATAGTTGGGTCTGGCTTCACAATCCGAATGAAATCTTCAAGTCATTAACATATAGGGTTTCATGAAAAACTTAAGGTAATAGGAGAATCGACTCTAGTCGCAACTAGTATCACACAGGAGGTGTGGGGATTAGGTTTCCTAGTTTCTAGAATTCTCCTTTATATAGTTTTCAAATCAGGGTTTGATAGCTTTAAAACAAAACAATCAATATCCACCATTAGATGAAACCTGATCTAAGAGCCAAGATAAGTTTGCTTGAAACCAAAGCAATATCTCTCCACCTTTAGATGGTCTTATCTTGTTACACACAAATGAAATGTACCTTCATTTAGATATGGATAACCGTACCTAAACGTGTACACCTTGTTGGCTCAACAATAGTTAACCGAAGTTAGACATATGAATACTTTCTTATCAACCATATTCATCTTATCAACAACTAGTTCAAATGACTCAAATGAAACTAGTTATATAGTTGTTCAATTGTTTATATTCTCATAGAAGTATACAAGACACAATTGAAGCAAAATCGATTTCGATTCACTCGAATCAAGTCATGAACATTATAGACACGGTTTGCAAAAGATTGCATTCCATAATATATAAATGTATTAGTTCATGAACAAACCGATTCTAGAACTTAACCCACTCAAGTATACAAACGGGTACGCATACTCAAGTAGCCGGACTTGGACTGTGTCCGACAGTATGCGAACGATTACGCATACTATCACACATCCAAAACAACAGTTGAATTAGTACGCATACGGGTACGCATACAGAAGTTCCCGGACTTCAACTGAGTTCGTCAGTACGCGTACGGGTACGCATACCAAGGCTTCCGTACTTTACCTGACCTTCCCAGTACGCATATGGGTATGCATACTATATCGGTCTTGGATCAACATACATGCAAGTACACATACTATGTTTATAATCCAATTATGGTTAAGTGTTCTAAACTCTATTTCAATTATTGAAACATTCTTAGAGGATGACAGTAGTTGTTTTCACTAACTATTAGCATCAAAGCGATTTTAAAGTTATTAAAATAATCAATATGAAACATTCCGAGTCTACATCAAATGACTGTATCACACAAATAATGTAAGATGTTACTTGACGATTTTCACATGATCATCATTTGACTTGCGTCAAGAATATAAGATGAACTTGGTTGAAGCAAAAGCTTACCAACACATATTTCGAGAGATATGTAAGCGAGTTAAACTCATCTCGAAATATCAAATGTGTATAATCGAATATTATATAGTAATACGATTTTTGTCTAAAGAAGGAGATAAAGTAGAAGTAGACTTTCTGAGTGATAGATGAGTTTCAGTCTCCACATACCTTTTGTCGATGAAATTCCACAAGCTCTCCTTAGTAGTTCTTCGTCTTCAATTGATGAACACCGTGAAGTCTAAAGCTCAACTACACAATCTATCCTAGTCCGAGACATTACTATAATTAGACTAGAAATCAAGACTTATAGTTTTGATCACTAAACTTGAAAAACAAGCTTGAGATAGCAACGCTTGCGAGTTCGGCCGAGCAGTGCTCTAACAATCTCCCCCTTTGTCAATTTTAGTGACAAAACTATCAATACATATGAATTATAAAATAAATAAACTTTGTAGCTTCTCATCCGACATGCTTGATCTCTTTGGTTCTTCAACATTACTCGAAATATTCATCACTTCCAAGTACTCCATGATTCTAAACGTGTTCAACTCAGCATCATAGTTGTTGAAGATCCGTAGCTATAACAATGAGAAAACAGTTGCTCTCAATCATTGTTATACATTGTCATAGTATTATTACACAACATCAAAGTTCAATTGTATCACAACTTTGACAACAATACTATGGTGATATGTATCACTCCCCCTTAGTCAATACTTTATCTCACATGAAAACCACTCCCCCTTACATAATGATCCATAAACCATATGTATTTGTAGTGTGAACTACGCATTAATTCTCCCCCTTTTTGTCAATATAAATTGGAAAAGGTAAAAAAACTAGTGGGATCCTAATGAAATTTTCATAGAGATACTTCATGACCAAAAGAGAACATATCAACTTTGTTTCGATGATTTCACATAGCCGAAACTAGTGTATTCATCAAGGAGTTTATAAAGATACGAGAAAAATCCTACAATATTCCACAGCCGCACTCCCCACAAAGATTTGGCAATTAAGCACAAGTTCAAAAGTACTCTCCCCCATAAAATGTCATTCCCGAAAGAACAACAAGAGCGACCTTACTTTCACAAGAAAAGAAGAATTTCTTTGGACATTAATAAATAATCATGAAACATGAATTGGTATCCAAAATACTCAATTAAATTAACCACAAGAGAACCCATGATTAATTTAATCGGAAATGCTCAACATAAGAAAACTTACGGAGCCACACAAAGATGTGGATCAGGGAAAGACTGATACTGCGGAATATTCAAAGATTAATTCTATTTTTCATCAATATTTGCATAGAGACATGTAATAGACTTAATCTTTGTAAACAAAAGTTCATCATATCTTTTATCAATAAAGACGTATGATAGACTTAACTTTTGGGCAAGTATGGGACAATCATAGTTTACGGACGCAAACACACATATCCCATAACAAGTTGCAATATATAAAACCATAAAGATTAATACTACAAAATCATCTTCCAAATAAACTTTAGAATTTAAATAAATAAATCTAAAAACATTGCAAGATGAAAATCGTTGGAAATAGCTATGTGTACTCACAATAATTGCTATTCCAAACCCTAGTTATCCTTCTTAAAACACAAGAATAAATTCTCAAAAGAAGTTTTCTAGACAAAATAACTAAAAAGCAACTCTAAAAAGCAAAAAAAAAAAAAAAACAAACAAACAAACAAACAAACCAAAAACGATCATGAACGCAAATCAAAGACCACTTCCGGAACTCCCACGAGTCTTGAGTCCATTGATCTTGTGATTAATCACATCCACTACTTCTTCAGAGAAGATATCCTCATTGAGAAGATCTTTAACATGTGTCTTCATGAGAACAAGGTCAGGATTAACCTTTTTCAACTCAGTTCTTAACACATCAAGACCCTTCATAGTATCAACGAGTTGCAGTTTTGCTTCCTCAAAGTATTTAAGAAAATCATGAACCACTTCAGCAGAGACCATATCCTCATTCTCAACATCCTGATGTGTATAGGCATATAGGCATGAGGCATCAGGATTTTGAATATCATCTTCTACTAGGGTTCTTTTCTTCCTCCCTTTAGACTCGAAACCAATACCTTTATCAAGAAAACCTCTTGCAAAACTGTTAGAGCATAGCTCAGTTGAACCCACCAAGCGTTGGTATGTCAAGTTTAGTTGTCATATTTTAGTGAATCAAAACTCATTTAAAGAGTCGCTTGATTATATACTAGAGTCAACTTCGTATAGGTTAGCTTGAAAGTATTAGGATATGAGACTTACAAGTATTACATGAAGACTTGAAGAATGTGAAGAAGTATGGAGCTACAACGACAACATCATCCTTCCTCCTTAGGTTAGTAATATTTGACTTGAACTGTTTCATTCCCTAACGTATCTTTAAAGTCGTGCATATTGAAAACATAACTGCGAAGCTGTGTATGATACTCTAGTTAGACATAATATTAAGGAATACAATACGAGGTTATTGCTTAACCATTAAACTTTGTATATAAGACATCGACATAATCGTATGAATGCTATTGTGATTATGTATGGGTATGAGTGAAGATTTCATCCTAGGAAACAATGTTTTACATTCGTTTAAAGGAAGTAAGTTCATAAACTCGTTTTGTGAATCGAAAGGGGAATCGCTAGGCTTATTGGTATTATTATTCATTGCAAATCTATTTTGAATTACCAATATGTGTGTTTAGTATAACCGCTCATAAACTTGTTTATGTATCTTGGTAAAACTATTCACAAGGCCTGACTTATGTATTGGTATGACTTTTATTAGTGAAACCGATCTTAAGTAAACACTCAAGATGGTATGATCAATGCCTTTTAAATAGAAACTTTTATCTAGCAATTGGGGAACCTATCCTAGTAAGAGGTGCAACAAATTTACAAGAGGGGAATCGATCCTTGTAAGAGGTGAAACACGTTTTTAGTAGATGGGGGAACCGATCCTATGGACATGTGCAACCGAATACAGGTAGTTACCATAAGTTGTGGGGAACCGATCCAAGTACCTAGTCAACCGAATTTTGGTAACTAGTGTGACTATGCACATTACTCACACGGATGTAGAACCGAACCTGTTTTTGGTAGAACCGTGAAACCCATTATTGGTGATTTGATAGGATAATCAATCACATAGTTCTTGGAATTCATACGAACCAATTCTAAAATTTGTTTGGAAGTGTGGCAAATCGTTTCCAAGATTGTAAGTATGAAAAAAGACTTGCAAAGTAAAGATGTCGACATACTTTGAACATGTGTAGTAACTCTAATCATTAATTGTTCAAAGATATTCCTTAATAGCTAAAGGAGAATCCCAGGATCGAAATAAATTGAGAATCTTTTAATTAAGGATTCTTAGTTTTTATATGCTATTTAATCTCCAGCAATTAAATGCATATTTTTAGAAAATAATAATTAGTAATGTGCATTTACTGATTATAGATTTTTCTATTGGGATTTTGGTCAATATTTGGACAGTGCATTTCCAGGAATTATGAAAACTTATTTTGTGTTTATTGCATATCTTTTAGAATATTCGGTTTTGGAAATTTCTTGGTGTCCAAACTTCCTTGTCTATAAATACTTAAGTTTGCATTCCTAGAAAACAAATCCTCAGGGCCAACAAAACTACCTCAGTTGTGTTGTTACTTGTGGAGCCGCCTTTCGGAGAGGAAAGTAACCTAATTAGGCGAAATCTCTTACTGCCTCTCAGTTTAAAGACTTCTTTGGGATTGATAAGCTCTATTAGTACCGTTGGTGGGAAACTAGATAATTGCAGTTTATTTTAGTTTTCGATTGATTTGATTGACTAACGGTGGTTGAACTTTGATTGCAACTAGTTTGTTTATGCTTGAGAATCTTCTCTTCTGATATAAGATTCACTCAAACTAGATCGAAGTTTCGACGGGGATATTTAGACGGTTTATAGATCTAAAGACGTCTTGTGATAATCCAACGTTAACAGACTCCGTTCTGTGTGTGATTGATCACAAGAGATTCAAGTTGATTGTGTGCAGGTATTGATTGAAGATTAAAGAAGATTTAAAGACAAGAAGACTTTTTGGGTTCATAATCTTTGGTGTGCACAATACTTGTTTCGGCTGGAAAGGGATCCAACTATAATCGGTTTATCCTTGTGATAGATTAGATTGATTAGTTGAGTAGATCAGCATCAATACACTTCTTTGTGATTAATAGTATTGATTGTATAGTCTAACAATTACTTTGGTAGTTGTTAAGAGATTGATCTAAGGACCCGACAAAGGAGTTTATTGGTTAAACGGAAGAGCCTTTGTCAAACTCATATCACCTTGTTTGAAAAAAATTGTTACCAAACAGATTTGTTGTTCCTTTACTGTTTGGAATACGAACCAAAGGAATTGTTCCAAGTGCATGACTTACTACAAGTTGGAGGCGTAGGGATACTGAGGAAACTAGGTGAACTATAGGTTTAGTTGCTTGGTCTTAACTATACGAAGTTGGTTTGATTTTGTATAGCGGCTTAATTCTGAGAGTATTCAATTCTTGACTAGGTCCCGGGGTTTTTCTGCATTTGCGGTTTCCTCGTTAACAAAATATTGATGTGTCATTTGCTTTTATTTTCCGAAATTATAATTGTGTTTATTATAATTTAAAGTAAATTGCACAAACGTTAATTCCAATTTTACTTGATAGACAATCCCTAGAGTTTGGTTAAGTCCGAACCTATTATCAAGTAAACATACGTCGTTGTTGTATTGTCTCGATCTCGTATCCATAGACGATCACACGAAGTGCGAACCGATTAGTTGTATTGTCTTGACTTAGTCCATAGACAATCACTTTCGGAAAAGGACTTATAGGTGGAAAAGTGTTAGATTGAGGTATATTTGGGTCCCTCTTCTTTTCAAAAACTACCAGTGCTAGAAGGTGAAGACATTCTTAACAAACAATAACCTAGAGTAAGCGTAAGTAACTCAATAGGTTTGGTATATAAATGGTTTCTTTAGGGACGATAACTTTTAGGGTTTCCATAGTTGGTTCATGACAAGTAACACGGGTACTCGTACGCACACAAGCTTGACCCATAATAAAAACAAACCAACACATAAGAAACTTTAAGGCTCAACGTTATAATTTTGCTACGTAAACATTTTCTTTCACAAAATTTGGCTCAATAAATTTTATATCTCCACAGAGAAACAATTCAGAGTAGCAAGCAACTTGATTGCAACAAAAAAAAAAAAAACTTCTTCGAAACAAAAACAAATGACGAAGAGAAACTAGAGACACAAACAATACTTAGGCAGTGTTGTCTGCAGACAATAGTTTAGATATGGACGATAAGAAAATAGCTTAACTATTCAGAAAGCATTTTTCCAAAAGTATACCCGATTATTAACAAATCTTACTCAACAGGATTTTTATGAGTAAGCATTCAACCCTTGTGATTAATTAGCACAAGTATGAGCTCTAAGCTCAATTAATGAATGTTGTTTATGATTAAGTTTTTTCTTTCTTCCAATTCTTGAAGTAAACCCCTTTTGATGTGAAAAATCATCATAAAACTTGCTTTCATCAACATATGAGACAAAGTTAGAATCCTTATCATAAAGGGTTTGTGTGGAGGATTTTGACAGCTTGTTGATAAGATCCTTGTATCCTTTAATTAACAGATTAAGGTTATCCTTCATATCTCCACCGTTGCTTCCCTCTACAGGAACCTTTTTCACATCTTGAACATCATTTATCACATTAGGTTGAGAGGGACCTTTTTGAATTCTTCTTGAACGATTTACATTGATGCTACAATTGGTTCGAACGTTCGATGAGCAATTTGAACTGACATACCTAGGAAAATTCTCATGGAGAGTACCAATAGGTTTAGTCATCCGAATGTCAGTAACACCTTTGAGAATTAAATCCAAGGTGTGCTGAAGTCGACCCAAGTAAATGGCATTCGGATTCGGTTTGCTCTTCCGTTGAACATGTCCTTTTGAATTACAAAAAAAACATACTTTCTGATCATGGGAGTGATTAGAGTGTGTAGCATTAGAACCATCGTTAGAAGATTTCTTCTTTCCATGAGACGAGGTAAATCCATGATTAGTGGAAGAACCAGGCACTTCTTTATCAATAGGAAGGGGTTTCAATTTTGCTTATGGAACTAAATTTCTTATAGTAGAGTCAGAAGCAGTTGGTATAGTGGACTCTCTAGAACATCCTTGAATAGAGAGTTTACTCAAAAGCTGTTCAATTTCCAAGGAATCCTTTTTGAGTTTTTCCTCGAGTAAGGTTCGTGAAGATCAAACTTCAACGTTTTCCTCACTTAGAGCCTTTAATTTAGAGTCACTAACTTTTACTATACCGATAAGAGTATTGACGTTGTTTTTCAATCGATTAATTCTATCAGCCTGCATTATAACAAGATTTAGAATCAGTTCACTCTCTTTGGCTATATCACTTTCTTCAACAGAGTCAGACTCGTTCGAAAGGTAATCGGGAGAACACATGTCAATGCAAGTCTGTTTCGTTAGAACACTAGGTTCATCTATATTTGAGATAGATAAATCTTTCTCTTTATCAGATTTCATAGAAAAAGAACTTTTGTCTCTGGTGATGCGTTTGTCAGAGATAGTACTATTGTCCATAGAGTCAGATCGCTATAAACACAGAATTATAAGGTCTTAAACGTGTTTGCCTGCTCTGATACCAATTGAAAAAGCGTGGGTCTAACAACCACACCCAATATTTCGCTTAGAAATCTGTATGGACAACTCCAATTTAATTCTAAGAGAATCAACTAGACAGTCAGACTCAATCAATGGAAATATATCCAAGAGTTGTATCTCTGTTTCACAATGTAATTAGCAAATCAAACAGATAGAAATCCGTAAGCCTGATTATTATGTGAAACAACTTGAACGTTACCAAACACCAATGTTCAAGTGTCAATCAATTTATTTCAACAACCAAAGGTTGGATTATCTAATTAATTGAACTACGCACAACCTGTGATATTTCAATTATATAAACAAATATAATACAAAAAAGAAATAACACAGACACCAGAAATTTTGTTAACGAGGAAACCGCAAATGCATAAAAACCCCGGGACCTAGTCCAGATTTGAACACCACACTGTATTAAGCCGCTACAGACACTAGCCTACTCCAAGTTAACTTCAGACTGGAATGTAGTTGATCCCTAACCAATCTCACACTGATCAAGGTATAGTCTCGTTCCTTATGCCTCTAGAACCACACCGTATTCTGCGCACTTGATTCCCTTAGATTATCTCACCCACAACTAAGAGTTGCTACGACCCAAAGTTGAAGACTTGATAAACCAATCTGTCTCACACAGAAAATTCTATTGTATAGATAAATCTGTATCCCACAGATAAACCTATGAGTTTTGTTCCGTATTTTGATATATCAAGGTGAACAGGAACCAATTGATATACCGGACTTATGTTCTCGAAGAACAGCCTAGAAATATCAATCACCTCACAATAATCTTAATCGTATGGTAGCGAAACAAGATATTGTGGAATCACAAACGATGAGACGAAGATGTTTGTGACTACTTTTTATCTTGCCTATCGGAGATTAAATCTCGAGCAAATCTTAGAGAAGATAGTATTAATCATAATAGAAAATAGCAAGATCAGAACACACAACTAAAGAGAAAATAGTTGGGCCTGGCTTCACAACCCAATGAAGTCTTCAAGTCGTTAACCTACAGGGTTTTATGATAAACCTAAGGTTAAGGGAGAATCGACTCTAGTCGCAACTAGTATCACACAGGAGGTGTGGATATTAGGTTTCCCAGTTTCTAAATTTCTCCTTTATATAATTTTCAAATCAGGGTTTGATAGCTTTAAAACAAAGCAATCAATATTCACAGTTAGATTAAACCTGATCTAAGAGATAAGCTAAGTTTTCTTGAAACCAAAGCAATATCTCTCCACCGTTAGATGGTCTTAGCTTGTTACACATAAATGAAATGTACCTTCATTTAAATATGGGTAACCGTACCTAAACGTGTACACCTTGTTGGCTCAACAATAGTTAACCGAAGTTAGCCATATGAATACTTTCTTATCAACTATATTCATATTATCAACAACGAATTCAAATGACTCAAATTAAACTAGTTATATAGTTGTTCAATTGTTTATATTCTCATAGAAGTATACAAGACACAATTGAAGCAAAATCGATTTTGATTCACTCGAATCAAGTCATGAACATTATAGCCATGGTTTCCAAAAGATTGCATTCCTTAATATATAAATGTATTAGATCATGAACAAACCGATTCTAGAACTTAACCCACTCAAGTATGCAAACGGGTACGCATACTCAAGTAGCCGGACTTGGATTGTGTCCGATAGTATGCGAACGGATATTGTTAGAGCATAACTCGGTTGAACCCACCAAGCGTTGGAATGTCAAGTTTGGTTGTCATATTTTATGAATTATCAAAACTCATTTAAAGAGTCGCTTGAATATATACTAGAGTCAACTTCGTATAGGTTAGCTTGAAAGTGTTAGGATTTGATACTTAAGAGTATTACATGAAGACTTGAAGAATGTGAAGAAGTATGGAGCTACAACGAAAACATCATCCTTCCTCTTGAGGTTAGTAATATTTTACTTGAACTGTTCATTCCCTAACGTATCTTTCAAGTCGTGCATATTGAAAACATAACTGCGAAGCTGTGTATGATACTCTAGTTAGACATAGTATTAAGGAATACAATACGGGGTTTATTGCTTAACCATTAAACTTTGTATATAAGACATCGACATGATCATATGAATGCTATTGTGATTATGTATGGGTATGAGTGAAGATTTCATCCTAGGAAACAATGTTTTACATTCGTTTTAAGGAAGTAGGTTCATAAACTCATTTTGTGAATCGAAAGGGAAATCGCTAGGCTTATTGGTATTATTATTCATTGCAAATCTATTTTGAATTATCAATATGTGTGTTTAGTATAACCGCTCATAAACTTGTTTATGTATCTTTGTAAAACTATTCACAAGGCCTGACTTATGTATTGGTACGACTTTTATTAATGAAACCGATTTTATGTAATCACTCAAGATGGTATGATCGATGCCTTGTAAATAAAAACTTTTATCTAGCCTTTGGGGAACCGATCCTAGTAAGAGGTGCAACAAATTTACAAGAGGGGAATCGATCCTTGTAAGAGGTGCAACACGTTTTTAGTAGATGGGGGAACCGATCCTATGAACATGTGCAACAAGTTTGTAGTTTTGGGGGAACCGATCCTATGGACATGTGCACCAAATACAAGTATTTACCATAAGTATGTGGGAAACCGATCCTAGTACCTAGTCAACTGAGTTTTGGTAACTAACGTGACTATTCACAGTACTCACATGGAAGTAGAACCGAACTTGTTTTGGTAGAACCGTGAAAACCATGATTGGTGATTTGATAGGATAATCAATCACATAGTTCTTGGAAGTCAGATGAACCAATTCTAAACTTGTTTAGAAGTGTGGCAAATCGTTTCCAAGATTGTAAGTATGAAAAAGGACTTGCAAAGTAAAGATGTCTACATACTTTGAACATGTGCAGTAACTCTTATCATTAATTGTTCAAAGATATTCCTTAATAGCTAAAGGAGAATCCCAGGATCGAAATAAATTGAGAATCTTTTAATTAAGGTTTCTTAGTTTTTATATGCTATTTAATTTCCATCAATTAAATGCATATCTTTAGAAAATAATAATTAGTAATGTGCATTTACTGATTATAGATTTTTCTATTGGGATTTCGGTTAGTATTTTGACAGTGCATTTCCAAGAGTTATGAAAACCGATTTTGTGTTTATTGCATATCTTTGAGAATATTCGGTTTTGGAAATTCCTTGGTGTCCAAACTTACTTTTCTATAAATATTAAAGTTTGCATTTCTAGCAAACTAATCCTCCGAGCCAGCAAAACTACCTCAGTTGTGTTGTTACTGGTAGAGCCGCCTATCGGAGAGGAAAGTACCCTAATTATGAGAAATCTCTTATATCCGCTTGGTTTAAAGACTTCTTTGGGATTGAGAAGCTCTATTAGTACCGTTGGTGGGAAACTAGATAATTGCAGTTTATTTTAGTTTTCGATTGATTTGATTGACTAACGGTGGTTGAACTTTGATTGCACCTAGTTTGTTTATGCTTGAGAATCTTCTCTTCTGATATAAGATTCACTCAAACTAGATCGAAGTTTCGACGGGGATCTTTAGACGGTTTATAGATCTAAATACGTCTTGTGATAATACAACGTTAACAGACTCCGTTATGTGTGTGATTGATCACAAGAGATTCAAGTTGATTGTGTGCAGGTGCTGATTACATAGTCTAACAATTACTTTGGTAGTTGTTGAGAGATTGATCTAAGGACCTGACAAAGGAGTTTATTGGTTAAACGGAAGAGCCTTTGTCAAACTCATATAACGTTGTTTGAAAAGAGTTCTTACCAAACAGATTTGTTGTTCCTTTACTGTTTGGAATACGAACCAAAGGAATTGTTCCAAGTGCATGACTTACTGCAAGTTGGAGGCGCAGGGATACTAAAGAAACTAGGTAAACTATAGGTTTAGTTTCTTAGTCTCAACTATACGAAGTTGGTGTGATTTTGTATAGCGGCTTAATTTTGAGAGTATTCAATCCCTAGAGTTTGGTTAAGTCTGAACCTATTATCAAGTAAACATACATCGTTGTTGTATTGTCTCGATCTCGTATCCTTTGACGATCACACGAAGTGTGAACCGATTAGTTGTATTGCTCGACTCGGTCCATAGACAATCACTTTCGGAAAAGGACTTATAGGTGGCAAAGTTTTAGATTGAGGTATCTTTGGGTACCATCGTCTTTTCACATACTATCACACATCCAAAACAACAGTTGAATTAGTACGCGTACGGGTACGCATACAGAAGTTCCCGAACTTTAAATGAGTTCGCCAATACGCGTACGGATACGTATACCAAGGCTTCCGGACTTTACCTGACCTTTCCAGTACGCATACGGGTATGCATACTATACCGGTCTTGGATCAACATATATGCAAGTACGCATACTATGTCTATAATCCAATTAGGTTAAGTGTTCTAAACTTTATTTCAATCATTGAAACATTCTTAGAGGATGACAATAGTTGTTTTCACTAACTATTAACATCAAAGCGATTTTAAAGTTAATGAAATAATCAATACGAAATATTCCGAGTCTACATCAAATGACTGTATCACACAAATCATGTAAGATGTTACTTGGCGATTTTCACATGATCATCTTTTGACTTGTATCAAGAATATAAGATGAACTTGGTTGAAGCAAAAGCTTACCAACACATATTTCGAGAGATATGTAAACGAGTTAAACTCGGCTCGAATTATCAAATGTGTATAATCGAATACTATATAATAATACGACTTTTGTCTCAAGAAGGAGATAGAGTAGAAGTAGACTTTCTGAGTGATAGATGAGTTTCAGTCTCCACATACCTTTTGTCGATGAAGTTCCACAAGATCTCCTTAGTAGTTCTTCATCTTCAATTGATGAACGCTGTGAAGTCGATATAAAGCTCAACTACGGAATCTATCCTAGTCCGAGACATTACTATAAGTAGACTAGAAATCAAGACTTGTAGTTTTGATCACTAAACTTAACAAACAAGGTTGAGATAGCAATGCTTGCGAGTTCGACCGAGCAGTGCTCTAACAAAGTGCGCAGAGTCCTGCTGGGATTCAAGAGGCGTAAGGAACGCGACTGTACCTTAACCGGTGTGATACTTGGTTAAGGCTTAACTACATTCAAGTCTAAAGTTAACTTGGAGTGGGCTAGAGTCTGTAGCGGCTTAATACAGTGTAGTGTTCAAATATGGACTAGGTCCCGGGGTTTTTCTGCATTTGTGGTTTCATCGTTAACAAAATTTCTGGTGTCGTTATACTTGTTTATATAATTGAAATATCACAGGTTGTGCGTAGTTTAATCACAGTTGATAAATCTGACCTTGTTTGTTGGATAAAACTTGATTGTCACTTGGGCACTTGTCTTTGGTACCGTCCAAGTTATTCTCACATCAATCAGGCTCACGGATTTCTATATGTTCGATTTGATGATTGTATTGAGAAAGAGATAAAGCTCTTTGATATATTTCTTGATTGAGTCTCAGTTTTAAGTTGGTGCTCTCGGAACTATATTGGAGTTTAGTCCATAAAAATTACCCAACAAAATATTGGGTATGGTTGTTATACCCCCGCGTTTTCAAATATCACTAACCTGTATGCATGCTTTAATCTTGTAAAAAAAGGAAAATTGGTGAGTTTTACACCCGGAATGGTTGGAATCCATTTATACCTTGCAACATGAATATATATGATGACCAATGGAAACAGATCAAAGATGATGTTGCTTTACAAGTTATAAACCTTGCAATAAATTTTCCAAACCCATGTACCTTGGGTCCTAATAGAATATATCAGCGGATCCTTATTCTAGAAATACCTAGTTATTAAAACTCTAGCCTAAAGAGTCGTGGGATCATCAATTAACCACCAAGCCAGTTTGGCTAACAATGCATAATTAAATTGAGTGGCAACTTAAAATCCTAGACCACCAAGTCACATTGGTTTTAAAAAAAAATTCCAGGATTCGAGATAACCACCTTCAGTTCGAGGTTTATTCTACCGATAATTTCCCTATAATGAAACAAGTTATTAAAGTGGTTGTGTATGTATCTTGAAGCGTCCCATATGTTAAGAGGACATAGAACCCATACCTGATTGATTTGTGTAGTACAAGCTGTCTGATTTAACATTTTACTTTGCTAAGAAGAAAGCTTTGACTACAGTTTAGAGATAAGAAGTTAAAATTTTCATTATTATTTCATCCTAAGAATAAATAGATACCAATATATGTCTTTTATTTAGCCCCATCACTTTCATATTAAGAAAAACTAACATATGTTGCGTATGTTGTGAAGAAGTATGTTTGCTAAAAAATGCACTTGACTCAAAAAAGTTAATGATTTAGTCTGAAGTCGTTCCAAAAGCAGAAACCGGTGAAATAAGGTTGCGTACCTCACCACTGTTAGCATGATAGAAAATGAGACAATCATCTGCGAACAATAGGTGTAATATATATACTTGGACAATTCTTGTTTAATTAGTTTAATGCCATGACTGAGTTTTGATAACAAACGAAAAAAGTTCCATACATAAAATAAATAAGTAGGGTGAGAATGGATTACCTTGATGAATTCCTCGAGTTGGGTGAAAGCAGGACAATGGGCACGATTTAGTAACAAAGATATGGAGGTGGTACTTATACATTGAGGAAAGAAGTCAACCGGCAAGAGAGTATATAATTGTAGCAGAGAGAATTAAAAACAAAAGTTTACATTTAAGACGAAGCGAGGATACCACTGCACACTTGTGGGCTGATTTTGGAAAAAGAAATCCTCACATGATTTATTTTTCTTTCTTTTAATTGAGGATTTAGTTTTCTTTCTTTAATTGACGGTTTAGTTTTTTTTATTTTAATGTAATGTTATTTTTGTAATTTGATTGAACATAAATATTGAAATTGAAATTAAGGATCAAACTGGGAAAAACCAACACTGAAATTGAAACTCAAACTAAGGTTACACCGAAATTAAACTAAATACTTCATCCATAATTTAAAACTAATTACTAAGATAGTGTAATGACAATATTGGATTCCTCATCTAAGGTTTTCTCCTCATCAGAATCAATGTCAGCTAGTGTTGGGCGTTTTTGTGCCTTATGCGCTTGAATTTTATCAAATTCTTCTTGTCAGAATCTCAGTTGGGCCTGATGATCCTCTTTGTCGTTTCCATTCCCATTATTCTTTCATGTGCGCATTAAAAACATTTTTTTTAACCGCTTAACGACCTCTCTTCATTTATGAAGACATTTTGTTACGCTCAACTATTTTGACAATATTTAAAAAAATCTTGAAGCTGAAATTCTGAGTTGATGATTGTGCACCATCTTGAGCTTCCTTTTTGAGCTTTTTTCACACCCACTCCATCCCATCTATTAATATTTCCATTAACATTCAGATTAGAATTACCATGTATTGATCCACCAGTGTTGGGGTGGGGGTTTGAGTTTGTTTCTTGTGAAGAACAAGGAGAACCTTGAGAACCATGTTCGGATCTACCACGTTGGGATCCACCAGTCTCGTAAGGGGATTTCTTTGGTACAACATATCTATCCAACAGATTAGGATTATATCGGTTCAGCTTTCTTAGGATGTGAAAGCATGCTTCGTGCTTGAACTCAAACTTCTTGTTCTTTGCCATTCCTCTCGAATTTGCCGTTGCTGCAGTTTTAACAATATATAAATTAGCTATTACAAAAAATTTATAAAAGATTTCAAAATGAATTAAACAATTTGAAATGCAACTTACCACATCGACATTAGTATTACCGCTTCTTCTTTGTCGGGTCATTTGCATCATCAAAGCTACCTAATTGTTCAGGTCTTTGCTAATTGTACAAAAATGACTTCACAACATGGAAGCATCATGGGTTTTTGGATTCCCAGTTTCCTGAAAATTTGTATAAAAATGTTCCCCCAAAGCATATGATGTGGTTGTTGAACACCATTGATTGGATCAAGCGAAAATGCTAGTAACCTCTGTAAATATTTTATCTTCATGCAAACTAAACTTTGGACCGCGAACTCTTTACGATGAATTATCTTTTGTTTCCGATGGGGTTGCCATTTTCTTAAAAGTTTTTTTTTTCTAAGATTGAGGTGGAACTAATGAGATGTTTGAGATTGGAAGATTAAGATTGAGGAGTTTTAGGAGTTTGAGATTAAAAGATTAAGATTGAGATGAAATTATTATAAGTTATGGGTGTACAAAAGATGGAGAAGGTGTGATTTTGGAGTTGAAATTAGTTATGTATATAGGGAGTGGAATTAAAGCCGTTGGATGAGAGTAGCTGTTGACGGCTTAAACAAGGACACTCATCTCAATGTGAGACGAGTCTCGTCTCTATATGAGTTGAGAATCAGCTTAGATAAAGCCGACCGGCCCTAGCTGAGCGTCTAAACCTGAGACGCGGTGAACAAATCCTTTTATTCGAAGGTTTGTTTATTCATTTTACTCATTTGTCAGTCCCGTTACAGGGAATAAATGGATAAATATATTGATTTGCTAGTCCCACCAAAATTGCTCTTACCTTAAGATTTGTGCAAATAAGAAAAATGTATCGTTTCCTAAAACACAGAGGGAGTATTATTCGAGTGATTTTGGTACAGTATACAAGTGGTTGGATAGTCAAGAAGACAAAAATTAAGATACAAGGGGTCTGAGGGAGTACTAATAAAATAAAAAGATGCTTAGAGCAAATTAGGCAAGACGATAAAAACGAAGATTTCATAAAGGCCGGGGCACCAACCATAACGTCTCATTCATGCAAAAGAAGATATAAACAAACAAAAGAAGAAACGAAAAAGAAGAAGAAAAGCAAGACTTTGGTACCTCTTTTGCTACTTGGAGACATGCATGGTTTTTTAAATGAATTAAATTTAACCAATAAAATCTTGAGTAAACCCCCCTTAATTAAAGATTGAAATTTAACCAATAAAATCTTGAGTAAACCCCCCTTAATTAAAGATTGAAATTTAACCAATAAAATCTTGAGTAAACCCCCTTTAATTAAATATTGAAATTAGGAGACAGCTCATTAGGGTATCCATCATTAAGATCTTGCTAGAAATATAGAGATTAAAGTAAGGAGACAGCTCATTAGGATGTCCAAATCCATCATTAGGAGTAGTAAGAAACAATTATTGCTTGGTAACTCAGACTCTAAGAGTACTACGGGTACAGATTAATAGCGCGTTTCGACTTTCGATACAAAACAACTTCTGACTCCTGCTTTTCCGGAAGTCAAAGTCATAACCATAAGTTAGAAGCAAAACAATTTTACTTCATAAAAAATTAACCTTTCGATTTTTTATAATTTGATAGTCAAACTGACTTCTAAATTTTTAATTTCTAGAAATCAAAAAGCTGCTTCTGATATCCTATCCAAACAGGCTATAAAACTCCCAACTTAATTCCGAAGGAAATGAGTGGGCAGGAGCTCTTGGCTCGGTCTCCTTTCCCTTGAAACCACATGAAGGTCCACATAAAGCGACGCCAACCAAAGGGGTTATTGTGGTTGGAGGGAGCGACTCAATGGGTTGATAACTATAGTGTACCCATCTTCATGTGTTCGAAGAATTCTAAAACGGGTGACCCGAGCGAGGAGGGATTTTTATCTGTTCAAGCAATGACACTTGCCCAACATGAGGACATCATTGAGGTCGCCTGCAATTTGTTGGAACCAAGCAAATTCACTGTGGAAGATCATTGAAAGTACCTTGTAAATTAAATTGGTTTAAAATGATAAACTTTTGAAAACTGTAAGTCTTCTTCTTCTTGTGACACAAACAGCACGGAAATTGAACCCGCAAAACTGTAAGTTGTTCCATCTCACCGTGACACCAAATTTGTTTAGCGACTTACAAATCAGATGGGAGCCTGGTGCTGACTACTAAGTCCCGCATTGGCACTTTCCTAGAGCATGTACTTGACTCAAGAAATCCGGGCAGATTTCGGGTTACCCCGGAAGATCTCCTCAAGATTAAGTTCCTTGTTTTGAATTTATTGGGACGACCGAGCGTAGCGAGGGAGGACCTTATATATGGTGACTTTATGTCAATGTGAAGCATGACTTTTTTTTCGAATTTGACACAAAAAGATTGGATTTGGTGTTTGTAACCAAAAAAATTAAATCAACAATGAAAGTACTAACTTGTCCCTCCCTTTTAGTCCAATTACTATAACTCCTTGTGTATCCTATTTTTGTAGGGGTATAATTGACAACCAAACTTTAATATAACATATCCAAAAATCCGTGCCTTGGAATTTTACAAATTTTACAAAAATCCGTGCCTTAGAAAGGTTTAAAAAAAATCTACGTAATGAGTACAAACAACAATATCAAATTTAAAGTTTTTACGAAAAATTCGGAGGTGTTTATCATTTTAGGCACAATTTTCGAAAATTAAATGTATATCCATTATGCAAACCACCACAAATGATACATAATACTTTATGTAGCCATATTTTGGTTTATGCATCGACTTATTTTCCGTTGCAACTAATAAAACGATGTACTACCTCTGTTTCAAGAAAAGTGATACTTCACTTTAGGCACAATTTTCGAAAATTGATTGCATAGTCATTATGCAAAACACCACAATGGATGCATAACAAATTATGCAGCCATATTTTGGTTTATGCATCGGCTAATTTTCCGTTTCAGGAAAAGTGATACTTTCACCATGTGTCAGCAAAAATGATATTTTCACGTCGTGTCAGGAAAAATGATACTTTCACCCCGTGTCTGGAAAAATGATACTTTTAATACTTTCGCGTCGTGTCAGGAAAAATGATACTTTCGCGCCGTTTCAGGAAAAATGATATTTTCCCACCGTGTCAGGAAAAATGATACTTTCGCGCTGATTTCTTCGATCGGCCGTCCTACCGTGACATCGGTCATCTAGTATATGGTGACTTTGTGTCAATGCGAAGCATGACTTTTTTTTCCAATTTGACACAAAAAGATTGGATTTGGTGTTTGTAACCAAAAAAATTCAATCAACAATGAAAGGACTAACTTGTCCCTCCCATTTAGTCCAATTACTATAATTTCTTATGTATCTTATTCTTTTAGGGGTATAATTGGCAACCAAACTTTAATATAACATATCTAAAAATCCATGCCTTGGAATTTTACAAATTTTATCTCGTTGGAATGGTTTTAAAAAAATCTACGCAATGAGTATAAACAACAATATCAAATTTAGAGTTTTTACGAAAAATTCGGAGGTGTTTATCATTTTAGGCACAATTTTTGAAAATTAAATGTATATCCATTATGCAAACCACCACAACGGATACATGCTTCAAAAAACCCCCACAAAGGATACATAATACTTACTTTATGTAGCCATATTTCGGTTTATGCATCAATTTATTTTCCATTGCAACTAATAAAACGATGTGCTCACTCCGTTTCAAGAAAAGTGATACTTTCAGTTTAGGCACAATTTTCGAAAATTGAATGCATAGTCATTATGCAAACCACCACAAAGGATGCATAACACATTATGCAGCCATATTTGGGTTTATGCATCGGCTAATTTTCCGTTTCAGGAAAAGTGATACTTTCACCCCATGTCAGGAAAAATGATATTTTCACGCCGTGTCAGGAAAAATGATACTTTCACCCCGTGTCAGGAAAAATGATACTTTCAATACTTTCGCGTCGTGTCAGGAAAAATGATACTTTCACGCCGTGTCAAGAAAAATGATAGTTTCGCGCCGATTTCTTCGGTCGGCCGTCCCACCGTGGCAACGGTTATCTAGTGTTACATGGGTCATAATCAAGGTTGTCATCAGTTTATGTTTTGAATAAAATTTCGTGATAGACAATTATGTCCTCACTAAAATTAATTTCGTTGTTCTAAATGATGCAGACACCAAGAATCAAATTAGGATTTTGTTTTACGAACTCCAACACCACATTTGGTCCATGGCATTCAGCCACCTGATAAGTTCACTTATCCTGGTTACCTATAGGTATAGTCTTACAGGCACCGGAGCCTAGTAAATGTTTCAATGCTATTACTACTGCAGAGTAGTACTACTGTATATAGAAATAGTAGAATGGATATTAGGATGACACAGAAGGATAGCCGAGGGATGCTAATAGTGTAACTTTGGCTAATCCATGAACTGGTGAGCTGAGATACGCAACAGGCCAAGAAGTGGTTAACTGAAATATGCAAAAATCTCATATTCTAAAAAGCTTGCAGATACTAAAGCTATGTGAAGAACCTCTTTGTCGCCACTCGGTGGCACCTCATTTTGATTATCTACCATCACCACTGTGTCCTTCAGGGTCTATTCAATGAGCAACCTCCTTGAATAGATTTGTGACATCAAAACGTCGAGCGGCTGCTAACCTTCAAAACAACCTCTTCAACCTCATGGAGCATCCACATACACATGCCACGTGTGAAGAAATCTATAGAAAGACATTCTCTACATTGTGCAATAATCAACTTAAAGAGTCGGCGATCTACCTCAAGCTAAAGTGAAATATATTAAGAGGAATAATAACTCAGCAGCGATTGCCAAGGAGGCAAGGATTAAAAAGCTACAACACATGTCAGATAACCTGCACCAAAAAGTTTATAAATCTAGCATAGATTCTAAGGTTTTTGATAAAAATAATCTTGTAAATCTTTTGTACTATATTTGCCAATTAATATATGATCTTTTCCCATCAAAACAAACAAACTTAAAGAGTATATCCTAGCTCCTTCTAAGCCGCATAGAGATCTAGACTGGTGATTCTTCTAAATACATATAGTAGAAGATCTCCAAAGTACAAAAAGGCTCTGTGCCACACCATATTTCTTGCTGCAAAGTTTAGGACATATACACACAGCTGATGTAATACAACTTTGATCTATGAATTCAAAGTCTGAAATATTTATTATACGTCTATACGGTATATAACAACGATAAATTAGACAGTAGAAGTCGTTTGACATGACAGGGCCTGATGGTGGGTTTGAAAAGATTGACCTGCATCTCTTCATCCATCACTCAAGAAAAAGCTTTTCTAGACAGATTCTTGTTGTCTCCTCCCCCAAGAAAAACAAAATTCATGTTATCTTTATTTCATTATTATTACCAATTTCACTACACTGCATATTATAATCCAAATCATACAAGAACCGGTAGCAAAAAACAAAGGGCTAGCTATCTAGGCTGAAGAAGAAAAGAGAAAGAAAGAAAGAAAAAAACAAACAAACAAACGATTCAAAAGAAGAAAGGAATATAAATGGCACAGAGAGATAGAGAGGCAGAGAACCAGTGTTTTATGCAAATCTGAATACTTTTCATCAGTGATTCCTTCCTTTTCAGTACTAGACTTCGTTTTTGTCTTTCCCCGTCATTTTTATTTCTTCATATACCACAGTTGATAATAACGAGATTAAACACATTAGTACAAACACCAACTGATCAACTTAGTGCTTACACATGCAGTTAATTAGCTGTGACATATATATCCATGATTAGTTCAACATATCATTATATATATTGATTGATAATCTCATCACTTACTAATCTTTTGCGTTTGAGTAGGAGGATTTCTTTCCTGAAATGTTGGCCAGATTAATTTACTTCTTCTCCCTTGGTTCATTCTTCGCCGTCTTCGCCCCGAGAGATAACAAGAGCTGCTGACTGAACTAATTCAAGACATAACCTAAGTTTATTAGGTTCAATATGAGAAAGTCCAGGGATAGCACCTTTGAAAAGGAAATCAGAAGTCAATGTTCTTAAAACATCAAGTGGTGTAATGCCATCGGTAGTTCTAACATTAGGATCAGCATGATGATCTAATAAAACAGCTACCATATCTGGACATACCATCTCAGCAGCAATATGCAACGATGTTTTTCCTGTTGGACCGGCTTGATAGTTCACATTAGCTGCACCCAGTTCAAGCAGTGCTTTAACCACTTCTCGACTACAATTTTCGACTGCATAATGTAAAGCAAGTGATTCGTCAAGGTTAAGTCCTTCGCCCATTACCATTAACTTAACAAGTTCAACATCAGAAGAATCTAGTGCTCGTCTCATTCTTCTAATCTTTTGATCTTCAAGGTCAGCTGATATACTGAGATGCAGATGGTGATAGTCATTATGGTCATGGTTTTGGAGTTGATGATGGTGCTGGTGGTGTTGAGGAACAAAAGAGAATTGATTCTGCTGGGTTGTGAACAATGAAGACTTTAATCTAACTTCTTCGATTTTAGCTACAACATCAAATGGCAAGTGTTTAGCAAGTATTTCTGGTGGAAGACCGGATTTAGCAACAAGGTGGGAACATGTACTCCAGAGTTGTTGCATTTCTTGTTTCCTTGATACTAATAAAACCTTCATTACATCTTCAATTGAAGCTTTTTCTACTATGCTTGCCAAATGCCTCTGAAAGGTAAATCAAACATCAAATCTGATAAAACGATCATGATTTATATGAATATGATTCAAAAACTGTATATGTATCCTTCTTCTAATTCCCAAGAGTTGGACTACCCTAAATTTTCTTCAGCTTGAAAATGGGGAAAGTTGAGAACACAGAGAAAAAACTGGAAATGGAATTAAGACGACCAGATTATGATGTCTAGATTTGGAATGTTATCATGACATGCAACAAAAGAAAAAGAATTAAGCAATATACAATTCAATGATGGGAAAATAATAATAAAAAAGAAATGAAATCCAGGATCTAATTAATTTTACTATTTAATTAAGTAGTTAGAGTTAATTTGCCCCAAAGAGCGTTAATTATCCAGCTAGAATTATATTTATATCTAAATACGGTTGATAGTTATTAAAACAAAAGTCAGATCCAACTGTGAACTGCCTAATTACTCCCCAAAGAGAAATTTAACTCATGAAATCTGAAAACCCTAATTTGTAAAGAATTCAAGTATTCAACACAGTCAAAATCATCAAACTTGAAATTCTAAGTGAAGATGAGAAAGAACCTGAGTGAGCAGTACAAGCTGCTCAACACCAAAAGAAGATGCAGCAGAAAGAACATCCAGAGCAAGATCAACAGCTGAACTGCAATGAGTATGCCAACAACCCCTTTCTCCACAATTAGGTCTTGGTTCCTGTTTTTGAGGAACAATTGAAACTTGCCCACTGTATAAAAACTGCAACATCAACAAGAAAACCTCATAACCAATAGAATTCACTGGTATAACTGTCTGTGGTGACGATGATACATGGGTTCCATTAGGCGAATCAGAAGTAGGAGATGATGATTCAGAGAAGAATTTACGAAAGAAAATACTTCTTGCAGCCAAGATGCATTTATGTGCATGAACAAGACGACCTTCCACACTGAAAGTTACATCACTGAAAGCTTGACCATTAATGAGAAGGTTAAGATAGTCCAGAGAGAGAGACTTAAAAGAGTCTTCAATACTCATGGTGATGAACAAGGAAGATGGCAGTTGAAAACTAGGTTCTTTTTTTCTTTTCTATATAGGGAACCAAATGTAATCTAGTTCTAGCTGTTGATCAGAGCAGAATTCTTCCTAGTTATAGCTGTTAGGATGAAAGAGAGAATAGAAGAAGATGATGAAAAGAAGAAAGGAAAAAGAAAGATCTGTTTTCATCCTCTCTCTCACTATATATATATATAGTGATTTAGGGTTATTTCTTTTCTTTTCTTTTGGTTTTGTATGGGTGTGATGGTGTCCGAGGGTAGGAGAAAAAAATAGCAACTTTTGGTGGCTGTGCTGCGTCGGTCAAGTTTTTTGTGTTAACAAATAATGACTGTGAGATTTCCACTTAATTTTACACGTTAGTTTTGTACCACACATCTTGTTTCAGCTGACGGTGCAAAGGTGTGACCAAATCCGTATAATACTAGACTCGGCTCAAGCCAAGCCGAGACAAGCTGCATGTTCTTGTTTTACTCCCAAAAAATGCCTTTGGTATCTTTCTTATGTCATATGGCTATGGTAAAAAATCTCAAAACCTCTTCATCTCCACTTAAATCAAATGCAAAAATAGATCAGACATGAAAAATGCAGAGAAGGACAGGAAGAATGGTAGAGGACGGTGATTTCGAATGCTTCAACGATATAGAAGAATTTAGTACAAATTATAATTATGTAATTTTTCAAGAGCTGGGTAGAAAGTATGGTTATAATTTTCGGTCACCACAGTTTTTTATTTTCTTTTTTTGTCCTTATGGATAACAGGAACGAGGTTTTATATTGGCAGGAACAACAAAATCCGACTAGAGTAATGCAAATAGCCATCAAACTCCAGGAAAAATATTTACGGGCGCATGATAACCTACCTCTGGTGCAACCTGGGACGCACTCATATGCCAACCCTGCACAAAGAACTATAGCAACATCAATCATCTTTGTGGGGTGGATTAAACCTCAATTTGAGTGGATCAAAATCAACACGGGTGGAGCAACGAGAGGTTATCCTGTAATAGCGGGGGCTGGTATTATATGTCGAAACGGGAGACCAATACCATATTATCAATAGAAAAACCGTTGGACATTATCACCGCACTTGAACCCGAAACTTGGGCAATGATAATCGTTTCTGAAGCGGCAACGGAACGAGGGTGGCCAGAAATTCAGTTTGAAACTGACTCGAAAAATCTAATGATGAGACTCCTAACCTCGGAGATCGATGCCCCTTGGTGTATATCTAATTTGTTTGCATAAATCAAACAAAGATTTAACCCAAATCCAACAATGCATAATTCAGCAAATCTACATCCAACAATGCATAATTCAGCACATCTACACGGAAGGAAATCAAGCGGCGGACGGTTTAGCGAAATGAGCAGCGGGTGACTGCACTCTGGGAATGCTCTCAACAACAATATGAAACCATGTAACTCCACCTTTTATAAATACTATTTTAAAAGCAGACTTTATAGGGAGGGATAACATACACCCATGTAATCTCAATTTAATCTAATAAAGTTCATGCTTCAGAAGAAGAAGAAAAAACTTGATCAAGCATGGACGACTCCTAGAAATTTATGCCCCGAAATATGATATCCTGGATACGGTGATACATGTTTTCACATAAGATACTTTTTTTTGCAACACATAAAAACAATTTTTTATACTGAGGTAGCATGAAAAATAATTGATACCGAGAAGTAAATAAATATATTTTTACGAAAAATGAATAAATTTAATCAACCGCTTAATAAAGAACGCGCAATTGGAGGATAGTAAAACTCATTGGGGGATATAGGAAAAAGACAAAAACAGGATTTAAATAGTAAAACAAGGTCACCCCGATCCTGATAATTTATATAATTCCAAATCTACCCCCTACTAATCATGTTTAGTGATTAATTATAATTAGCTTAGTTAATAGATTAGTTTGATAATGATTAGTATAAATCATTATCATTGAATTTGTTGATGCAACAATATTAAATCAAGATATTTATAATCATGAAGGTTTAGGTGAAGAACCAACCCAGGAAAGTAAACAAGCTGAACATACAAGTGCACCAATTACTCATATATAGGTATTAATCTATTGAAATTTGATTTTTTTTTCATTGAATTCGGTTACGCCTGAAAAACTCAGTGCCGGCATGGTAAAAATATGAACACCATGCCGACAGGGACCAAATCGGCATGGTATTCATACTTTCACCATGCTGATACACAATATCCCCCAATTATGAAATTGTAGTCAGCATTTTAAATATAAATAATGCTCCTTAAGTACACTGTCGGCACAGAAAGTTCATTATTGAGCATGCCTGTAGTGGTGCCGGCATGGTACACATTGCTTAACTTGTTGTGCCGCACATGATGCAAATTTCCCTGAAACTTGAGTTTTTTCACTTGGATATCGGCATTGATAGATTTCTATCGAGCATGCCGGCAATTGATAATTTTCGGCATGGTATTCATACTAAAAACAGTGTCGGCATAGTAAAACGACATGGTGTTCATACTAAAACTATGCCGGTACGCAAAACCGGCATTATGAATACAATGCCGGTGTTAACTGAAAGTGAAAATTTTCAGTTACAGTTTTTTATTCTAACTTAAACAAACGAATTCTTTTAAAACAAATCGATGATTAGGTTTCTTTCAAGGAGGTATATTTATATAATAAATTAATAGCCAATTTTTTTTTTTTTGAAACAATGATGAAATCGATGATGGAAAAAATAAAAATCAAAGAGAGGAGCCGGCAGAGAAGGAGAGGTGGAGAGAGGGAGAAGAGAAGGGGAAGGGGAAGGGAAGAAGTTAAAATACTAATTAAAAGGTATTTTAGTATTTCCATACCTAAAAATCACCCGTTAACAGAAATTATTGGGTGAGCATATTAATTTATATCCCCGATTAGAAAAATTATCCCCCAATTCCGCGTTCTAAATAAATAGTTGCAAAAGAAAAAAGAAATGGTCTTTTATTTTATATGCTCGAAGATGTAGTTCTACATTCCCCATACAGGATCAGATAAATTAATTTGATACTCCGGCAACAACAAAAAAATGCCGTTTTTGGTAGGGATCGAATTGCTAAATCTTGTTCTCCTCCTAAATTCATTGTAATCCATGAATGGCTAAAATGAGTCATTCTACAGATTTAGTTGAGTTCTTGTAGTGTAGCCTGTATGCTACTCTTTTGTTGTTCCTTGTGATTGTACTCTTTGACAGTTGATGGGTAATAAAAGTTTGTTTGATTAAGTAAAAAGAAAAAAAGAGTAAATAAATATATTTGCCTCAATACAGAAATACCTACAAAAATAATTGTATTTCTCATGATTACTTAAAGCAGAATTCCTTGATTCTCATGATGGAAAATCAACTGAGGATGGCTAATGTAAGTGAGAGATGCTTGACTGACTCGGCTTGAGCCGAATAGTATCACCATATTGTCAAGTGGACTTGGAGAACTTTTTTTTGCACCATCACAATGTGATAACTGATAAGAAGTAATGTGCTGAATTAAGGGGAATGTTTAAGTCTTTGAATCCGGTCCCATAAATAAATAAATAATAAATATATTTCTCCCTAATAATTAGAAACGAAAGAAATGATGAGATCTAATGAGGGAGACATTTATGTTTTTTTTCTTCTTTTTTTTTTGAAATCAATGGGGGAGACATAGATATATGAGTGAGTGACAGAAAATCTATTGCTGCCTCTTTTAGTATTATTTCTAGCTAGCTGCTAGCAGCTCATAAATCATAAGAATAATCCAGATAATTAACATTTTGCCTTCATAACACGTTATTTAATCAAAGGTTTATTAACACGTTATTAACTTTTAACAAGCACGCGTCAGTAAATATTAAATTACGTCGATCATAAAAACCAGAGGTCTAACATATTTAAACAAAGTACAAATAGTAACTAAACTGTGCAACATCTATATTAACATAACTGCATTTGTTTAGTTTGTTTAGGTCCCGAAAGTACAATTAGATATTCTCAATGTATGTAAATTATATATAAGGGATGATAGCTGGTGATGTTAATTTAAGCGGTGGGATTTGCTCTCTTTGACACCCATAAGTTGTTGCTCTATGTTTGAATCTTTTGGAGTCTTGGTTTGGTCTTTTTTTTTCTTTCTTTTTTAATTTTTTTCTTGGAGAATTTTGTTTAGTTTGTCCAGGTTTCAGGGTGCTTATGCAAACCTGTTTGTGTTTTTTTACACAACTTCACGCATGTATCCAATTTATTACTATATCCGTTTTAAAAAGATATATTGGTTTTATATATAAATTACACATGTAATAAGCTTTATCTGGTTAATACCGAGAGAGTAATAAATATCAAACCTTTCTTTTTCAAGAAAAGCGAAGATGGTTAAGATCGTTTCACATTAGAAAATATTCATAAAAGTTTTTTCAACAGTCTCTTGTTTCATATAACATTCTTTCTGGTTTATTTTTCCTGTACAATGTTACTTACTGTATAATTATTCCTTCATGTGTGGACGTAGGAATTACAGTCAGTCCTCATTGATTGCTTCCTCTGTCGATAAATTATTACTATTTACTAAACATATATAACCCCATATTTAATTAATTAGGTTTCACTTTCTCTCGCCCTTTTTATTGTCTACCTTCAAAGGAGCATAAGTGCTTAGTGCATACCCTTTCGTTTTTCAACTTGGGAGAACCTTACAAGTTTTGAACGATTGTTGATGATTTAGGCCATTTTGGATTTAGGCCACATTTTGGATGAAGTATAAGATGCATGTGGCTATAGGTGAATATGAATATATAGCCTATAGGCTACAACCAACTAGTCCTTTAGACACATCATTATAGCTCTTTAATTACCCTCATTAATTTGTTGACTAGGGACATTTACATGTGAGACCAAAAAAAAATTCTTTTTTCTTTGTGGGGCAAAAGGTTACCTACAATATTTAATTAGGAATGAAAAATGCACAAAGACATGATAAGATGAACCACTAATACCAACTAAAAATTCACCTTATGCCAATGAGTATCTTAATTCTCTACAAAAGCGAAGGAGCCTTGTGGATTGGATAAAATAAGTTTGTTATTTTTTGTAGACTTTGACAAGATTATGTTTTCCTTCGTAGCGGCTTGGTTTAGGTTCAGTTTGGAATTGTTGTGTTTTTTATAAAAACGTTTTTCTAATGTGCGCTTGTTGTGCTGTGTAAAAAAAAACATTTAAATATACAAATTAAAGTTAAAACTGATTAAAAAAATGATTATTTTATGTTTGGTAAAATATCAGATTCAATTATAGTTATTATTAACTAGCAAATGCATTACAAGAGCGTTATAAATTCATTTTTATCAAAAGCATTGGTATCTATCTTAGCTTTTTGAACTTTCTGATGCAGTTTGGTCGACATATGTTAAAGATTTTTAATCCTTACTTCCTTGACAATGTAGTCCGTTGCTGAATTGTTATTATAGGTCATTAAATAAAATGCAAATCGTCCACCATATAGCTTGCTAGTAGGCCATTGTGCATCACATAGTCATGAAATTTTTGTAGGGTGACTTGAGTTCAATCAAGCCTACATAACACAGTAGTCTCTAAATATATTAGAGAGTGATTCAATATAATAACTGCATGTGATATGCCAAATGTTCCTTTTTCTTGCATCACTGAATCAGAACATCTTTGGGCACCTGATGACTCAATAGTACTTCTGGTTACCGAGTTCCTATTTATATATGTTTTGATAGTGTTTCTGTTTTGTCTGAAGTGTTTTTGATTTGTTGCTTTTTGGTGAATATTATCGACGCCAAAAAGTACTTTAACCTTTAGCATTATAAGCTTAATAAAAAAAAAAATACTTTTTTTTTCTTTCTATCATTACAAAATTAGTAACTTGGATTTTTTTTGATCGGTGGGTTTACATTACCATTCACTGATAACTTTGATGAAACCGGATGTGCTCTGGAAATATATGCGTGCTGCAGTGTGCACTATTGCAGATAAATAGCTGATTATGCAGAAGCTACATACAAAATTGAAAAAAACAGCATTTAATAACACATTAACTGTGGTGGTGGGTGGGGGGAAATCAATGAATGGCACTCGAACAGTACATCAACTAGAAGTTAGTGATCTCTGATCGAGTAAGTGACACTGTGACAGTGGTTTGTTCTAGGGATTTGAATTGCGAACTAGAGACACCACCTAGATCCAGAGGCAAGTGTAGGAGTCTCAGAGAGAAAATTACTGTAACAATAATTTCGTTGTTCTTTATTAATGGCAATCGATCGATATAATAAATAAGACTGTCGATCGTGCACGTGTGTAAGAGTGTAATTTTCTGCCTCTGCCTGAAAAATCCCGTTTGATTGACATATCCCTGATTTTGTCTTTTTTGTAGATATTTACTACTCTTCCTCCTTACTACCCTTTATCAGTGACACCTTGATTTGACGCTTGACAATTCAAGCTTTACACCCCCCCAAATCTCACATCAATCACCATTATAGCACTGTTCAACTTGTTGTTTCTGAAACCACGGTTTTTTGTTCAGACTCTTAGCTGCCCATAATAATAAACTATAACTGGGATGGGAGGAAATTATGGATAGATAGCAGTTCTAAAATCTTAACGAAAAGAAAGAAGAAGAAATCAATGGAAGTCTAGTCAACAAGTCCTGACACAAAAATTCATTAATATCGTACTGAAATGAATCCGGATTTGGATTAGAAATGCAGGACAGAGGTGACAGGTTTCAGTCAATACTTGATTGTTACACTAATTGCAACACTTGGATGAAATTCAAGAAACTGAACCCTAAAAGAAGAAAGATCCAGGTTGTATAACTCTGTTACAAGTAGATGGGATTTTAGTTTTGATCGGATACCCGTAAGCTTAAATGTTTTATGGTGATTAGTAACTTTTTGTTGGTAATCCGTATGTAATTCACTCTTTGTTTTCTATGTGGATGGAATTAGAAACATGATCGGGGAAGTATTTGTTCTGTGCTGAAAACACTTGTACTTGTGTTCTTAATTTGTTATGGTCGTTGGAAGGAAGCACTAATGATTTTTGACTTACCATCTTGCAGCCCATCAAGAGGGAACCCAGTGGGCAGGACTCGTAGGGACGTCTTAACGTTTTTGGATGCGGGAACCCAGTGGGTAGGACTCGTTGGGACGTCTTAATGTTTTTGATTGCTTTAGGGACGTCTTAATGTTTGAATCCTGTTTTAGAACTGTATTTTGGGCACTACCCATTTTTGGTGGGGGACCATTATGTGATAAGAATGTCTACCCTACATTTATAAGGGGTGTCCTAAAGTGTGAAAATGACTAACCTACCCTTTTAGTTCGGTTACGTCGCAACTTTTTTTCGTTTTTTTCCTAGCCGAATTTTTAGTTCGGTTTTGTCGCAATTTTTTTTCTACTAACCGAACTTTTTTCTGAAAACCTATATATTGAGTTCGGTTACGTCGCAACTTTCTTTTTCCTGCCGAACTTTTTCTCTGAAAGCAAAAACTCCATTAAAGCTGAGTTCGGCTACTTGTGTCTTCAGAACCATTAGCCGAACTACACTTGCAGATGAGTTCGGCTACCTGTTCTTCAAATGTCGTAGCCGAACTTCATTTCCATGGTCGAAATCAGTTTATAAATTTCTCATTTTTTCGAAAGTTTTTGTCAATTCAAGCAACATTAACTAAATTTGAAGTATACCTAAGTACCCAAAACCCTCATTTTGAAATCAACCATCTTAAAAACCGAAGTACAAGTTTGGTGTTGACAGATCAAAGTTCGGTTACCACATAGAAACTGCGAAGTAACCGAACTATATTTTATCAAAGTTCGGTTACCTATATAAATTTATCGACTAAACCGAACTCAATTTTTTCATATAAATAAGGAGTTGGGTTACGTTTTTTTTTTGCGAGCTTACCGAACTACATAGTTCGGTTACCTAAAAAATCCTAATTGGCCGAACTGTTCTTCATATTGAAAGTTCGGTTACCAAAATCTAGAGTGTTCAAAATTTCTCCTAGCCGAAATCTCTACTGTAACGACCATTTTCAATGGTTTTTGATGATTTCTAATCGATTTCTTCAACAAAAAACGATTCAAAGGAATGGGTATGAAGGAAATTACCTGCGGATTTTCATTTTAATCGAATCAGACTTCTTGGTTGATGTTGGAGAAGAAGAAGAAGAAGAAGAAGGAAATTAACTAATTTCATTACCAAGGGTAAATTTGGTATTAATTTTTTTTTTGGATAAGGGGTAACCCAAAACTACTTCAAATGTTCACTTCCAAATTGGAAGAGTAGTCCCCACCAAAAATGAGTAGTCCCCAAATTTCAATTCCTGTTTTAGGGCCTACCTAAAAATTATTGGGCATACTGAATAAAGACAAAAAGGGGTTATAAATAGCAAAATCAAAAACCCCTTCACCAAATATTTTTGGTAATGGCAAATCTGCCCTTTCAGTATTAGTGTTAATAATCAGGATTAGTGATTAATAATTTTGATTAGTGATTAATACTTTTGATTAGTGATTAAGATAATTAAATTATAAAGGTTTGTGTTGATAAAATATTTTGGGGAAAAAAATTTAGGTTTTCATTGAGAAAGAGAGAAGGAGAACGAGAAAGTGAAAAAGAAATTTGTATCTCGATTCAATGGAGGATGAGGAGGGTCATTATTTATCTAAAAAACCTAGGAAAATACACATCAGCTACAACAATGATCCGAAAATGACTGATTTCTTAGATTATGAGAATGATATTACACAAACTCAAACTCAAGCTCAAGCTCAAGCTCAAACTCAAACTCAAACACAAACTCAAACACAAACTCAAGATGATGATTTTTATGAGCCAAATCCAGATGATGAATACATATATGAGGAACCCAATGCTTCTAATACATAGGTACACTTCTATCCTATGTTTAATCTCACTTTTGTAGATTGAAATCATCAAAAGTTTGTATTTTTTCATCATGGTTCGGCGAACCAGGATGATGTTCGGCTTAAAATTATGAGTCGAACCCACCCAAACGATGAACAGTTCGGCTAGCTGAAACTGTTAACGTTATGCGCTGAACATATATTATCCACTTCCAACCTATTTGCTAGATACTAGTTCGGCTTATATGAAAGTTTCATAACAAGCCGAACCTATTCCTAAGAGTTTTAGAAGAAAACATGTTAATGGTTCGGCTTATTCAATGATTATCGTAAGAGCCGAACATACCATTAATAATTGTTGGGTTCATAATTTGTTAATGGTTCGGCCCATATTGTGAATATCGTATAAGCCGAACCTTGTAAATGTACTAGGTTCGGCACATATTGTGAATATCGTATAAGCCAAACCTTATAAATGTATTAGGTTCGGCACATGTTAAGATTATCGTATAAGCCAAACCTGACCATTAATTTTTCTATGTATTATCTAATCTTGTGATATTCTTGGTAGATCGTGCTTGGTGGACCTGTACCGATGGAAAGTCAACCTGATCCAGTAGACATAATTCACGAAGATACTAAGGATCACTTCCAAAATGATTTGGTATGTAAAAACTTGTTGTTTACCTTAATGTTGTCGGAATATTCCGAAGTTTTTCTTACTAATTATTTGTGTTTGAATGAACGTAGACATGGAAAAGTAAACCCGAAGCACAGGCTTGGGCCGAGGAACACGCAATGAAGATAAATTGCGTACTAGTTAAAGGATGACAAAGCCGAGGGGATCGGTTTGAAATATGAGCGAAGTGGAACTGGCGATAACAAGGCTAAAAAGGGTTCTGTATATGTTGGGAAGAAAGGGAGAAAGAATAGGACAAAGACGAAGAAAACAAAGTGCCCTTTCAAGATCGTTTTCAACCTCAAGAATAAGAATAAGTCCTTGAACAAAGATGGTGAATATTGGGTTATGAATAAAATTATGGATTGTCGTCATAACCACCCACGTCCACGTAACCTTCATGGACATGCAAAAGTAGCATGACTCAAACCCAACGAAATGCTAGAAGTTGATAAAATGACACGAGCATGTATGCCACCGTCTAGGATTCTTAGTAAATTGAAGGCGGACGACAAGAATAATAAGTCGACTATGCAAACTATATACAATGCAAGAAATAAGTTGAGAAGGCTTAATTTGCAAGGTACGATGGTGATGCAACAAGTGATGTGGTTAGGGGTGAAGCATAACTACGCTTGCCAAAATAAGTTGGATGACTTCGGTCAAGTCACACACCTTTTTCTTGCCCACCCGTAATGCGTCCAATTGGCTCTCTGCTTCCCACAAGTTATTATATTGGATTGCACGTACAAGACTAAAAAATATGAGATGCCATTGATGAACATTATTGGGCATACGTCGACAAAGACACCGTTCACCGTTTCTTTTTGTTTCTTGAAAAACGAGGAGAAATAAAGTTATGTTTGGGGGTTAGAACAATTGAAGTTAATCTTCCGGGAGGGTGCTCTTCCTAAAGTGTTCATTTTCGATCAAGATTCAGCGTTGATGTATGCTATTAATAAGGTATTTCAGGATGCATTCAACTTTCTTTGTACGTTTCATATATGGTGCAATGTGAGGAAAAAATGCCAACTGATAATTCAACCACTTAAGTTGAAAGAACTAGAGAATATTGCTAAGCTACAGGCGAAAAGACGAGTGAAGGAAAAGAGGGAATTCATGGAAAAATATGACAAAAATGAGAGGTTGTGGGCATTTTTTTCCGGCGAATGGGAATCTTTGGTATGGTCAATCACCGAGGAAGTCTACAAAGAAAAAGAAGAAATGCTTATTGAGCATTGGAGGACCGACTACCCCGACGTCATTACTTATTTGCCCAAAGACGTGTTGGAACCAAATAAAGAAAGGTTTGTGTCTTGTTTCACTAATCGACATAAACACTTTGATAACCAAGCCACAAGTATGGTAGAGTCGGCTCATTATCGGTTGAAGAAGAATCTTTTTGTTTGCGTTGACACGTTTTATGGTATTTGATACAATTGATGAATATTTCAAAAGTGATGTTGTGAGAATTAAAGCGGCATTTGAACATAACCTTATGTTCAAACACAAAGATTATGATAGTAAATGGATTCGGGGATTAACTTATAGAGTCTCCCATTTATGCATTGACTTATTGATGAAAAAAGTAGATTTGGTTGACAAATTATCCGTTAACTTGGAGGAAGAGTGTGTTTATAAAATGAAAACATCTATGGGGCTTCCATGCCGCCACGACATACTTCGGTACAAGGATTGTATCATACCATTTGAAGATATTGATCCGTTTTGGAAACAATTAAGCTTTGAGCCTCTCACAACCGAAGATGACGAGGATGATTTAGAGATTTGGGACACGACAAATGGGAAAAAATTAGCGGAAATGTATAGGAAGATGTTCCGAGCTCAAAAACAAATATTATGGCACAACATGATGCCGGTCATGTATCCTTTCACCTAAGACAATATTTTGGAACCGGAGAAGGCGGTCCCAAAAGGTAGGAAGAGTAAGAAAATGAATAATTTCCAAACTAGACAAGTAAACAAGTAAATTTTGGCTAACCATAGGGATCCATCTGGCGTTGAATACCATGATGCAAGATATGAAAAGGCAAAGAAGGAAATTGAGAAGATGATGAAGGAGGAAGAAGTGAAAGTTCCAAGAAAACGTGGTCGTCCGAGTATTCAAAAATCCGAAACAAGTAACAAAGAGGTCAATGAGAATGATTGTCCGTCACAAGAAAAGGATAGTAAAGAGGACCTCAAGGGGAAGAGTAAGATACATCCTTCACAAACCAAGATAAAGTAAAAAAGGACCGTACATGAAGTTGGTAGGATGAGAGGACCCAAAAGAGATAAGTCCGGTAACTATTTGCGGCCTATCAATTTTATATACGATACCTACTTGGTAGACCTACCGCCGGTAATTCATGAGCATATTATAGCAATGGATGACGTACAAGGTGATGGAAATTGTGAATATTACGTCACGGCGGAACAACTTGGTCCTTTTAAAGAAGGGAACAATCTGGTGCCCCAAGAAAATGAAGTCAACTATATTAGGCAATGATTGTTACAAACCCAACGCCGAAACAAAGAATTCTACAAGACAATGATGAGAGGAGGTCCAAGAGGAGATGCAGGGGTGGCATCGGAGTACATTGCATTCGAACGTCGTTTACATGGGGATTCAATCATCACCCAAGAATATTGGATGTCAATGCCCGTTTGTGGGTTTTTAATAGCGGAGACATTCGATTGCGTCGTACATTGTTTTGGATGGACGTGTAATAATAGTTTTACTTACGCGCCTCCAACAAAACCTTGCCATGATGGTGTAAAAGATAGAAGACTTGTTATTGGGGTTGTTCAAAATTGTCATTTTATCAGCCTCAAACTTAGACCCGGTTGCCCATTACCTCCCTTGATGGGTGCAGCCTTTTGGCCTAGATTTGAAAATAATTATTCGATGGATTGGTGTGCAAATTATGCGATGAAAATGGATCTTTGGAAATCTTTGAATTTGTCGCTCGCAAGTGGACAAATAATTATGTTTTCAAGTGATGAGGATGGAGATGATGAGAAAGAGGTTAGTGAGGATGATGAGATTCGTCTAGGATCTCCATAAAAATGTTCTTTGGATTTATCCGCGTATTTAATCTATTTTGTGTCTTTTGATTTTAGTGTATGATGAGTGATGTGTTTTGTAGTTGTAGTGGTAAAAAGATTCGTTGCTCGAACTTGTGAAGGATTTTTTTAGACTTAAATTAAACTCAACAATTCAAATAAGTTATATCAAAAATATAAAGAAAACACCGAGACTATGGATTCCACCATTGACCAATTAAGTGATAAACTCTAATCAATATTCATGCATTTTTTTCTTTTAAAGTGATTCTAATATTTTGCAAAAGTAGATTTTTGGAATAACAAGTGTATTTCGAAAGCATAGAATATCAAAAACATAGGTCTAAGCATAATCTATCAAGAGAAATCACAATTGTTTAAGAAAAATCATTCAATCAATTCTCAATCAAATCAAATAATCATATAAGAAATTGCAAAAATAATTAAAATAGAATTATACCACTTTTCATAGAACAATGGCTTCCTCCGTCGCCTCGGCTAAATGGGTCTAGCTCCTCATATTAATCACTTGCTCAAAGTACATATTTATAGCTCAAAAGTTGATTAAAAGAGTAAAAGAATACACTGTAGTCGTTGAAGGTCTAAAACAAAAGGCTGAATCGTTGCTGAAAGGCTTCGATGACTGCAGACAGGAACGATAGAACCTTTGTGTAGTTGAATATAAGACTGCTTCTCCGACTGACTCTGTGGGTCTTATGTTCTTCGTCTTCTTCTTCTGCTGCTGCTGGAACGCGTTCACCTCCAGTTGATTTTTTTCGCTTCTCTAAGGCTCTAAACTTCCCCCAAAGTGTTCATCCTCCTCCTAGGACTCGAACCAACTCTTTTATACATCATAGGGCCAAGAAAATCCAAGAATAACTTTGATTTTTTCCTTTCTCCACAAGTTGCGATATTTCTTTTCTTATCTCTGTTTCACGTGTTTTCTCTGATTTTGTCCCAAGATATCTCTGTATATGATACTGCCAAATCACAGGGAAGATATTTTCTCCCAAATCCCATGAAACTTCCATGTGTAGCCTGTTTCCATAAATATATTTTTTTTTCTTCCCTGTTTTATCAAAACCCGATCATCTAGCCCAAAACAGTCCATTCAATCACCCATACCTCGCCTGTTGATGGTTAAGAAGCAAGCCCAAGAAAAATCAGAGCTTTAATCTCTTCAAAACCATCCCAAAATCGCAATCTTCACTTTGTTCTTTATGCGGCAAAATTTCCCGCCAAAATTTCATTTTCAAAACGTGAAGAAGGTGTCCCCCTATCCAATCCTGGTCTGTGCTTAGCAGCTGCTTGGAAATGGGTTACCCCTTATCCAAAATGAGAGTCCGAATATCAAATGTCCTCCCAGGTGCCTTCAACAACTTTTCGAGCCAATTTCGCCGCAAATGCCTATTTCTCTAAGAACACCTACAAAGGGATAAAATACCAAAATTAGTACAAAAATGGGTACTAACAATATACACAATAGAGATGAAAATAGACACATAAATGCATCTATCAATGAGGATGATATAACATTAGAATTGCAATTACATGTACCCTCAAAACACAATATTTGAATGATTTACATTTTTGTTATGGAATGTGTCGTTTTTTGGAACAACCTTAGTAGTAATTCATCAACTAGTGACAAGTTCGGCTTGTATGTAATTGACCTAACAAGCCGAATCACCAATGGAAACTAGAACCAAGAATACATGAGATGGTTCGGCTTGTACATTTAGTTTCAGGTAAGCCGAACCTGACAAATTAAAAAAAAACCCATAGTTTGTTCATCAGGTTCGGCTTTTAACATTAGTTTAAGGCAAGCCGAACCTGACAAATTAAAAAAACCCAGAGTTTGTTAGTCAGGTTCGGCTTATAACATTAGTTTCAGGCAAGCCGAACTTGAAAAATTAAAAAAAAAAACAGAGTTTGTTCGTCAGGTTCGGCTTATAATATTAGTTTCATGCAAGCCGAACCTGACAAATTAAAAAATCCAGAGTTTGTTCGTCAGGTTCGGCTTATAACATTAGTTTCATGCAAGCCGAACCTGACAAATTAAAAAAACCCAGAGTTTGTTCGTCAGGTTCGGCTTATAACATTAGTTCATTGAAAGACGAACCTGGCATGATTCTTGAACACAAGAATTATTTTCATTCCAAATAGAGTTTTTTCATTCATAGAAAATATGGATTACATCCCCGTTACATAGTAGCCTTACAATAAATTTCTAATATCCTAAACGGGTAATGAGAAACCTTCTAAGAATGTTGTAGTGATCTTAGTATTTGAAATTCTTTCCTTTCCATCTTCGCCATTCCTCTAGAGCTCGAACTTCAATCTCAGAGTTTGTTTCACCCTTGAGTCGATATCGACTCATAACCCGAACTAAAGCTATAAAGTCTATGACTTTTTTGTAATAGTTTCAATTCGGAAAAACAAGGGCACACTATCCCGACTGTGAGGATTACCAGTTTTCGTGCAAAAGGCTTCATGAATTCTAACCAAGTAGTACATACTCATCAGACCCTTCACTCCATGGTTGTGAAAATCGTGCGATTCACGAGTTGAATCGCACGATTCGATTCAATTTTTTCCATTTCGTTGCGAATCGAATCTATTCCAGAATCAAGTTTCGAACTCCTACCCTCAAGAAACATATTTGACTTTCGGACCATTGTGCCATTGCACGTTTTGTGATAATAGGGAACTTATACCATATTTATATGTATTCTGATTAGTTGAATTTATTTCCCCACCGTATTTCATTAAGTATTTTATAAACATCAACTTTATTTTTATATATAAATTTCTAGTTTTATTTTTCAATGTACTATAATAGAAAATATTACGATTTAGTAATCAACCATGAATCTTCGATTCTCGATTTAATATACGATTCGATTCTCAAAAATTGAAAAACGATTTGCGTTTCGATTTACGATTTCACAACCTTGCTTCACTCGTCGTTCTTCACCCTTCTTTGGATAGTATGCTACGTAATTAGTGCAAAGAAACAAATATTCTTCTAGAGTAAACTTAGGAGTTGGGGGTGCCATTTTTTGAGCATATGTGCTTTAGATTATGAAAAAACAGGTAGGTATATATAGAATACAGGTTTACAACGGCTATATCTTTCAAAAAAAGAGTCGTTCCTAGATTTTAGTTAAAAATGTCAAAGTTCGGCTAATAAGAATTTTGGAACATAAGCCGAATCTGTATAAGTAACGGTTAGATTTTCAAAATTTTGAAAATTCTTACCGGTTCGGCTTATAAAAGTTTGCCTATTTAAGCCGAACTATTTACTGTGTTACAGACCAATAGTGATTTGAATATAAACTACCACGATTACATTTTAATTAAAATCTTAAATAGAAACTTAAATTATCTTCTACTACTCTGTTTTACATAATAGTTCAATGGATGTTGAGGGATATATCTCTAACGAATCTCGGCGACTAGTTCTCTAATAAATCTCGGAATTCTTCTCTTCAACCATGTATAACACATCCTAAGCTCGTATCTTCCTCCACGGCATATTTCCCAAAGGCTTTGAATTCAAGCATCCTTAAAAAAGAAGAATTCGCAAGTTAGTATTCACACAAAATAGTACCTTGTTTCTTAACATAAGCGCGTTGGAATTTGGAATACTAACCTTCTCTTCATTAGTATCAGTGGGATGATATTGATTGACCCATCCTAATATTCTGATGTAATCTCGCATAGTATAACGGATACTCTCAAATCTTTCAGATAATTCCATCCACTTACGACGTTTTGGATTCCTATCTAACTCAAAATGGAATTCTTTAACTCTTTTCCAAAACATCAAATGAAGTTTATTAGGCCGCTCACGATAAGTTCGAATGAAAGCTCTGACAAGAATTTTATCATCTTCAATGGTGAATGGTTCCATTTTTGAGTAGAACACTAAGTTTGGTTAGGAGGAACAACACTAAGTTTAGTAAAAAAATTGTTAGAGAGGGGAAACACTATGTATAGAAATTCCCCAACGGATCAATGCTTTAAAAAAAAACAAAAAAAACAAGCCGTTAATGAAATTTAATTTGGTAGGTTTGGCTTATGAGCCGAACCTACTTGTAGAGGTACTTTACAAAATAATAAGTTCGGCTTAAAAATTGAATTACAGGATAAGTCGAACCTTAAGAATACCAGGTTCGGCTTGAAAAACATTACAAATTCCAGAAAAACCACTTAACTAATTAATTGTTACTATTAAAACATGAAATTCAAGGTGTACATAACACGATTCTAGTGCACTTACGCAAACATTAAAAACAAAGTTCAGCACGTAAAAGTCAAGGTGTTTGCAACATCATCAAAGTGTACTTAAAACTTAAGAAAACATTAAAAAGAACTTGCAAACATAAAAGTGCACTTAACCACGACCCCTCTTGTTAGTTCCACTACCACCTTGGCGTTCATCTTCCGACGCATTATTATTACCAGATGGGCCGCTAGTACCACCTCCACTTGTACCTTTACCAACTTGTCGAGACCTCTTAGTCGTAGGCCTTTGTGCGGGTACCTCGGGTCCTTGTCCTTTGTTTATAATTGCATCTCACTTGTTGTAGAGGTATTTTTGCTCTTCAACAGTCATAGGTGTTTTGCAACCAAGTCTGGTCTTCATTTTTTTCAACATCTCCCTACCAGCTGCAACCTATTTTCATTTGTCAATAACTTCCAAGCGTGAGATTGAAGACATTTTTACCATGAACTGATTTATGCAAGAGTATAAAGTGAAGTCATTCTTACCATTATCTTGAAAGCCTTTATTACTTCTTCGGAAGTAGACTTGTCGGAGATCTTGGTTGCCTTCTCCTTCCCCTTATTAGCTACCTTTTGACTTTTTTTATTGATAATAAAGGGATGATAAATTTGGTTATACCAATCCATGTAGCCCGGATCCTCTTCAAAAGGATCATCACCTAAAGGTGCTAACTTGGCCACATCTAATTTGTTAATATCTAATCCCTTCCAATACTCAAGGGTAGGTTCGGGATCATACTTTGGTTCCCATGATGAAGTGGTGCTTTTAGTTCCATTACCACCCTTTGGAAACAACCTGAATTTCTCGTCAAACAAGGAAACCTTTTGGATGCATCCTAATTGACAGAGTACTTACCGAGGATCGTATATTACATAACCACCGGGATAAAACAATGGCCCATGGTACATACCCACTGGCATATCCTCATCTTCAACAAATTCGTCTTATTTATCTTCCTTCACATATGGTTGAAAACGACGTCATCAACACCCATTGTGTCCAACGTCTCTCTCAAACTTTCCACTAATTTTTTTTTATTCCTTTTCTTGGAGTCCTCGTACTCGTACCGTGCTGCAGTTGGCTCTGTATCAACTCACTCGACATCCTTTTCAAGTGTTTTGGTCAATTCCAAAATTAGGAAATAGTCATATGCCCACACCTATATCCGAAGAACCACATCCAAAAATTTATTGAATTGAAGTAATAGAAACAGAACACTAGAAATTATTTGCTTTGACATAACAAAGTAAGAATGAAATTTGAAAACTCAGTGCATGGTTCAGCTTATAATTAAAAAGTATTATAAGACGAACCTGACAAGTAAATTTTTCCGCTTGTACGTGAGTACAGTTATAAACCGAACCAAACACTGATGAGCTAGAAAATTTAAAGTTTGATCATCGAAAATTACCTGAAGCATAGTGAAGTTTCCTCCAATGTTTATACTTGTCAATCTAGAGGAGGTCGCAAATTAATCCAGCAGGTAAGCTAGCGAGGCCGTTCCCCAAACATACTTGTTAACGGTAGCAAGATTCTTTACCAATTGGAGATAATTAACATTCACCTTATTACCGGTAAGGTTAGGAAAGATATCTCTACCAAGAGTATAAAGCAAGTAGGCGGTTCCGGTTTGCTTCACTTTGATCTCGTCCATTACCAACACTCCATTCTTTACTTTCTCCTTTGTGTTCTCAAATTCCTTTTTCAAGTTAGTTAGATTGATATTCTTATTCTTCTTATTTTTCCCACCGGGTATGAAAACGGAATCGACATCTTTTACGGATCGACAAAACTCCAACTCAGTTTTGTATGCATCCCAACCAAGAGTTTCCTCGAACAACTGGTACAGCTCATCCCAACTCATGTCATAATAATCAGCATCCACGCTTACACCCCTTGCTTTAAGGCCTGTACTCTTACTTGCATCATCAGGACTGATTGCCATCTCTCCAAAAGGTAATTGAAATGTGTAAGTCTCTGGACAAAATCTCTCAACAAAGGCGGAGGCCGTTACACTATCATATTCCCGATGTCCATATTGAATGGCAGGCCATAAAGCAGAGGATTGTACGTAAGCAAGCATCTCAGGAACCTCTTCAGAAAGTTTCCATCCGCTGCCCTCTGGTGCCTCAATACTCGGACTGCACGGTTGTGATCAGGAGTCTCATAAATTATTTTTTCCCAAGTATCGGTGTAACCAATCAACACATTTCCTCCATCTTACGGAAGACCATGAAGCAAACCATTTGAAAAAGCGGGGGTACAACAACCACACCCAATATTTCGTTCGGCAATCTGAATAGACAAACTCCAATATACTTTCAAGAGAATCAACTAGATAGTCAGACTCAATCTTTAGAAAAGTATATCAAAGAGTTTATATCTCTATTTCTCAATTCAATCCGCAATCAGCAAATAGGAATTTACGAGCCCGATTGAATATAAGAAAAATAACTTGAACAGTACCAAAGACCAATGTTCAAGGATCAATCAATTTTAATCAACAACCTAGGGTTGGATTTACCAATTGATCGATACAACGCACAACATGTGATATTTTTATTATATAACAAAATATAATGTGAAAAATAAATAACACAGACAATAGAATTTTGTTAACGAGGAAAACAGCAAATGCAGAAAAACCCCGGGACCTAGTCCATCTTTGAAAACCACACTGTATTAAGCCGCTACAGACACTAGCCTACTACCAATTAACTTCAGACTGGAATAAAGTTGAGCCCTAATCAATCTCACACTGATCAAAGTACAGTTGCGCTCCTTACATCTCTGAACCCCAGCAGGATTCTACACACTTGATTCCCTTAGCTGATCTCACCTACAACCAAAAGTTGCTACGACCCAAAGTCAAAGACTTGATAAACAAATCTGTCTCACATAGAAAAGTCTATTGGAATAGATAAATCTGTCTCCCACAGAAATACCTACGAGTTTTTGTTCCGTCTTTTGATAGATCAAGGTGCACAGGAACCAATTGATAAACCGGACTTATATTCCCAAAGAACAGCTTAGTATTATCAATCACCTCACAATAATCTTAATCGTATAGTAATGAAACAAGATATTGTGGAATCACAAACGATGAGACGAAGATGTTTGTGACTACTTTTAATCTTACCCATCGGAGATAAATCTCAAGAAAATCTTAGCAAAGATAATACTCAATCACGATAGTAAAAGTAAGATCAGAACACGCAACTACAGAGAAAATAGTTTGGTCTGGCTTCACAATCCCAATGAAGTCGTTAAGTCGTTAACCTACAGGGTTTCGTGAAAAACCTAAGGTTAAAGGAGAATCTACTGTAGTCTCAACTAGTATCACACAGGAGGTGTGGGGATTAGGTTTCCCAGTTGCTAGAGTTCTCATTTATATAGTTTTTAAATCAGGGTTTGCAATCTTAGTTACCTTGGTAACAAAGCATTCAATATTACCGTTAGATGAAAACCTGATTAGATACAAGTTAATATCTTTCAAACGTTAGATCGAACTTAGCTTGTTATACACAAATGAAATGTACCCTCATTTAGGTTTATGTAACCGTACCTAAACGTGTACACCATGTTGGCTCAACAGTAGTTAACCGAGGTTAGCTATATGAATACTCTCATATCAACCTTATTCATCTTAACCATAACTAGTTCAAATGACTCAAATGAAACTAGTTAAAGAGTTATTCAATTGCTATATACTCATAGAAGTATACAATAACACAATTGAAGCAAAATCGATTTGATTCACTCGAATCAATTCATGAACATTATAGCCACGGTTTGCAAAGAATGCATTCCTTATTATATAAATGTATTTGTTCATGTCACAACCGATTTTAGAACTTAAACCATTCAAGTATGCAAACGGGTACGCATATTTGAAATATCCCTGACCAAGTTTGGTTTTCTCCAGTATGCGAACGGGTACGCATACCTCCAAACCCAGCTTAAATTTCCGGTCACAAACCTACGCCAGTATGCATACGGGTACGCGCATTGAGATTCCCGGACTTCTCAAACCAACAGGTACGCATACGGGTATGCATACTATGGTTCCCGGACATGGATCACACATATGCAAGAGTGCACAACATGTTTATAATCCAATGTTGGTTAAGTGTTCAAAACTCTTATTCCAATCATTGAAACTTTCTTAGAGGATGACAATAGCCGTTTTCACACACGATTAGCATCAAATCAATTTTCAAGTTATTGAAATAATCATAACGAAACATACCAAGTCTACACCAAATGATTGTATCACACAAACCATGTAAGATGTTACTCAGCGATTTTCATATGATCATACTTTGACTTTCGTCAAGAATATAAGATGAACTTGGTTGAAGCGAAAGCTTACCAACACATATTTCGAGAAATATGTAAGCGAGTTAAACTTAGCTTGAAATCTCAAATGTGCATAATCGAAAACTATAGTAATACGACTTTTGTCTCAATATAGGAGATAGAGTAGAAACAGACTTTCCGAGTGATGGATGAGTTTTAGTCTCCATATACCTTTTGTTGATGAAGTTCCACAAGCTCTCCTTAGTAGTTCTTCATCTTCAATTAATGACCACCGTGAAGTCTAATGCTCAACTACACAATCTATCCTAGTCCGATACATTACTTTAAGTAGACTAGAAATCAAGACTTATAGTTTTGATCACTAACATTGACAAACAAGCTTGAGATAGCAACGCTTGCGAGTTCGACCGAGCAGTGCTCTAACACTATTCGATCGAGGTGAAATTACGTCATATTCATTAGGAATGTGTAAACCTGTAATCCATTGTTCTGCAACTTTCTTTTCTTTTTCAGGTTCTGCAACCTTCTTCCCTTTCTAGGGTTTTTGTTGGGGTTGTGTTTCTTGATTATCATCAACTTCTTCATAATCACCATCATCTATTCCTCCTTCTTATCTTCCAACTCTTCCTTGTTCATCTTCTACTTCTAAAATGTCAGTTCTTCTACCTCCCGCTCCCAATTTTTTCTTACCTCCTCCTCGAGGATCGGGAGTTTTAGAAGTAGAAGGAGTTACCTCCATCTTCTTCCTCCTTTTACCTGCAATGTTCCTGACATAAGTATAAAACTTATAAGCCTAATACTTCGAACAACAAAGAAAAACGAACTATATGAAATATGGATTTGAAATACCAAAAATTTGTCAACAAATCAAAAGGTTCGGCTAACCCGAAGTAACACGAATGAGCCGAACTATGTCTTAATCTTTTGATTTTTATACACAGAGAGTGGTTCGGCTTATATGTACAAAATACTTTCAAGCCAATCCTTCATATTCGGCTCAACACTAATAGTATCAAATAAGACAAACCTATACTTATGAATTGAAACACATATTCGCCGCATAATGAAATCATAGAATAAGCCGAACCCCTACACTTTCACAATTTATAAATTCTAACAATACATATTCGGCTCAGAACTAATAGTATCGAATAAGCCGAATTTATACTTGTGAATTGTAACACATATTCGGCGCATAATGAAATCATAGAATAAGAAGAACCTTTACACTTGAACAATTTATGAAATTCTAACAATACATATTCGGCTCAAAACTAATAGCATCGGATTAGCCGATCCTAAATACATGTCTTCTATGTAACTAATTTCGGCTTAAAACAAATATGAACTGCTAAGCCGAACTGTTCATATGCACTTTCAGAGTTCAGTTTCAAGAACAGTTCGCCGCAAATATGGACATACTTTTAAGACGAACCCTACACTGTGTAACCGCCGAAAAACCCTAATTTTTGATGTATTTAACCTATTATACCAATCAAAAACATCAAATACGAGATGGGTTTTTAGAACTTACTTTCTTATCCTCATTTCAGAAGTTGGTTCTTCACTCGGTTGAATTTCCAGTTTGATTTATGGTTCGATTTCAGTTTCTACTTCTTCATATTCAATTGGTTCTTCAGTTGATTTCTTAGAATGCGTTGCCTTATTCTTTGTACGACGACCCATTATATAGTTGAGTTTAATCGATGTTCAAATTTTAACGAATCGACGATTATCAGTTTCACGGCGATGCGATGAAAAAAATAATAGTGAGGGTTCGGCAAAGGCAGAGGAGGAAGAAGAAGACTTGTTTTTGAAACTAATTTTGATAAACTGATTTTAGGTTTTTGTATTAGAGGTAAGGATAGATTAGTAATTTAAAAGGCTTAAGGGCATAAAGGTAATTGAACTACCCATAGGGTACCCCTTATAAGGTCACCCAAGATGGGACTATTGTTTTGTATGCCCTGAAATTTTTAGATATGCCCTAAAACAGGATTCTAATGTTTTTGATTGCTTTTGGCGAACATAAAAATGAGGTATTTTTATATCTAGAGTTTTAGTTTATGGGAAGATAAATTCACATACCGAAAGCAATAACTTGTGTTTGGCTAGGCAGCCGAAGGCCGTTCAAAGTTTTATGGTTATGTTTCTGGTTCTAGATTTGTGATTTGGCCATAAAGTTCCCCAAAACTGGTTATCAACATTTAATTTCGAAATAATACCGACACCTATAGTTGTTATAATTAAATTTGTAACGATTATATCTGTCACAATTGTATACAACCTAAATAACTGCGACAAAACGATTTACTAACAGTTATACTTGTAGCACGCCCTAGGCGGATGCCTATACTACCCATGTTATAAGAAAACTCTGGGTACTCGAAGCTCTTGGCTCAGACTGTTTTCCCTTGAAACCAGTTGAAGGTTCAAAGTAAGCAACGTCAGCTAAAGGGGTTGTGATGATAGTTAGAGCGACTCAATGGGTAGATAAGTAAATACAATATTGTCCCCATATTCACTAATAACATACCTTTAATAACATATCTGGATGACCGTAATAACTAAGGGGATAATTTCGAAAAGCAACTATTTGATACATCAAGGGTACATCAATCCAATATCATTGTAAAACATCGTCGGTAATTTATAATAACTTGTTTTGAATTAGATACCACAGAAACAAAAATAAAAAACCCTATGTTTTGTGGAATTTTTTGCTTCCAGATATATATAGGTAAAGTGTTGTGTAGCAGCTCGACTAATACCTTTTCTATGCAATGTATCATAACATAATTTTACATAAAAAAAAATCATAATTGTTAAGATTCATTGATATATCATTCCACTGCCCTTTTAAGGGGAGCAAGGCCTATATCGAAAATATTATCGGACTTGAACCAGAAATGAAATTAAGTCGCTGGATCTGCAAGTTTTGAAATTCAGCCGTCGAACCCCCGAAAAATCCAGGAAAGAAAATATGTGTGAACTATTCGTAACATTTATCAGATAGTATTATTTTCAATGTCTATATATAATTCCCAACTTTTTGGAAGCAAAACGTTTTAGGTTATGACTGTGGTTTGACAGTTGAAATCAATGTTGTTTGACAGTAGAAATCTCAAAATCATAATTAAAAGTTTGCGTTTGTTTATAATGGAAGCTTGCAGAACATGTGATAAATGTCAACCTTAATATATGTAGACTGGTGTTGAATAATTTTCATGATGTGTTATAACTTGGTTAGATTTAAATCACTTTCAGATAATATTTTCCAATGTTAAAAGTTAAAAACAGTCTACTCATGTAACTATGTAAGTAAGCAAGAAAATCTTCATTTTTTAAAATAGATTTTTCAGTATCATCAATTCCATCACATGCCAACCTAGCTAGAATTTGATTTCCGTCCATATTTTCTATTCATTTACCATTTATGTGAAACACCCAATATTGGACTGGAAGTGCATCTTTTTCTTCTTCTTCAGGAATTGCATCTTTTGGAGTACTTGCACTTGGAACTTCGGTTGAGTCACTACCTAAGTTAACAATCTCTTCCATACTTAAGCCTTATATCTCTTCTTCATCAGATTCATTATCTGAATATGGTTTTTATTCACCAGAGTCATAGTCATGGTGACATTCGGTCACTGAAGATGTTTTTCTATTAGACTCAGGTTTCCGTGACACCCCAACTTAATTAATTTCTTAGTTAATAAGATCACAACCTAATTTAAGCATCAAATCTAGATTACCAATTTTAAAATCATAGATACATAAAGTGATAGTAACAAACCCAAATCTGTGATACCGAACAACTTAAAGTCTCTTGAGTGATATGAATATATTAATGTGTTGTTTTACATAGATAAAAGATATACAATATCTCTAATTTCGATAAAGCTCTAAACTATGAAAATGGATATCTTCGTGCGCACCATTTCTTCTTCATTACTAAAACTTAAGTGGGAACAAGTGAGTACATCATCCCAAAGGGGTGCCCAATGGAAACCAATAACTTTCAAGTAATCACTAATATGCTCACAATTCTAAAGAAAAATAATTGAACAGTCGTCATGCATAACATGTATAAGAGTAATTTCCCAGATAACTCAGTTTATAATATTGCCTCATCTGTGCACACTTCTCGTGCAACATAAATTAGGTTATAAAGTAAAAAGTAAATATATTGCACTTCCCCTGCTATATAGCTATATTACACTTCCCGTGCTAAATAATATATATTACACGTCACATGCTAATCAACTTAGCAAGGAAATGTGGGGAGACCACGAAAAGTACTCCTCGCTGGGAAACCACACAAATTCACCAGTAACACATATCGAAAATATGACATTCTTGAAAGGAAAGTTATTCTAACGCCACCTCCTCAGATATCGCTGCCATAATAAAAACATCTGTAAAAGACCATCTCCAAATTATCCACAAAAGTGGCACTAGAATAACCAATATATGTTACTCTGATATCGCCAAACTCATTGGAGAAGACGATACAAGAATAACTCCATTCTCACAATAATAGCGCAATCCACACAAAATGCCTGCACTCCCCGTGATTCAGGAAACTACCATCCCAAGTCTAGAAGGTCTACAATCAAGCACAATATGAACTAAAACTTCTCTCTGATGCAATTTCATTTCAACTCTACCTCATACAAAAACATTTTATTTTTCATCATTTCAATTCTACTAAACCATATCAATATATTCAATCCAAGAAAATTCTACAACTCATTTACAAATACAATTCCAGCGTACCTGAATGTAGTAGCAGTTGCAAGCTTCCACTGCAATCACTATCTGCAACCATATAATCATCATTTTAACCTTTTTTCATTCTATCAATTTATTCAACTCCAACAGATTATAGCATTACCAACTCCAGATCTTTACACTCATTCTCACAATCTTCTTTATCACCTCAATTCCAACAGATTACAACTGTAATTCTCTTCATTGCATAAAACCACCACCACAACCACCTACGGTTCTCAATATATTATTGTCTTTCCATCTTATGACATCGGTACCAGTTCATACATCCTATGATCTTTTCACCTAAACTTTAACTTAGGAAAAAACTGCACACTAAATTTGAATCTCTACCAGTTCAGTTAACTATAACTGTAGCTCAACTACACTCTCATTGCATTAACACCATCACTCCTCAGTTCATCTTACTTTTTTATTAATTCTTCCATCAATCTACAACTTTAGCTCAGACCATTCTCAACTCCGTATCTGGATTCACTCCCACCATATGTAACTGCATATCCAAACATAACACTATTTTTACTTGAAAATTTCTCTCATAAGCTGTGTTAGATCATTGATCGGTTGAACCCACAAGTTTTGCTATCTCAAGCTTGTTGTCAATGTTAGTTGAACAAAACTATATCTTGATTTCTATTCTACTAAGTCAAGTCTCGAGTTAGGTTTAGAATTTGGTAGTTGAATATCATGTATCACCCTCGAAGACTGAAGATCGATGAAGATATTTGGAAAACTTCATCAACAAGGTATGTAAAGAATGAACTATTCTATTTTACTCACTATCTTACTATTTTATCTATTTGATACTATGTCGTATGAAATCTAGTAGATTTATTGCAATGAAGAAATTTCGAGTCAAGTGTGTCTTGCTAAACATCTCGAATATGATTCAAGCATTGGTTGTTAAAAATTTCTTAACAATATTAGTTCGAAACAATTTAATGTGCAATAATTAATTTTTGGATCAATTGAAAATTTCCCAAGCAATGATTTAATCATTTGGGAATGTTCCAAACATCAATAGAGAGAAATTCAGAACTTCTGATATTTCGACTCAGGGTAGGTTGGTGAACCATATTGCAAACAATATATATCTGAGTTTCTTAAATACATGAAGGTTAGCAATCTAGTTTGCAAACCGTAAGTTGAGAACGGGATAGTTCATGAACCCGGTTCACGAACTGTGGTGATCTAATTTTTAAAAAAAATTGGTGGCGAACCCGGTTCATGAATCGTGTCGATATGATTTCTCAAGAGTAGGGTTGGGGAACCCGTTTCACGAAATGTTGCACCTTGTCTCGTGAACTATTTCCTTATGATTCACGAACCGTTTCATCAACGGTCCCAGTAAACATTAGCATTGTTATGGCTCTAATAAAAACCTCTAAGACACCATTGATTACTAAATCACTTGTGTATGTGCACCATGATTAAATTCTTAAGTGTTTAAATGGACATAAAATTTCTTATAGTTCATAAGTCATATTTTCCAAAGAACGGTCATTATACACGGTTCCGTAATCAAACCACTGTGTATATTTTTCATTGTGATTTCAAGACTAATTTCCGTATGCTTAATTGAAACCCTAATTAGAGTTTCATCTAAACAAAAAAAGTATTTGCATGAAACTCAAGTTATCTTAGATTGAATTCTAAGCAACCATCAGTTTTGAACATCTATAGATAGAGATGCTCTTTTAACTGGGAAATTCAGTCCCTGATATTTTGTGTCCTAGTTGAAAGCTAGAGTCGTCCTCTATTGACCTATGTTTCCTCTGAGAAACATAATTAGGTCTACGATTAAAAGACTTCTCTTTGGGGATTCGTGAAGCCAGGACTGATTATCTTTTATCTTGATAGTTCGTATATCCTAATCTTGATTTTCTATTATCGAGGTTTTTGTAATCTCTTTCGGGCAATATAGATAGAAATCGCAAAATTATCTTCGTCCCAGACTTTCAATTCCTCAAGATAGATATCTGAAAACTTTTCTTAATTGCTTGGTTCAAGATTGTTCTTGAGAGGTGGTTAAAGATCCATACTTCTCAGCTAACTGAGCGTAAGTGTTCCGGATTGTGAGGTTTGCTAGTTTTTTCTATTTCAAACATATTTCCAAGCCTTAATCTTTGATCTAAAGGGAAATCAAATAGGTTTATCTGTTAGAGGCAGATTGGCATAAAAAAATCTTCACATAGGTTGTACCAACTCTTAGGATGTAAAGGACATCAGCTAAGGGAATCAACTAATCCTTGCAAGGTTCAAGAGATGTAAGGAGCATGATTGTAACTGAAACCCTTGAACGGTGGATTTGTTTCAACCACACCCAATATTTCTTTTAGGTGAATCATATTCTAGTTCGAAGTCTGATAGTAAGTGAAAAAGCGCGGGTCTAAAGGGATGGCAATGGGGCGGGGACCTTGAATCCTATCCCCTTCCCATTCAAGAAAACAAAAACCAATCCCCTACCAGTTACCTATTAGACGGGGACGAGGATGGATATGGGAAATACCCGTGGGGGATGGGTTATCCATAACATTAGAAGAGATATTTAGGATCCCATATATTGTTATACCATTGAAGTGAAAATTGCAAAAAAATTATTAAAAATAACGAAACTATCGAGTACAAAGGTTTTTTCTTCTGATTATTCTTGGTTACAATCCAATAAGCTTGATTATAATGCGGACTTAACAATTAACATTGTAAGATCGACCATTAATAATATAACCTGTAAGAGTGAGTTATACAAATACCTTATGTGCATTGTATCCCTAGTAAATATCTATAAACATTATATGAAACAATAACTCAATCCTACATATGAAAGGTACGAGGAGGGTATGGAGTGGGGACCTTAAATCCTATCCCCACCCCATCCCCGCATCACTAATTTTGGGGATTACCCATACCCCACCCCGTTCCCCGTTTGTCGGGTAAAACCCTACCCAATAGGGGCGGGTTCCCACGGGGATGGGTTTGGGTGGGGAAAATTTCCATCCCCATCTAACAACCACACCCAATATTTCTTATAGGAAATCTGTACGGACTAACTCCAATATAATTCCAAGAAAATCAAATAAACAGTCAGACTCAATCAAGGAAACTGTATCCAAAAGTTATATCTCTGTTTCTCAATGTAATCAGCAAATCAAACAGATAGAAATCCACGAGCCTGATTATTATGAGAAACAACTTGAACGGTACCAAAGACCAATGTTCAAGTGTCAATCAATTTCAATCAACAACCAAAGGTTGGATTTACCAATTGATTGAACTACGCACAACCCGTGATATTTCAATTATATAGAAAATATAATGCGGAAAAGAAATAACAAGTTTTGTTAACAAGGAAACCGCAAGTGCAGAAAAACCACGGGACCTAGTCCAGATTTGAACACTACACTGTATTAAGCCGCTACAGACTCTAGCCTACTACAAGTTAACTTCGGACTGGAATGTAGTTGATCCCTAACCAATCTCAGACTGATTAAGGTATAGTCGCGTTCCTTACGCCTCTGAATCTCAGCATAACTCTATTCACTTGATTCCCTTAGCTGATCTCACCCACAACTAAGAGTTGATACGACCCAAAGTCGAAGACTTGATAAACAAATCTGTCTCACACAGAAAAATATATTTTAATATATAAATTTGTCTCCCACAGAAATACCTACGAAGTTTGTTCCGTCTTTTGATAAATCAAGGTGAACATGAACCAATTAATAATCCGGTCTTATATTCCGGAAGAACATCCTAGAAATATCAATAACCTCACAATAACTTAACTATGTGGTAGTAGAACAAGTTATTGTGGAATCACAAAGAATAAGACGAATAGCTTTGTGATTACTTTTTATATATCTTACCTATCGGAGATAAATCTCGAGCAAATCTTAGAGAAGATAGTACTCAATACGATAGAACAAGTAAGATCAGAGCACGCAACTACAGAGAAAATCATTGGGTCTGGCTTCAGAATCCCAATGAAGTCTTTAAGTCGTTAACCTATAATGGTTTTAGGATAAACCTAGGTTAAAGGAGAATCGACTCTCCTCGCAACTAGTATCACACAGGAGGTGGGGGATTAGGTTTCCGAGTTGCTAGAGTTCTCACTTATATAGTCTTCAAATCAGGGTTTGATAGCTTTGGAACAAAGCAATCAATATTCATCGTTAGATGAAACCTGATTCAAGATTTAAGATAATATCTTTCCACCATTAGATGGTCTTAGCTTGATAATCAAATGAATCTAATTGTGTTACTTATAGAGTTGTTCAATTGTTTATATTCTCATAGAAGTATACAAGACACAATTGAAGCAAAATCGGATTGATTCAAAAGAATCAGTTCATGAACATTTCAGCCACGGTTTGTAAAGATTGCATTCCTTAATATTTAAATGTATTTTTTCATGAGTATGAAATCATACTTAACCGATTTAGAACTTGAACCTCTTAAATTTTCAAACGGGTACGCAAACTCAAGTTTCAGACATTGGTCACAAGCCGCCAGTTTGGAAATGGGTACGCAAACTGTAGCTCCGGACCGAACTTAGTTGAAACCATTTGCGAACGGGAACACAAACTTAGTTCCCGGACTTTAACAGTAAAATTAGTTTGCAAATGGGTATGCAAACTTAAGTACCCTGAATTAAACAGTTGAATAAGTTTTTGAACGGGTATGCAAACTTCCAGTCCTGAATTTCGTCAAAAAAATTCGTACACTTAGGACACAAACCGTAATGTATCCAGACATGGGTTTTAACTCTTAACTCCTATTTCAATCATTGAAACATTCTTAAAAGATGGCAATAGCTGCCTCACACAAACTATTAACTTATAAGCAATTTTCAAGTGATCGAATGATAAATACTAAACATTCCGAGCCTACATCAAATGACTGTTTCACACAAATCATGTAAGATGTTACCAGGTGATTTTCACATGATCATCTTTTGACTTTCGTTAAGAATAATGATGAACGTAGTTAAAGAAAAAAGATTTCCAACACATATTCCGAGAAAGATATAAGCGAGTTAAACTCAGCTAGAAATATCAAATATGTATAATGTAAAGTCTATATAGCTATACGACTTTGTCTCAATAGGAGATAGAGTTTAATAGACTTCTGAGTCATAGATGAGTTCAAGTCTCCACATACCTTTTGTTGATGAAGTTCCACAAGCTACCCTTAGTAGTTCTTCGTCTTCAATCGATGAACACCGTGAATTCTAAAGCTCAACTACACATTTTATCCTAATCCGAGACATAGCTATAAGTAGACTAGAAATCAAGACTTATAGTTTTGACAAGTAAACTTGACAAACAAGCTTGAGATAGCAACGCTTACGAGTTCGACCGAGCAGTGCTATAATAGTAGGCTAGTTTCTGTAGCGGCTTAATACAGTTTGGTGTTCAAATCTGGATGAGGTCCCGGGGGTTTTCTGCTATTGCAATTTCCTCATTTTCAAAATGTTAGAGCATAGCTCGGTTGAACCCACCAAGCGTTGGTATGTCAAGTTTGGTTGTCATATTTTAGTGAACCAAAACTCATTTAAAGAGTCGTTTGATTATTTACTAGAGTCAACTTCGTATAGGTTAGCTAGAAAGTTACTAGGATATGAGACTTACAAGTATTACGTGAAGACTTGAAGAATGTGAAGAAGTAAAGAACTACAACAACGACATCATCCTTCCACTTGAGGTTAGTAATATTTTACTTGAACTGTTTCATTCCTAACGTATTCAATTCGTGCATATTGAAAACATAACTGCAAAGCTGTGAATGATTATGCTCTATTTAGACATAATATTAAGGAATTACAATACGAAGTATAACGTCTATCTTTTGAACTTCGTATATAAGACATCAACATAAACGTATGAATGCTATTGTGATTATGTATGGGTATGGGTGAAGATTTCTTCCTAGGAAAAAATGTTTTACATTCGTTTAAAGGAAGTAAATTCATAAACTTGTTTTGTGAATCGAAAGGGAAATCGCTAGGCTTATTGTTATTGTTATTCATTGCAAATCTTTTTGAATTACCAATATGTGTGTTTAGTATAACTGTTCATAACTTGTTTATGTATCTTGGTAAAACTATTCACAAGGCCTAACTTTTGTATTGGTATGACTTTTATTAGTGAAACCGATCTTAAGTAATCACCTGAGATGGTAAGATCGATATCTTGAAATTGGTGTGACTATATACTAGACATTGGGTAATCGATCCTAGTAAGAGGTGTGACCGATCACAAGAGAGTGTAATCGATCCTTGTAAGAGTTTTAACAAGTTTTAGTAAGTTGGTGTAACCGATCCTATAACTTGGTCAACCGATCACAAGTTTTACCATAAGAAGTGGTAACCGATCCTAGTACTTAGTTAGCAATTTTATGGTAACTAGTGTAACCGATCCTAGTACGCACTTGGAGGTAGAACCGAAACTTTATGTTGAGGTAGAACCGTGAAACCCATTAATGGTGATTTAATAGGATAATCAATCACATAGTTCTTGGAAGTCAGATGAACCAATTCTAAACTTGTTTGGAAGCTTGGCACATCGGTTCCAAGATTGTAAATATGAAAAAGGATTTACAAAGTAAAGATGTCGACATACTTTGAACATGTGCAGTAACTCTTATTTTTTATTGTTCAAAGATATTCCTTAATAGCTAAAGGAGAATCCCGGATCGAAATAAATTAAGAATTTTTTAATTAAGGTTTTTAGTTTTATATGCTTTTAATTTCCAGCAATTAAATGCATATCTTTAGAAAATAAAAAATTAGTAATGTGCATTTACTAATTGGAGATTTTCTACTGAGATTTCGGTCAATATTTGGACAGAGCATTTCCAGGAATTATGAAAACCGAATTTGGAAATATATTGCATATATTGAGAATATTTTCGGTTTTGGAAATTACTTGGTGTCCAAACTTCCTTGTCTATAAATACCGAAGTTTGCATTTCTAGCAAACTAATCCTCAGAGCCAGCAAAACTACCTAGTTGTGTTGTTACTGGTGGAGCCGCCTATTCGAAGAGGAAAGTAACCTAATTAGGAGAAATCTCTTACGGCCGCTCGGTTTAAAAACTTCTTTGGGATTGATAAGCTCTATTAGTACCGTTGGTGGGAAACTAGATAATTGCAGTTTATTATTAGTTTTCGATTAATTTGATTGACTAACGGTTGTTGAACTTTGATTGCACCTAGTTTGTTTATGCTTGAGAATCTTCTCTTCTGATATAAGATTCACTCAAACTAGATCGAAGTTTCGACGGGAGATCTTTAGACTGTTTGTAGATCTAAAGACGACTTGTGATAATCCATTGTTATCAGACTCCGTTCTGTGTGTGATTGATCACAAGAGATTAAAGTTGTTTGTGTGCAGGTGTTTATTGAAGATCAAAGAAGATTTGAAGACGAAGAAGATTTCTGATTTGGGTTCATAATCTTTGGTGTGCACAAAACTTGTTTCGGCTGGAAAGGGATCCAACTATAATCGGTCTATCTTTGTGATATATTGGATTGATTAGTTGAGTAGATCGGCATCAATACAATTCTTTTTGATTCAAAGCATTGATTGCAAAATCTAAACAATTACTTTAGTAGTTGTTATTGGATAGATCTAAAAACCTGACAAAGGAGTTTTTTTGGATAAACGGAAGAGCCTTTTGTCAATCTCATATCACGTTGTTTGAAAAAAGTTGTTACCGAACAGATTTGTTGTGCATTTACTGTTTGGAATACGAACCAAAGGAATTGTTCCAAGTGCATGATTTATTGCAAGTTGGAGGCACAGGGATACTGAGGGAACTAGGTGAACTAAAGGTTTAGTTGCTTGGTCTAAACTATACGAAGTTGGTTTGATTTTGTATAGCGGCTGAAATCTGAGAGTATTCAATTCTGGACTAGGTCCCGGGTTTTTTTTGCATTTGCGGTTTCCTCATTAACAAAATCTTGCTGTGTCTTTTACTTTTCTATTTCCGCAATTATAATTGTTTTATTATAATTAGAAGTAAAATACACAAACGTTAATTCCTATTTACTTGATAGCAATCCTATAGTGTTTGGTTAAGTCCGAACCTATTATCAAGTAAACATACTTTGTTGTTGTATTGTCTCGATTTTGTATCCATAGTCAATCACACAAGTTATCTTGTTGTCGTATTATCTCGATCTCGTATCCATAGACGATCACACGAAGTGTGAACCGATTAGTTGTATTGTCTCGACTCAGTCCATAGACAATCACTTTTGGAGAAAGGACTTATAGGTGGAAAAGTTTTAGATTGAGGTATATTTTGGTACCCTCGTCTTTTCACAAAATTTCTGGTGTCTTGTGTTTTTCCCTTTCCGATTTATATTGTTTATCTTTGCAATTGGATTTTCACAAGTAGTATGTATTCAATCTTAGTAGATACATCCACATTAATTGTGATCGATTACAAGACCCGTTCTTATAGAATTCTTTTCTTGAAAGATAGATAACAAGTTTCCTACTTGGGAAAATTCCAATTGAACTATTTAGATATGACTAGATTGATCTTGGATATTGATTTTTGGGATCGTCCAAGTACTCTTCTTAACAATCAGGTTCACGGACTCTATTGTTTAGGCTTTATGATTTAGAAGAAATAAAAATATAAACTCCGTATGCATATTGTCAAGGATCATTAAGTTGGTCTACTTGCGTTTGTATTAGGTATTGTCCATACAGGTTGCCGAACAAAAAAGTTAGTGGTGTACTTAGTATCCTTTCCTTTTCAACCCGAACTCTATTATCAGAGTTATAGTTTGCTCCATGAAGGTGCAACATCTTCCACCTATACCTGTAAATACTAACAGTTATAGTTTCATTCAAATATTACTCAATAATATCATTTTCCAATACTAGAACTCATCCAAAAGATTATTAAACCACCATCTCCCTACCCATTTATTGTTTCCAAAAACACCATCAAATCTACCTTTAATTATCTCATACCACCAGACTATAATTATATAACCACTACCACCAACAACATCTAAGCTATTATACAAACTTATCTATTCTAATCTCTGTAAATTACTCAACCATACAAAAACCTTAATTTGTGAAAGAAAAAGCGAACCTAATCTTTAATTCCCCACTTAAGCTCTCATCAGAAATCAAATCTTCAAATTAACCCCTTAATCTTTTTCTTCATAGTATGTTCTTAAAACCCATCATCGATTACTCAATTTCATATCAATTCGTAACAAATCAGTTGTCAATTTAAATAAAACCCCTAAGTAAACTTTTTTACCAACATTTACATATTAATTGAGAATAAACTGTTTCACTAATTCATTCCAATCATATCATCTTCCTACAGAAATAACAATCAACTAGAAACCCTGAATTCACGTACAATTTTTTCTCCTTTCTGTGACTAATCAGCTTCAACACTATCATGAATTCTCTCGATTCATAAAGTTAATAAGCTACCATGATTCACTCAGACAAAACTAGATTCAATTCTGTTGAATTGAAATCGCCAGACATAAGAAAGAAGAGTCGAAGAGGATGAAAGAGAAGAAGATGAGATACATGACTTTTCTCTTCGATTTGGCAGCTAATATGATACGGGAAGTCCGAGAGGATTGATGTAACAAATAATGACTGGGGTGACTTGAGTGAATACCTGATTTCCTTAAAAGTACTTGTCTACGAAACGACTATTTTACCCTTCACATAACTCAGATGATTTCTTTTTCATACGCTATCCGAATGATATGTTCAAGTAGTCCGTTTCGCATACTTTTCGATACCTATCCAATGGTACTAGTTTCATTTCCAGGTTATTATTTGATTAATTTCTATTAGTTAATGTTCATGTTTAGTTAATCAAGTCATAAGCAGTTAAGTCGTCTCTTAACCAGTCAAATAAGGTTGACTAGATTACGAGTCATTACAACTTCCTATCTGGGTAAGCTTTATAATGCATTCCTATCTGGGTAAGCTTTATAATGTATGTTATTCAACAAATGCTCCATGCATATATTGAATAACCATTTTCTTTCATGCTCTCCAAGGCCATCCATATTTGATCTATGGTGAGCTGCAAGTTTTCTTTTTTCTTTTCTTCATAACCATTCATTTCTCCTTTTTGTCGCGCCTCTGGGATTTTTCTTCTTCAATACCATCCGTTTATCGCACCTCTAGGATTCCTTCCTGTTCAACACCATTCATCTCTCGATGTCAATGCACATTCTCCATAATTTCATTTAAATTTTTCTGCTCCATAAAAATAATCTTATAGAGCATACTCGGCAAAAGCTGAAACACAAACATAAATATACATTTTTTGTGACTACTGATTCTATACACTTATCTGAATTCCAAATAATAATAACATAAATACATATTTTTATCAGTTAAGACTCTATAAATTGTATATATTTTTGTCAGTATAGTCTTCATATGCATAGATAAATTTTAGGGCCATATTATTACCATATGCTCTTGGTATGTTGCTCTCTTTTGGTAATGTAAGTGGTTGGACAAAATGAGTATGCTCAGCATACCATAGATGTAACAAAAAAGAGATTGATTAGGAATGTGAAACCATATGTATGTTTTTAATAAAATATAAATGCATTTGTAAATCTCACCAAAAAAATATATAACACAACCAATATTTTCTTTTGAAGATGTCAATGAATCAAGATGGCTAGGACCCATTTTCAAGATAACGAACTAAACCTATGTATTTCTCATTCAATTGGCTTGCATCTTTTTTTTGAAAAGAATAATCCACACACATAAATGGAAAAATCAGCCTCACAATGTCTTTATTACGTTTTTCTATTTCTTCTTATACTCTTTTTTTCTCTTTATTGTCTTTTCCATTTATTTCTTTTGCTTTTCATTTTTGTCATGAGCCTTTTTAACTAAATCCAGTATTGCATTTTCTATCAATAATATCGATAAAGTCTTGTCGCTAGAAATTCTCTTATAAAAAGTAATATTTTTAAATCCGACTCCATTCATAAGAGTCGCATTTTTTGGTCTGCATTCCATTCTAGGTAACCCAAGTATGCCACCAAGTTCGAATATGCATTTTTTATTTACTCTAAAACTCAAATTGTATGTCATTTTTGTCTAATCTCCATTTTGTAGCACCATATTACCTTTGTTAAAGCATCATCTATTTTCTCTTAGTGTACTTTGTTCTCCAGAACATCAAAAAGAGCTTACCATAATAAGCATCCTTTATCTTACTCAATAGAGTATCAACCATTACAAACTTTAATCCTTTTATTTTATTTACATAAGTAAATAGTGAAACAAAAGTTGTTATATATGGTTTTGTACCAGTCGAGCCGAAGCCTCTTTTTTACGATCTACATAAACACGACACAGAAACAAACTACGTGTTTCAGAAAAAAAATATCCACAGTATATGTAATGACCTGTCCCTCCACCGATATTGTCCCCACTTAACCTCTGGGGTCATCCGGCAGTGTTGGGTTTTCAACGGGCATTGCTGCGGTAATCCAGCAACAACTTCCCGGGAGGTCACCCATCCCTGGATTGCTCCCGCCCGAGTACGCTTAACTGCAGAGTTTTCTGTCAACTCTGGAGCCAAATGTGCTGAAAAGGCCTCGACGTTAGGAAAGGAAAAATCATTACTTATTTTCCATTCGGCCAACCACTGCCGAATATCAGGGTATTACAATACCACCACCTTAAACTGGAGCCGTCCTCGGCTCTAGAATATATTCTCAAGTCCAGATCTCCGATGTTCCCTGCCCCTCATGAGAAGCACCTGGACCAAGCCCGTCTAGCGTACCTTCCCACCCTCGGCAGGTGACCATTCATTGGCTCTGATACCATTTATAATGACCCGACCATCCACCGATACTATCTCCACTTAGCCACTGTGGTGATCCGGCAGTGTGGGGTTTTCAACGGGCATCGCTGCGGTCATCCAGCAGCAACTTCCCGTGAGGTCACCCATTCCTCCGTTGAAAACCCCATACTGCCGGATGACCACAGTGGCTAAGTGGGGACGGTATAGGTGGAGGGACGGGTCATTACAAATGGTATAAGATCCGACGACGGGTCACCTGCCGAGAGTGGGAAGGTACGCTGGATGGGGTTGTTCCAGGTGCTTCTCTCATGAGGGGCAGGGAACGTCGGAAATCTTGGCTTGAAAAAGTATATCCCGGATTCGAGGATGGCTCCAATTTAAGGTGGTGGTATTGTAATATCCCGATATTCGGCAGTGGTTCGCCGATGGAATGGAATATAAGTAATAGTTTGTCCTTTCCTAACACCGAGGCCTTTTCAACATAATTGGCTCCAGAATTGGCAGAAAACTCTGCAGTTAAGCGTGCTCAGGCGGGAGTAATCCAGGGATGAGTGACCTCACTAGCGTAAAATCAAAAATTAAGTCTGCAAGAAAAAGACTTAACATCACTAAAAAGGACTGGTCCTAGGAGCCCTAGAATTGTAGTTTTATTTCCCAAAACGACTGAATCCGAGGTTCTTTTAAGTTTTTAAATTACGACTATCTGCAATAGACTGACAATATGGACTAACATATACAGACGTTTCTTTAATTTAATATTAAAAACTATAAAAGCTAATCTACAATTTTGGGAAGTCTTTAACTAGGCTGAATAACTTCAGAAAAAACTGATTCGTCTGAATCGCAGTCTAACTGGTATATCTGACTGAACCTATTTCAGAAAATCTGAATCGTCTGACTTACTTCTGACCGAAGATTAGAAACTCATTAAATTAAAATTAGAAGTTCATTTCACACACTAATCAAAACATTCACCATTCTTTGAAATTTGTTGTACCATATTAACTGAATGTGAATTGAGCCGACTCTAAGGTCAAAACCCCAAAAAAACTACATATGTAACTATTGAATTCACACCAATATAAGTTTTTACATTCGGTGGAAACCAACCTACAATGAAATAAACTAAAACCAGCAAAAAGATGAATTGCGCTGCCCAACTGATCCGAATAGTATACCTTGAACATGCCAAGAGCTATCAACTGCAAATGCCATGTAAGAGCCTCCACTTGTTTTTCAAGTTTATCCTTAGCTTCTTCAAGTGCACCAATTTCTATTGCATCCTGCAAAACATTGAGTTGATAAAACTCAGTTACATAATTCACCCGCCCATGTCAATAGTAATAAGAACAATTATGAGCATCCAGATGTCCCAACAACCCATGATCAGATATATAGAAAGTACTTGGAATACTAACATAATCTTGATTCAGAAATCATTGCAACTGACACCAAGTACTTAAAACTATCAAAATTATGGAGCTTCTCAACTAACATAATAAGATTAAAAGATAGGAAACGGTAGGAGACCTAGTTAAATTATGAAAAAAACAATCCTACAAAAACGTAACGAAATTCGTAAGGAATTACCAGTCCTTGCTAATGTTTATTTATCTGCTGTAAGAAGCCCAAAACCTAAGCTCCATGACATTGCTAGGATTGTCAAATTCAGAGTTAAGAATTTCCATGTCGACATATGCAAGGTAGAAATTTTATCTCATCTGCAATCAACAGGTAAATTCAACATTATAAGTTGAAACAACATGACCATCTTTAGCCATACAAATATGATATATGTCATATCATACCAAACAGATAGGTGTGATTAGATTCTGGAATATTAAAAAAAAGGGTATAAAAATAGTAGATATGCAAAAGAGAAATGAAATCCCCATTCAATCTACAAATCAATTGCTTGTGCCAGCCACTTGTATATTAATCACTAAGGTTGCATACAATACTTCACAATGACAAAAGCTATTAGGACTACGCACATGTCACACCATAGAAAATCGAAAGAATAAGTTTCATAGTGACAGCTGTAGCTAGTGGACCTACTGGTACTCATCTTTATAGGCAATTGCTAGCATTCTAGTCAAAATGTCACATCTATTTCATATAGAACTTCAATACAGAACTAACAGACTCATGTTCTTGTTACAACCTTCCTTAAAAGTGTTTCAAGTATTATGCCATTCCAAAAATGAACACATACTCTTTAATTTCCTTAGATGCCTTCTACTTCATTCAAGGAGCAAACTCAACCCAATAATAACCACCCACTCCAAACCTAAAAGATAAACAGGACGCCAGCTTTCAAGGAATAGGCCAAAGATGAGAAAATAAGATATTTTGTTTCTTATTCAGATAAATAGATCTAATAAATGTTGCAAGGAAAAAAAGGAAAAAGGAATAGAATCACATTTGTCCACAAAAGAATCTTAAAATGTCCTTTTTTAAGGCAATTTTATGATGTGAGCCACCTTTTCATACTTCCCTCAAACCCCATGATAGTCCAACTTATAAAGTGACTGCTAGTACGAGTACTAAGGTCAAAATAAACTAAGGTCGACAAAGCATGGGATAAGCTTGAACTAGAAACCCAAGTTGTTCAAACACTCTACAATTCACAACCGATGGCTAAAACCAAAAACGCTTATAACAAATGTTAAGCTTAAGCATAAGCTACAACAAATATGTCCTAAGTCATAATCCACTTTCAAGAAAGGGTAATATTTCCATCAAGACCCTTACTGAATTTCACCTATGCGTGATATAAAGAAATCAAGTCTAATATATAGTAACAGTATATCATCACGATGAAGGGATGCATTTTGTGCATCGACAAGACTGATAACCTGCAATAATTCACAACTTTAGCACAAAAAAATGAAACTAACCCTGATAATCTTAAGGGTATGTCTTTCGCGAAATTAGTCAATGAGTGCCAGCTCCTCGGCATTCGGATAGCAAGCTTATACCACCAACTGTACGACTACTTCCTAATCTTCATCTATAATGTACTAAGCTCCAAGTACACTTGCAAAGCAATCTCTGGAGATGCACTTTGGATTTCATGCTATCCATATATGTACCATTTCAGTTGCATTCATCGTTGTCTGGTACGTACTCTTTATACAGTCACTTCTCATAAACTCTAACATCTTTGGAGTCACTTCCTATAGCACACAAAAGATCAGTAAATAAGATTATTATAAAAATTCTAAATCCATATCCATATATGCATTGCATACCTTTCTTGGAGCTCTAGTACCACCACTGCATCACTACAATAAGCTACAAACAGAACTGAATGTGAATGACATACAACCTAAGTAATTCCATTTTTTTTTAATAGATTTCCACAAATAATGAAGCTTATGTATCCTCCTTTGTTAATATATCCATTGTAGTAACCAGCACCCTGTTCCAAACCCCTGAAAAGTAAACCAAGATTCTTCAATTCAAATAAGCAAACAAAATAAAAATATAAACTCTAACTTTACTTGTTGATACTCAAGCAAAAATAACAAAAAATCCATCAAGAGAAAATCAAATTGGGAAAACACTATCAATTAATCGGGAAAAAAAACAGATCTGGCCTTCTCAGCATACAATTTATGGAGCAACTTTTTTTCCCTTCTCTTTGGAGCCACATCCCACATGTCCATACCGATGTGCTTCAGCGGCAAAATTAACAAAATCAATGTACAAATCAGTTACAATAAAATTGAAATTGAGAAAATTAACATGCTTCAAACAAAAAAAAAGAAGGAAAATTAGGATTTTCATTATGTGTTTCTTACCCAGCAATTAGTTGTTTGTAGATGTAATACTGAGAATTACCCATACCACAAAAAAAATCCAACACCAGTTAGGGTTTTCATTTTGTACTCTTTTTTAACTTCTTCAAATGGTTAAAAATCAACATCGGTTATTAATCAATTGACGACCTTGAATAGATCTGGTGAATTGAACGATTATTAGGGTTCTGAAATTGGAAAAGTTTGGGTTTTTAGAGAGATGACAGGGATGAGTGACCTCCCGGGAAGTTGTTGTTGGATGACCGCATCGATGCCCGTTTGTTGATGGTGGTTTTCGGTTTAGGGCTAAAATCGTGAAACCCTGTATTTAATACGCTGTCATCCTGCAAAGGAACAAAAGCCATTTGAAAGTGATGAGTGCATAAACCTTTTTACTTACATATGTATTGAGCAATTCAACATATTTACTAAATTTATCCAGAATGATGCGTGAAGCAACAATCCCAGATATTTTGTAAATTTTAACCTATTGCATTATTCACGAATGCATGACCTGCCTTGTATTTCCCTATGCTATGTTCCCAGCCGAACTCTCAATATCGGCATGACATGACGATTAATGTTCACTCACAGCGGAGTAGCATGAATCTCCTGAAGTGTCAGTATTGAGACCTGCATGAAAACACTCATATAGGCTACACCACCCTCTGACAAAGAGATCAGTGTGTTTACACACTTTTTAATTAAAAGTTAGCGCGATCGAACGCGTTTAAATTCCTTAAGGAAAATCTAGACTGTCCATATCAGTCTTAAAAAACGATCACGACCAAACGATTTGGCCACATAATTCAACAGGCCTAGCCTACTCCTAGCGGAACTAGGCGATCATCCTGATAAACACCGACGGGCCCACTAACATCCCGACCGGTCGAAATTCTTTTAGCTCATCCTCTACACCATTGAACGCTCGCCAAAACATGGATGATCGCGTTGTTTTTAAAAGAGCTCAAGCGAGCTAAAACCGACAAAAACGGTCTCAAAAATATCACGACCGCCCAACATAGCTAGCCTAGTTGGACGGCTTAGATTTTCCTTCGAACAATCAAAGAAGTGCTGGCGTGTTTACCGGCGACCCAGCTACACCGATCGACTTGCCCACGGCAAACCAAGAGTGTGTAGAATCGCTTGCCCAAAGTAGGGTGAACACGCTGCTTTAGAAACCCTAAATTGCATTTGCGGCAACGAGATACTGTCGCAAATCAATCACAATCGTCCATCTTTGCCGGCCAAAGTGAGTGGCTTAGATTCAATTTCAGGCGGCCCAACAGATGTCAGCACGCTCACTGACGACCCGCCTTTGCATAAGGCCGATCGGCCTTCTAAAATTAGCGCCCAGCGCTTTCAATCGATCAGCCAAAATAAGGTTGGCCGCACGGCTCCTAAACCCTAAATTACATCAACGGTAATATGTAACTGCCGCAAATCATCCCATCCATCCAACTTCGCTAGCCTAGTCGAATGGTGTAGATTTGTTTTCAGACGTCCAACAAGGTAATGCTGTGATCATCGGCCACCCCTCTTCCACAGGGAGTGATCGACCAAGTGGTAGCTCACCCATAGGGTTCCCAAACGATCGCCCAAAGGTGGCCGGTCATGCTACTTTTTTAAGACGTTCAATTCGCGACTAATTTGAACGAGCTCTAAAACAACGATGTTTCATGCACATCGATTATTTTCAGCTGCTTGTTTAAAAGCGATGCTTTATATACATAGATCATAAGCGATGTTTTATAAATATTGATTTCACAAATAATTTATTATTTGACCTAAAAGCACTATGTGCTGCTTTTAGCGGCGAGTCTCACGACTTGACCCATTTACTCGAGACATCAAACATGTCACAAACTGGGGGATGCTCACTGGGTTATTGATCTGGCAGTTTACAGCGTACGGCATGCAACGCGCCCATTACGAGAAAGTGTCAGGAAAGAACGTACGGTTAGCAGCAATGACAGTAGTGGGTGAAAGTGTGACCAGTTTTTCCTCATAATGGAAACGTGGTGATCACCACTTTGTACACAACCCCACCTCTCCACTACTTAATCACCTCCACTTCCTACGAGATCAGGGGTGCTCGAACATGACTTGTATAAATAGGATGTCAACCTACTTCAAACACAAGAACACAAGTGTTATCAACACGAGTATCCAAAAAACACCGTGAACTGATAGCTTACATTCTGCAAGCCAGTTCTACATTCTGATACAAGTCATAAAACAGCCACACCTTCATAATTCAACATTTTGATCTCAAACACCTTCTTCGCTTCCCTCCCTGAGATCAACCATTCTCCTTCACTTTATGACCGAAGCAAGACTGGATTGGCCATTTCTTGGTTTAGGCAAGGATTGTACAGATTTATCTCTCGAATCTAAAGTACTCCCGTGCAGTGCATTTGTTTAGGATTTGAATTCGTTTCTCATCAATACACCCAAATTTACCAAAATCAGTTTTTACCCCAAAACACCGTTGAAAACCCCGCACTGCCGGATGACCACAATGGCTAAGTGGGGACAATATCGGTGGAGGGACGGCTCATTACAAATGGTATTAGAGTCGACGATAGGTCACATTCCGAGGGTGGGAAGGTACGCTGGAAGAGGTTGGTCCAGGTGCTTCTCATGTAGGGCATGGAACATCGGAGATCTGGGCTTGCGAATATATTCTGGTGCCGAGGACGGCTCCAATTTAAGGTGGTGGTATTGTAATGCCCCGATATTCTGCAGTGGTTGGACGAATGGAATATAAGTAATGATTTGTCATTTCCTAATGTGGAAGCCTTTTCAGCACATTTAGCTCCAGGGTTGGCAGAAAACTTTGCAGTAAAGCGTGCTCGAGGGGGGAGCAATCCAGGGATGGGTGACCTACCGGGAAGTTGCTACGGGATTATCGCAGCGATGCCCGTTAAAAAACCCACACTGCCGGACCACCGCAGTGGCTAAGTGGGGACAGTATCATTGGAGGGACGGGTCATTACAGTATAGGCAATCGGTACTGCAAAAATATCAGATAAGTATAAAAACAAAACAATATATATGCAATCTTCACTCTCATTATGAACTGCATCTGATGAAAAAAATAAAGAATCAAATAAAAATGTATATAATAATAACATTTTATGGTACCTACACTATAGGATTGTAATAAACTTCAATCGCATGTATCGAAAATCAAATAAACAACATTTGCTTAACCGAAACAAACCATGAGCCATAATTGATCCTATAAAAAATCAACTGGTGTATAAATAGGATTTTAATAAACTTCAATCGCATGTATCGGAAATCAAATAAACAACATTTGCATAGCCAAAACAAACCATGAACCATAATTAATCATATAAAAAATCAACTGGTATATGAAAAATCAAACAATCTGCACTCTAGGATTATAAAAGGAACTTCTATTGCATGTATAAAATTATCAGATCATAATAGAACATAAAAAAAAAGTAAAATAAAATGTTGGATCTAAATAGGAATAGTATGTGTATATGTTACTGCTTTTAGACCTTTTGCTACTTGAAAAGCGGGGGTCTAACAACCTCACCTAATATTTCGTTTAGGCAATCCATATGGACAAACTCCAATATAATTCCAAGAGAATCAACTAGACAGTCAGACTCAGTTAATGGAAATATATCAAAGAGTTGTATCTCTATTTCACAATGTAATCAGCAAATCAAACAGATAGAAATCTGCGGGCCTAATTATTATGTGAAACAACTTGAACGGTACCAAAGACCAATGTTCAAGTGTCAATTAATTTATATCAACAACCAAAGGTTGGATATTCTAATTGATTGAACTGCGCACAACCTGTGATATTTCAATTATATAAACAAATATAATGCGGAAAAGAAATTACACAAACACCAGAAATTTTGTTAACGAGGAAACCGCAAATGCAGAAAACCCCCGGCACCTAGTCCATATTTGAACACCACACTGTATTAAGCCGCTACAGACACTAGCTTACTCCAAGTTAACTTCAGACTGGAATGTAATTGATCCCTAACTAATCTAACACTGATTAAGGTACAGTCGCGTTCCTTTCGCCTCTGAATCCCAGCAGGAATCTACGCACTTGATTCCCTTAGCTGATCTCAACCACAACTAAGATTTTCTACGACCCAAAGTCGAAGACTTGATAAACCAATCTATCTCACACAGAAAAGTCTATTGAATAGATAAATATGTCTCCCACCGAAATACCTATGATTTTTGTTCCGTCTTTTGATAAATCAAGGTGAACAAGAACCAATTAATACACCGGACTTATATTCCTGAAGAACATTCTAGTAATATCAATCACCTCACAATAATCTTAATCGTATGGTAGCGAAACAAGATATTGTGGAATCACAAACAATGAGACGAAGATGTTTGTGACTACTTTTTATCTTGCCTAACGGAGATTAAATCTCGAGCAAATCTTAGAGAAGATAGTATGCAAGATAAGAACACGCAACTACAGAGAAAATAGTTGGGTCTGGCTTCACAATCCCAATGAAGTCTTTAAGTCGTTAACCTATAATAGTTTTAGAAAAACCTAGGTTAAAAGAGAATCGACTCTAGTCGCAACTAGTATCACACAAGAGGTGTGGGGATTAGGTTTCCCAGTTGCTAGGGTTTTCCTTTATATAGTCTTCAAATCAGGGTTTGCAATCAATGTTACCTTGGTAACAAAGTATTCAATATTCACCGTTAGATGAAAACCTGATTAAACTCAAGCTAATATCTTTCAACCGTTAGATCGAACTTTGCTTGTTATAGACAAATGAAAAGTGACTTCATTTAGATATGGGTAACCGTACCTAAACATGTACACCTTGTTGGCTCAACAATAGTTAACCGAAGTTAGCCATTTGAACACTTTCATATTAACCTTGTTCATCTTAACATAACTAGTTCAAATGACTCAAATGAAACTAGTTATAGAGTTGCTCAATTGTTTATATTCTCATAGAAGTATACAAGACACAATTGAAGCAAAATCAATTTTGATTCACTCGAATCAACTCATGAACATTATAGCCACGGTTTGAAAAAGATTGCATTCCTTATTATATAAATGTATTAGTTCATGAAAAAACCGATTTTAGAACATAACCTACTCAAGTATGCAAACGGGTACGCATACTTAAGTGTCCAGACTTAGTTTAGGTTCGCCAGTATGCGAACGGGTACGCATGCCTCCAAACTCAGTTGAATTCTCGGACTTGAACTTACGCTGGTACACATACGGGTATGCATATTAAGTTCCCGGACTTTCAACTAACCAACCAGTACGCATATGGGTATGCATACCATGGTTCCCGGACTTGGAATAACTTCCAACAGTTAGCATACAAGTACGCATACTGTGTTATATCCAATCACGGTTAATTGTTCTAAACTCCCATTTCAATCATGGAAACATTCTTAGAAAACGACAATAGCTGTCTCACACAAACTAGTAACTTCAAAGCAATTTTCAAGTGATCGATAGATCAATACGAAACATTCCGAGTCTATATCAAATGACTGTCTCACACAAATCATGTAAGATGTTACCAGACGATTTTCACATGATGATTTTTTGACTTTCGTCAATAATATAAGATGAACTTTGTTAAAACGAAAGCTTACCAACACATATTTCGAGAAATATGTAAGCGAGTTAAACTCAGCTCGAAATATCAAATGTGTATAATCGAAGTCTATATAGCTATATGACTTTTGTCTCAAATAGGAGATAGAGTAGATAGACTTTTGAGTGATAGACGAGTTCAAGTCTCCACATACCTTTTGTTGATGAAGTTCCACAAGCTCCCCTTAGTAGTTCTTCGTCTTCAATCGATGAACGTCGTGAAGTCTAAAGCTCAACTACATTTTCTATCCTAATCCGAGACTTAGCTATAAGTAGACTAGAAATCAAGACTTATAGTTTTGACAACTAAACTTGACAAACAAGCTTGAGATAGCAAAGCTTGCGAGTTTGACCGAGCAGTGCTCTAAAAATCTCCCCCTTTTTCAATTTTAATGACAAAACTATCAATACATATAGATTACAAAATAAATAAACTTTGTAGCTTCTCGTCTAAATGCTTGATTTCCTTGGTTCTTCAACATTACTCGAAATCTTCGTCACTTCCAAGTAATCCAGTGATTCTGAACGTGTTAAACTCAGCATCATAGTTGTTGAAGATCTGTAGCTATAATAATTAGAAAACAGTAGCTCTCAATCATTATTATACAGTGTCATAGTATTATTACACAGCATCAAAGTCCAATTGCATCACAACTTTGACAACAATACTATGGTGATATGTATCACCCCCCCTTAGTCAATACTTCATCTCACAATGAAAACCACTCCTCCTTACATAATGATCCGTAAACCATATGTATTTGTAGTGTGAACTACACAATAATTCTCCCCCTTTCTGTCAATATAAATTGGGAAAGGTACGAAAACTAGTGCGATCATAATGAAATTATCATAGAGATACTTCATGAATAAAAGAGAACATATCAACGTTTTTTCGATGATTTCACATAGTCGAAACTTAGTGTATTCATCAAAGAGTTTATAAAGATACAAGAAAACTCCTACAATATTCCACAGCCGCACTCCCCACAAAGATTTGGCAATGAAGCACAAGTTCAATTAAGAACTCTCCCCCATAAAATGCCATTCCTAAAAGAACAACAAGAGCGACCTTATTTTACAAGAAAATAAGGATTTCTTTAGACATTAACAAATTAAATGAAACATGAATTTGTATCCAAAAAACTCAATTAAATTAACCACAAAGAAACCTCAATGATTAATTTAACCGGAAATGCTCAACATAAGAAAACTTACGGAGCCATACTGATGTGATTTTATGTTGTTGTAAAAAGTGATAAGTAGAGTTCGTTCAACTCGGACTTGTGAAGACTTGATTCTAGACTTATATTCCGATTAAAATAGCAAATAAACAAAGATGATATCAATATTACGAGAGTCTGGGACTTAGGATTCCACCAAACTTCACAATCAATTGGTTCATACGATGATTCATAACAATACTAGCTCTTTTATAAACTCTATTCCTTTGCAAAAAATTAGATTTTATAAAGCATTAGATGTAAATCATAAGCATAGTGCATCAAAAGTTCTTAGACTAAGCATACACTATCAAACAAAATCACAAATAATTAATGAAAATCATAAATCGATTGAAAAGCAATGCAAAAAGTCATAAGAATCGATTATAATTACCATCAATTGTGAAACATGGCTTCCTCCGTCATCCCAGTGTTGGGGTTTAGCTCATCACGCCGAAAACATGCTCAAAAGATAGAAACATGGCTTAAAAGGTGTTTTTATTGAATAAAAATAATAATACAGCGAATCTACAACGCTTTTATGGCGTTACAGAAATCACCGATACAACTGAAGTGCTGTTAATAAACGATAAATCAGTTCTATAGTTGAATATAAGACTGCTTCTGCGATGGTCTGGTGTGGGTCGAAGTTCTTCGTGTTCTTCAGCAGCAGCAGCAGCGGGTTTCCTGCAACTTTGATTTTTCGGCTCTGTGGTGTTCTAAACTTCCCCTAACTTTCGACACCCCCCTATATGACCCAAACAATCTATTTATATCAAAAATACCGATTAAATCTCTCCAGAATCTTCCAAAATCTCTTCCTTTCTCTTCACGGCAAAGTTGCGGCAATTTCTTGTTTTAGGATTTCCACGCGTTTCTGAGCTTGCCTTTTGATTCTAAACTCTTCCTTAGATAGATATCAAACTTTGGGAAGGTTTATAGCACTTTAATCTCTCTAAAATTTCCTAAAATCGGCCACACACGTGACTTTCCATATTTTGCTGTTGAGATAAAAATCCGTCGATTGAGCCCAGTTTAATAGATTTCAACACCCATTTTAGATTCCTAGACCCATAAGGAGTCTACCCTATGAAAATTAGAGGTTTAATCGACCTCAAACTCCTCCAAATCACTACCACCAAAACTGCCAGAAACGTGTATATATTTTGGTTTTGGTTTCCCACCAAAATTTAGAATTTGAACGTGAAGGGGTAAGGTTACCCCTTATCCAGTGGTCGCCCCTTATCCGTTGCTGGAGTCCGCATAACACTCGTCCCTTGGGTTGCATTTATCAACTTTTCGAGCCAATTTCGCCGCAAAAGCTTATTTCTCCAAAAACACCTACAAAGAGATAAAATACCAAAATAAGTACAAAAATGGGTACTAACAATATACACAATAGAGATGAAAATAGACACATAAATGCGTCTATCAAATACCCCCAAACTTATTATTTGCT
>JAJJMB010012638.1:5288611-5325179 GCA_023531105.1 Papaver atlanticum | reverse complement strand
ACAAAAAAAAAAAAAAAAAAAAAAAAAAAAAAAAAAAAAAAGACTAGACCAATTAGACCAATCGGAATAAATAACACTTGGATAGCAATATGTGTGTGTTCTCCCTGTCTCCGTCGCCTAAACAAGTGTGGAATGCAGGATCCACGGGAATTACCATGTAATCTGCTGACAAGAAGAATGCGCTTGGATCCAAAAGATCTAATCATGTCGTTAAAAAGAAAAAAAAAAAAATTAAAAATTAAAAATAAAATAAATAAATAAATGTGTGTTCAATAAATCGACCGCTGGTTCCCTTGTATATGCCAGACGAGTTGATCTAGAAATAGGATTATCGACCACTGGTTCCCTTGTATATGCCAGTTGTGTTGATATTAGTCAGACCGGTATCTCAGTCCATTAGGATAGGTTCATCTTGGTGGAGGCCTTCAGACAGATATGAGAAAACACCGTTCACCTAGTCAACATCAAAACCAGCTACGTTTTTCTATATCCATCTCTTAATCTTTCCATGTGCTTTGTTGACTCCGGATATTGATGTCCATAGTGCAACTATCTTAGTAGAGCTCTGTCACTTATATATGAATTTTAGTATACTCGAGTGCAAACTTGTATACAGCAATTGGAATTTCGCATCAGGGTACTTCCTCCCGTAATCAATAAGTATGCCAACCAAGGAGGTTCTTTAGTGCATTCCAAGGTTCTGCGTAGATAGCTAGGGTCTGGAGTAAAGGTTTTGTGGGTACACCTCTGGTAAACCCTCCCGAGACTATAACTCGGCCTGCTAGGGCCACCTAGGGGTTTAAAGGCTTGTTGCACATGCTAAGTGCAACCGACGATGCCTGCGACAGAGAGTTAGGATTTTATTTTGTAGTTTTAATTTGCTCGGGACTAGCAAATAATAAGTTTGGGGGTATTTGATAGACGCATTTATGTGTCTATTTTCATCTCTATTGTGTATAATGTTAGTACCCATTTTTGTACTTATTTTGGTATTTTATCTCTTTGTAGGTGTTTTTGGAGAAATAAGCTTTTGTGGCGAAATTGGCTCGAAAAGTTGATGAATGCAACCTAAGGGACGAGTGTTATGCGGACTCCAGCAACGGATAAGGGGCGACCATCGGATAAGGGGTAACCTTTCCCCTTCACATTCAAATTCTGAAAATGGGCGGGAAACCAAAAACTTAAAAACGTGTTTCCTGGCAGATTTGGTGATGGATTTTTAGAGGTGTTTGAGGTCGATTAAACATCTGATTTTCATAGGGTAGACTCCTTATGGGTCTAGGAATCTAACATGGGTGTTGAAATCGATTAAAATGGGCTCAATCAACGGGTTTTGATCTCAACAGCAAAATATGGAAAGTCACATGTGTGACCGATTTTAGGAAATTTTAGAGAGATTAAAGGCAATATTTTCTTCCCAAAGCTTAATATATATCTAAGGAAGAGTTTAGAATCAAAAGGAAAGCCCAGATATGCGTGTAAATTCTAAAACAAGAAATTGCCACAACTTTGCCGTGAAGAGAAAGAAAGAGATTTCGGAAGATTTTGGAGAGATTTAATCGCTCTTTTTGGTATAAATATATTGGTTGGGTCATATAGAAGGGGTGTCGAGAGTTTGGGGGGCTTAGAAGGGCTGAGGAGGCGAGAATCAGAGGTTTACAGGCCGCTGCTGCTGCTGTTTTCTGCTGGTGCGGAGCTGAAGAACACGAAGAACATAAGACGCACACTGAACAGTCGCGAAGAACACGAAGAACTTCGACCCACACATAACCGTCGCAGAAGCAGTCTTATATTATCGTTTATTAACAGCACTTCAGTTGTATCGGTGATTCTGTAACGCCATAAAAGCGTTGCAGATTCGCTGTATTATTATTTCTCTTCAATAAAAACACCTTTTGAGCCATGTTTCTATCTTTTGAGCATGTTTTTACCATGAGGAGCTAAACCCAAACACTGGGATGATGGAGGAAGACGAATATCATACTTGGGGTAATTTTATTAATTCTTTTTAAGACTTTTGCATTAATTTTAATTGAAATTATGATTTGAATTAATTGGTTGTCATTTAATTTGATGATGTATGCTTAGCTTAGGTGTTTTGATACATCATACTTAGGATTTACAATCAATGTTTTGAGAATCTACCTTGGCAAAAATAGAGTCCTTGTTTTTCTTGAGCTAAAATTGTCAAAGAATTAATAATTGAACCTTATGTTTTGAATTCTGTGGAATCCCGAATCCCAGTACCTCTCACCATTGTTTAATATTTTTGTATATATTTGTATTAAATTTAAAAACTCGAATCTTCACAAGTCCGAGTTGAACGAACTTTTCTCACCACTTTCACTACAACTTAAAATTCACACCACATGCCACAAGATTCAACCCAACATAGTAAAATCCCCCTGAAGTACTCTTTCTGTCTTCCACACATCTTGTTCAATATGTATCTGAATAGGCAGTAAGATCGGTGTTAGTATCAAAAGTATAAGATAGACCATACCCGATGGTGTGTTGAATATATCGCATGATCCTCTTTGCAGCTGCAAGATGAGATTCCTTTGGATTAGCCTGAAATCTAGCACAACAACCAACAGTAAAAGTAATATTAGGTCTAGCAACTGTAAGATATAAAAGGCTTCCAATGATAGATCGATAAAGCTTTTGATCCACATTTACTCCTTTCTCATCTCGATGTAGTTTACCAGTGGTGGGCATGGGTGTCAGTTTTGGAGTTGACTTATCAAGACCGAACCTTGTCACAAGATCCTTAGCATATTTTTCTTGAGATAAGTAAATTCCATCCTTATGTTGTTGAATCTGTAATCCTAAACAGAATTTTAATTCACCAACATTGCTCATTTCAAACTCCTTACCAAGAGAGACTTGAAAATATTTTGCAAGTTTCTCAGAAGTTGATCCATAGATGATATCATCTACATAAACTTGAGCAATGAAAACATCTTTGTCACTCCATTTGGTAAACAAGGTTTTTTCAGCTCCACCTCTCGAAAAACCTTTCCTAAGAAGAAAAGTAGTTAGTTTTTTGAACTAAGCACGAGGTGCTTGTTTTAACCCATATAATTCCTTTTTGAGCTTAAGGACATGATCTGGGAAATCCGGATTTTCAAATCCCTTAGGTTGAGCAACATAAGACTCTTCCTTTGAATTTCCGTTTAGGAACGCGGATTTTATGTCCATTTGAAACAGCTTAACCTTAAGAAAACAAGCATGAGCTAATAACAACCGAATGGACTCAAGGCGTGCCACGGGAGCAAAGGTTTCGTCAAAGTCGGTACCTTCAATCTGTGAATATCCCTGAGCAACAAGTCTGGCTTTGTTTCTGACAATGGTACCAAATTCATCAGACTTGTTCTTGAATATCCATTTGGTACCTACAATATTGATATTGGAGGGATAAGGTACGAGCTCTCATACACCTTGTCTTTGAAATTGATTTAACTCTTCAGGCATTGCATTCACCCAAAAGGGATTGCTAAGAGCTTCATCAATATTTCTCGGTTCTACTTGCGATAGATAACAACCAAAATTGCAAATATTTTGAAGTTGTCCTCTTGTCTTAGTTGTAGAATCTTTTCCTTCAATAAAACTGTTAGTATAATGATTCCTTTGAACCCAAAGGTGTCGTGGAGGAACACGTTCTTGCTCAATAGGAATAACCTGATCAGTGCTATTCTCCTCGTCACTGGAAATATCAGGATCAACGACTGTTGGAACAACTTCAACTTATTCTAGAATTTCCTTGACTTTCTCAATTATCTCAGTTGGAGGCAGTTCAGCAAGAGGGCTATCATGACGAAAATTGCTCAGATCATCAATGATGACATTTGCAGATTTCATCATAACTTAGGTTCTGGGATTAAATACTTGAAAACCACGACTATCAGATGCATAGCCAAGAAAGATACCTTCATCGCTTTTAGAATCAAATTTATCTTTCTGTTCTCGATCTTTCAGAATGTGGCACTTACTTCCAAACACTCTAAGATAGTGTAAGTTGGGCTTTCTACCGTACCACAACTCATAAGGAGTGTTTATGGTTTTCGACCATAGGTATACACAGTTGATCAAATAACATGCTGTGAAAACAGCTTCTCCCCAAAACCTTAACGGTAAGTTTTTGTTATGGAGCATTACCCTGGCCATTTCCTGAATGTTCCTATTCTTCCTTTCTGCAACTCCATTAGCTTGAGGAGTAATGGGTGGTGAGTATTGTTGAATAATCCCCAGTTTGTCACAAAATTCAAACACCTTAATGTCCTTGAATTCAGTTCCACGATCGCTTCTTTCTTTAGCTTGCGACCTTGTTCGTTCTGGATTCTATTAACAATAATCTTGAATTCACCAAGGGTTTCATTCTTATGAGCTAAAAATGCCACCCAAGTGAATCTGGTGTAATCATCTACCATAACTAAAGCATACTTCTTCCCAAAAACCGTAGGTTGTTGAGTAAGACCGAAGAGATCCATATGAATTAAATCAATTGGAGCTTTAGTGAGAATATATAGCTATACGACTTTTGCCTAAAATAGGAGATAGAGTAGATAGACATTTGAGTGATAGATGAGTTCAAGTCTCCACATACCTTTTGTTGATGAAGTTCCATAAGCTCCCCTTAGTAGTTCTTCGTCTTTAATCGATGAACGCCGTGAAGTATAAAGCTCAACTACACTTTTTATCCTAATCCGAGACTTAGCTATAAGTAGACTAGAAATCAAGACTTATAGTTTTGACAACTAAACTTGACAAATAAGCTTGAGATAGCAACGCTTGCGAGTTCGACCGAGCAGTGCTCTAACACTACTGAAAAAGCGGATGTCTAAAAATCACACCCAATATTTCGCTTAACAATCTGTATGGACTAACTCCAATATACTTTCAAGAGAATCAACGAGACAGTCAGACTCAATCTTAAGAAAAGTATATCCAAGAGTTATATCTCTATTTCTCAATTCAATCTGCAATCAAACAAATAGGAATTTGCGAGCCCGATTGAATATAAGAAATAACTTGGACGGAATCAAAAATCAATATCCAAGTGTCAATAGATTTAATCAATAACCAAAGGTTAAATTCACAATTGATTGAACTTACGCACAACCTGTGATATTTCAATTATATAGAAATATAATGTGGAAAGGAAATAACACAGACATAAGAAATTTTGTTAACGAGGAAACCACAAATGCAGAAAACCCCCGGGACCTAGTCCATATTTGAACACCACACTGTATTAAGCCGCTACAGACACTAGCCTACTCCAATTTAACTTCGGACTGGAATGTAGTTGAGACCTAACCAATCTCACACTGATCAAGGTACAGTCGCGTTCCTTACGCCTATAGAACAACGCCGGATTCTGCGCACTTGATTCCCTTAGCTGATCTAACCCACAACTAAGAGTTGCTACGACCCAAAGTTGAAGACTTGATAAACCAATCTATCTCACACAGAAAAGTCTATTAAATAGATAAATTTGTCTCCCACAGATAAACCTATGAGTTTTGTTCCGTCTTTTGATAAATCAAGGTGAACAGGAACCAATTGATATACCATACTTGTATTCCCGAAGAACAACCAAGAAATATCAATCACCTCACAATAATCTTAATTGTATGGTAGCGAAACAAGATATTGTGGAAAAACAAACGATGAGACGAAGATGTTTGTGACTACTTTTTATCTTGCCTATCGGAGAATAAAACTCGAGCAAATCTTAGAGAAAATAGTACTCAATACGATAGAAAATAGCAAGATCAGAACACGCAACTACAGAGAAATATTTGAGTCTGGCTTCACAATCCCAATGAAAACTTCAAGTCGTTAACCTACAGGGTTTCGTGAAAAACCTAAAGTTAAAGGAGAATCGACTCTAGTTGCAACTAGTATCACACAGGAGGTGTGGGGATTAGGTTTCCCAGTTGCTAGAGTTCTCCCTTATATAATCTTCAAATCAGGGTTTGCAATCAATGTTACCTTGGTAAAAAAGCATTCAATATTCACCATTAGATGAAAACCTGATTAGACTTAAGCTAATATCTTTCAACCGTTAGATCGAACTTAGCTTGTTACACACAAATGAAAAGTGACTTCATTTAGATATGGGTGGCCGTACCTAAACGTGTACACCTTGTTGGCTCAACAATAGATAACCGAAGTTAGCCATATGAACACTTTCATATCAACCATATTCATCTTAACCATAACTAGTTCAAATGACTCAAATGAAACTAGTTCTAGAGTTGTTTAATTGTTTATACTCTCATAGAAGTATACAAGAATCAATTGAAGAAAAATCGAATTTAATTCACTCGAACCAATTCATGAACATTATAGCCACGGTTTGCAAAAGATTGCATTCCTTATTATATAAATGTATTAGTTCATGAACAAAATGATTTTAGAAAATAACCTACTCAAGTATGAAAACGGGTACGCATACCTAAGTGGCCGGACTAAGTTTGGGTTCGCCAGTATGTGAACAGGTACGCAAACCTTCCAAAACTCAGTTGAATTTTCGGAACTTTAAACTCACGACAGTTTGCATACCAGTATGAATACTAAGTTCCCGGACTTTCATTAACCAACCAGTACGCATACGGGTATGCATACCATTGTTCCCGGACTTGGACAACACATATACAAGTACGCATACTGTGCTATATCCTATCATGGTTAATTGTTTTAAACTCCCATTTCAATCATTGAAACATTCTCGGATGACGGGAATAGCTGTCTCACACAAACTATTAGCTTCAAAGCAATTTTCAAGTGATCGAATGATCAATACGAAACATTCCGATTCTACATCAAATGACCGTCTCACACAAATCATGTAAGATGTTACAAGGCGATTTTCACATGATCATCTTTTGACTTTCGTCAAGAATATAAGATGAACTTGGTTAAAGCGAAAGCTTACCAACACATATTTCGAGAAATATGTAAGCGAGTTAAACTCATCTCGAAATATCAAATGTGTAAAATTGAAGTCTATATAGCTATACGACTTTTGTATCAAATAGGAGATAGAGTAGATAGACTTTTGAGTGATAGATGAGTTCAAGTATCCACATACCTTTTGTTGATGAGGTTCCACAAGATCCCCTTAGTAGTTCTTCGTATTCAGTCGATGAACGCCGTGAAGTCTAATGCCCAACTACACTTTCTATCATAATCCGAGACTTAGCTATAAGTAGACTTGAAATCAAGACTTATAGTTTTGGCAACTAAACTTGACAGCAAGCTTGAGATAGTAAGGCATGCGAGTTCGACCGAGCAGTACTCTAACACACACATTTCATAACTTGCCTAATTGAAAAGAATCTCAATTACACTTGTACAACCAAAGATAAAGTACGGCGAAGTTAGTCAGAATTACCATATGTAATGCTTTTGTAGCCACTGCCAAAAGGGTATATGCATTTCAGAAGTACTCATTCTAAAATCAAATTTCCAAGTTTTGTAATTTCATCATATTCTTTTGGGGTTTCTTGCTACTGGAAGCATAATGCCCAGGTATTCCGCAATTGTAACACTTGCGACTTTTCTTAAAATTGGCACTACGAGTTTTCAGATTCTTATCCGACTTGGAGGATACTTCGACCAAGTTTGCTTTGGAACTAAAATACTTAGCCATTTCATACTTAATTTGAAGAATTTTATTCTCTTCTATTCAGATGTGAACAATGGCATCCTCAAGTTTCATCTTCTTCCTCTTGTGTTTTATGGAATTCTTATAATCCCTCCACGAGTCAGGAAGTTTCTCAATTAAACAGCTAATCACAAAAGGTTCAGGTAAGTTAATACCCTTATTTTTCAGACCACCAACCAATACACGAAACTCATGTATTTGCAATGTGACATCCTTGTCATCTAACATCTGAAACTAGATAAAACTGCCCATTGCATACTTATGAGTTTCGGCATCCTCGGTGATGTATTTATGGTTCAGATTTTCCCATATTTCATGTGTATTTTGGTAGGATCAATATACATCAAATAAGTCATTAGACAAAGTACTAAGTATAGTATAGTATACCGACATACCTTGTTTGCTTTATTCTATGTATCAAGAGTTTCTTCATAATTTTTCAGAACCTTCACTTGGTTTTGGTTCCGCCAAATATTGCTCCAAATTCCTTACATTGAATTAATTGAAGATCTTTTCTTTCCATCGCTTGAAAGACGACCCGTTAAAAGTTTCAATCTTCGAAACATCTAGAAGAGGGCGAGAATTGAATTTTATAGCAGCCATACAAAATCTATTCTTAAGATTGTTGGAAATCTAAGGCAACAGAAGTTATACATGCAAACGAAACTGATCGAGGCGTGATATAATCACTGTCCTTAAGAATAGATTTCTCCCCTCAAAGTCAAAACGGTCTAACAACGTCTATTTCCCCGGATTCAACTATCACAATCCGTTAAGAGTGCACTCTCAATATTGTATTTTTATGAACAATATGAAATTAGTTTATGGCAAAGCACAATGTTTATGTACAGTAAGCATAAACATAAGACACAGCAGTATAGAAGAAGATTACTAAGAATAAGAGAGAGATATTTCATATATTTTAATAGTGAATTGCTCTATGTATATATAGAGAATGAACATACATAAGGATCGTTTCATACTTCAGTGTACAGTCGTGTCTCTTGGGTTTACAACCCATTAGAAATCTGTCCATTTGTAAGCACTTGTTGACTATTAGTGTTAACCATTAACAATACTCTTCATCAAGCGGTGCAATTCACACCTTTCTCTTTAATCCACCGGTTCCACCTGTTGGGATTGGTATCTTTCTAATTATTAGTAGTCAATTACTCGATAGTTATAATATACCTTTTGTTAATGTATTTTGAAACATTACCAACAGTTGGATGGTGATTCTTCAACATTTTGTTCTTCTACCGCTTGTTTTTGTGAGATTCTTAATCTTTTTTAATCTTGTTTCGACCATTTTATTCAATTTTTATGAAGATTTTCAGTAGGTGGTGATAAAGTTCCTTCTCGTAGATTGAAGTGGTTTTGACTTATTGAACTGATTTTGAGTAGTAGCGAAGATTTGGCTAGCTAATTTTGATTTGGTAAGATGTTTTTCTTCTCTTATTGATGAAGAGACATCAGAGACGATGATAGTTTTGTTTTTTGATTTTCAAATCTTTTTTTCTCTGATTTGGTTTTCCTCTTCTCTTTCAACTTCTGGCAATTTTCAGAAGTCCTAAGAAATGTTTTGTAATTCGTGAACATTTAGATCGTGTATTCTACACACGTTTAGCGGGAAGGCTTATTATGTCTTTCCATTGTATTAAACTATTTTGGACCTCCAGTTAACTACATGCGCTTGAACCAAACAAGATACCTCCTTTTCCTTTTTTTATTTAATTTTTTCTTTTACCTTGAGCAGTCTAGACATATCATATGAATGTACTTTAGGGCTGTCAATGGGTACCCATTACTCGGACCAGGAACCGGACCCTGTAGAAACGGGTCCGGTTCTGGGTCCTAAATTTGGACCCATTACCAACTTAGGAACCGATGTGTAATTACCCGATTGGATCCGAATCTTAACTGGGTCAAAACGGGTAATACCCGACGGGTAATGGGTACCCGATTATTCTAATTTTTATTCATCTTTTTGGAAAAATCATAAGTATTTTGTTAGTTTTGGCTTAGTTTTTTTTTCATTTTTCGTTTTTTTTTTCTTACATTTAATTTTTATTTAAAACATTAATGAAGAACAATAATAAATTTTTGTAAAAAGAATTTAGATTCAAGCCAAAAAGAGAAATATATTAAGTTTTTGATTTTTTTTTTATAGTTTTCTTGATACCCAATGGGTATCCGGAATCGATGGGTACCTGGGATTTTTAACGGGTCCGGTTCTGGGTCCACAAATTTAAGAACCCGACCCGACTTTTATAAGTAGGGTCCGGGTCCAGTGATACCCGGGAAGACCCGGACCCATTGACAGCCCTAATGTACTTGGTTAGGGTGAAATACTGTTTAGTCCAAAATCCCATCCAAATATACTATTTAGTCCTAACCCATTCAACTAGGTACAAATTAGTCTTTTTTTATGGAAAGTACACAAATAACCTTCTGGTTTACAATTTAGTCCAAATATTTTCAGTTTAGTCCAAAGTGACTCATGATGATGTCAGCAGTTTTAAATAATATAAAAAAGAATTAAAATCAATTTATCTTTCGAACCGTTTGTCCAAAATTCGCAAATTTTATAAATTCGGAAAGCTCTTTCCGAGAGCTACAAAAAGAGTACCCATATGACTATATAATTCTCATTTTAAAAAAAACTTAGTTTACATTGGTGTACAAACATGTACACATCTACAAAAATATAACCTGTTTACAACCCAAACTCATTACCAACACCAGCTCCAACGCTCAACCACTCTTAACACTGCTGCTGCAAACAAGTACAACACCTCAACCATTCAACTCAATTTTTTTATCCGTTTCTGTAGCTTTCCAATCTTAGCTGCACTTCTCTACAGCAACACTACCCATCAAACAACAACATAAATTCCTGCTCCTCAGTACCACTAACATCACACATTTCAGATTTCATCTTTGCAATTCCATCGGCATTTCATAATTATTCACCAGATCACCACTTCAGAGTTCTACCATCTCAATAGCACCAGTTACTCAGCTGCACCATTCTTTGTACTGCAACATAGAAGCAAACTCATTCTTCCAAATTTCCCATAACATCACCTGTAATTGCTTCATAGCGAGCTGCAGCTCATTCATACTCTGTAATTGCTCGGCCAGCAACAATACACAACGCTTCCTCATTTCGTTATTAGCTTACTCACTGCAGATTCTAAATCACACAAAGTAACAGCACTGTCTCCATCTCATATTCATCAAATCAACAGTTCTAATACCCATGAAATCTCAGTAACACCATTTTCTTTCAGACTCGAGCAGGCATAAACTCTAATCAAACAAAACACATATTTCCTTCACTGCAGAAAACCACATCTTCTAATTCATGTACAATCATAAACTGCATCCTGTTTCTAACCATAGATTCAACCCCAGGACAACCAGTAACAAGCATGAGACTTTCCATCAAATCGCCTGTATTAGCTCCATCAGACATAATGCCAGTGTTTTCAGTCATAGTTGTATCATGTGAACTTGAAGCATGTCCACCTCATTTTTCTTCTGCATCCCTTGCAGCAACGTCCTTTCTTTCCCTCTCTTCCTCCATTGAAGCTCTAAGAGCAAGAGCAAGGTGTACAAGCATATGTATACACCTGTAACAAGCACACAAAAAAGGTGCACTTTTATATGCACCCATATAACTGGTGTACAAGAAAATACATCGGTTAATTCTTACATACTTTTAAGAATATATGCTTACCAATACTTTTGTTGAGTGATCTTTTTTGTTGTATATCTGACCGAGATTCGAGAGGTTGTTGCCAATTTGGGTTGCATCCGTTGATGGAAGCTCCAGTGGTCAAATAGAAGCAACATTTATAAAGATACAGTAGATATGATTATTTGGCTGGATTGATACATTAGCAAGCCTGTGTTTATATTATGTGAATCAGATCTAGTTCCTCAACGACTTTGGGTTTTAGTTTAACTTACTGCTGCACTTGGCCTGTGTTTATATTATGTGAAAAAATATTGTTCACTAAAACTTGATTAAGAGTCCTAAAATGGGATACTATGTACACATGTAATTTATGTCATATGTGTACGACAATGTACACTTATATTATAGGTGTACAAATATGTACACATGGTGGTGTACCACCATGTACACATCTACAAAAATCATGAAAATCCAACATCCATACCCATAAAACATGCCATATATCAATGAGACAGGACAGTAGTGTACACCATGTACCCATGTACAAAATCTAGAAAATCTAACATCCACATACACAAAACATGTCGTATATTCATGAGACGGAACAAAATGCAGAAGTTTATACACATAAACAACTTGAATCGTCTACACATAAAAAGTCTACAACAAAAAGAAAAAAAAAACACAAAATTGGGCATATCCTAAACAAGTAGTTAATCTAAGTAATTTCACATGAAATTTCTCAACGGGAGTTGCAAGTAGAGAGTTTAGTGGAAACAAATTTCTTTGCACCATATATGTATAAAAAGTTTTCAAGTTCAGTTATCCAGAGCTAAGACAAAGTGAATGATTAAAAAGAACAAAAGCCAAGATGGTACTGACCTAATAACAAATCTTGAATTGCGATCCAACGATAGTGTTTCACCTGTTGATATAAATTCCAGTCTACCATTATCAAATTTACATGCCGAATTGAAATTTGGAAATCAAAACAAAAGTATACGAGTAATAATTACCAGTAGAAGGATTAAACATTAACCAAAGATTATTCCTGAATTGTCGATCAACACCTAGAAATCGCATCCAATAAACATGTGTATAATTATGTACACATTAATCTTCAGCATGTGTACAACTATGTACACATCGCAACACACATTGATATCTTTTAGTTTGAGTAAAATAGGAACGCGATAATACTAAAGGTGCAGGAATCTGGATTGCTTTTATATAATTATGTACTTATCAACAAAAAAATGAATAACCAGTATGCAAAATAAAAGAAACAAATAAAAGGGTGGAAATTCTTAAGTATTACCTTTTAAATGTTTCGTTTTGCGTCTCGACTTCCAATTTTGTAACCCAAAAAAGAATTCCCACCATCCAGATGAGTAGTCATGACCTTTGTTTTCGGCCATTTCTGGGGAAAAAAAAGAGAGAAATGAATAAATGAATCTATCCTTATTTATCCCAATTAATTAATGCAAGCATACAATAACATGAGGTAATATATCTGCAATAAGTCATAAAGATCGTTACGATACCCATTTCATCACAGAGGAAGACCAAGTTTTCCATATGTAAAACTAAAAATAGTCCATGTGGAATATACAAGAAGTCATATAAATAGTGTACAAGCATATACACCTCTTATAACAAGGACAAACAAAAGTGCACTTCTATGTACACCGCGTATAGCCGGTACATAAATGCGTAGTGAGCACATAATGGGGGCATAAAGTCTAGAGCCAGGTTCTCCTAATTACTCAATGAGAGACTGAATGTGTACTAAGGTTTTGAATGTTTTAACATTTTTTGAATCACCAATAAGTATACTTATACATCCTAACATTTTCCCATCACATTAATCATCATAACTACCACTAGAAAGCTTGCAATGAACGGCTAAACCGCAAAAAAAAACAACTCACCCTCTTGCATTATTGTACACAGCTAAATTCATCAACCATGATGAAGACTTTATACTTTCCAACTTAAGGAAGTTCTTTTAATGTGAATCTTACAAAATGAGATTACCTTTATTCGGAGATGGAGAGAAGTAGAGAGACAAAGATAGAGTGTGAGCACTTGATCTACATCCATTTCCACATCCATACATTTCAAGGCCATAAAAATCAAAGCCAACATCACCTGGTGTTCACTGCTCAAGTCCCTCTGCTTATGGATAACGAATCTGCAACAAGCATGAGACTATTGTAGATGTAAAAGCAATTTAAGATGATCTGCAGACGCTTACATTTTAATTTACTAATCTCTAGTAACACGATGACACCTAAAAGCTAAAACATGATCCGCAAACCAAATCATTGAAATTAAAAATCAAAACCAAGACTGAATCAATGATCAGAGATACTAAAGAATATCATAATTGAAACACAAACACAGATTGTTCAAGATGAATGCCTCAACCTTGGATACAGATATATATATATAAACACAAAAGAACGACATATATAAACACAGATGGCAGAGATGGGTTGTGGTGTTGTTCTAACCCATGTCATCTCTCCTTCCCTGTATCAAATCAACATTCCACATTCATAAGCAAAACCAAAACTATATCGTAATCCATTCTCTACCAAACTCGATCTCTTCAACCACCTTCTAATTCCGTTGTTCATAGCAGAACAACAATACAATAATGTAATGCCTACATTGTACGTGTTATAATGTCGATTTCTAATCACCTAATTATCAATGTATTCTATCTTAGAAATTATACACAAATTTTCTGTCTACAAATTATTACGTCAATGATCAAGGATCAATCTATCTCTAACAAAAAAATATTAAATAACCACTTACTGAATTAAAAAAAAACAGTACAATTAGGAAATTCAAACAACACAAAGAGATTAGGAGATGGACTTAAGAATATTGAACCTGTTTAACAAGAAAATCGTCTTTCTACTCTCAACTTTTAATCGGTCGGATCATCATGAGTCTTCATCATCTTTAGTTCTCAGAATCATCAAACAAAAACTAAAAGAATCAAACGATAACCAAAAAATTTCCCCAAAACTGGAAGAAAAAAAAAGAATTTGGAATTACCTGAGATCTGGTAGATTTTTTGGAGAGATTCGATGATCTAACTTAGATCTCATATACAAATTAACATTGTTCAAAACCTTCGGATAATCGAGTTGAAACGTGATGAACCCTAAATCATTTTCGCTTTCGCTGCAGAGGTTTGTCGTCACAGGACAATGAAGAAATGAATTTTGTCCATATCCTGGTTTACACATGAAGGTCAATTTTGTCACAAAGAAAATAAGTTTTGGACCAAATCGTTCAAATAAGGACGAACTCGTTTAAGATTAGGTAAATTTGGATCAGAGAGTACCAGGCTTGAGAGGGGTGGACTAGAGCGTCCGAAGCCCACTAAAAAAGGGATTAAGCGTTAATTTCTAGACTTGGTTAAATGTGAAACGGAAACAGTTTCATGAAAAGTTCTTGGTAAAATGTGAGCCATAATAGTTCGAATAAAGATGTCCAATGTTTTTTCGGAAACAACAACAGCCCGTATAGCTCAGTGGTAGAGCGCCAGTCTTGTAAACTCTGTAGTTCGATCCTGCATGTGGGCACTTTTGAGTTATTTTTTCCTTTTTACCTTTCTATTCCTTTATAATTATCAGCCATACAACTTCATTTCTTTATTTTTCCCTATCTTCAGCCATTCATGATCAGATAATTCATTTGCTGAGACTTCACCGTCAATCAATTAATCATTTGCTGCTGCTACATCAAATATTTTCTTGCATACCCAGAAGCCTCTACAATCTTTTGGTAAATGTTCCTATTTTTCTTTTCTTTAGATATTTTCTTCAGTTTTAGTTGTGCACTGCAACTGTTCGTGAATTTGTCTAATAGAAGACAAATGACATTTAATTTCATCACTTAGTCATGGAAGTAGTATATGGAGTTGGCAGTTGCACATTTGCACCTTGGTCTTGCTGTTTATGTTGGCTCTTGCACTAAAATATTTGAACCATTGCTCTGCCTCTTTTTGATCTGTTAATTTACAGTGTAATCACACACAAGCGTAATTCATGTATAGGTAGTGAAGCAAGCACCAGTTTTCTGTTCAAAATTATTGCTTACGTGTTGTATTCATTCATGTGTAGGTATATACTGATTGTTAGTATTTGATTTTTGTTATGTTAACATATGTTGCATTGTTGTGCAGTCCAACGTCACAGTCGTATTCACCAACTTCTCCATCTTATCCTCCAAGTCCAATATACAGCCTGAGTAGGTCAGTGATCATGTTATCTCTATCTATTGACTCACCAAAAGTCGTTGATGTGGATCCATGGGATTCAATAAGTTCACTAGATGATACACATCGTGAGGAGGGAATTAATGCAGGATATAAAGATGGTTTAGTTTCAGGAAAAGAAGAAGGAAAACAAGTAGGATTAAAGTTAGGATTTGAAGTTGGAGCTGAGTTAGGGTATTATCAGGGTTGTTTAGATGTGTGGAACTCAACCCTTAAGGTTGAACCTAATTGTTTTTCATCTAGGATTCAAAAGAATATCAAACAGATGACTGAATTGATCAAAACATATCCAGTTTTTTATCCTGAGAATGAGAGTGTTCAAGATATTATGGATGCTTTGAGATTGAAATTTAAAGTTATTTCAGCTACAGTATCTATGAAATTGGAGGACCATGGTAAAAGCCTTGATTTTTGAAGAGGAGATTATTGTTTCTTACATATTTGGTATAATTTGGCTTCCTATTTTACTGTCTTTGTTCACTTGATTGAATGTTTGCTACTGGTGTGCTCTTGGATTGGTCTATGTGTGATCAAGAACGATGAATTTAGTTTGCCAAGTTTATGCTGTTTGTAGTAATTGATGTCAAAAATTAATACTGAATTTCTGATCACTTTGGGTTGTTAATATGTTTCATCATTTTATAACTTAGTAGTCGGTTAGACCTAGTAGTGACACCATTGGAGTTGGAAACAAGAGAAATGTTGAAATTGATGTTTGGTTCTTGCAAAGTGTACACATCTGTAAGTCGAAATAGGGCAGCAGTACAGTCAATTGAGAAAGCTACAAAGCTATACCGAGGGGTTTAGGCTTATAATTGGGTTGGATATACTATTGTTTCTAATTTAATTCCAAATGCAGTCGAGAGAAATCTGGTGCCTTTAGAAAAGCTGTGGCGGCAATGGTTAAACCTGCAATTGATTCTATAGACCTTGATTTACATTTTGGGACTCATCCTCGGCTTGGAGTTGTGGACCACATTTGCTTCCACCCTTTAGCCCAAACTTCTTTGGAAGAAACAGTTTGGCTTGCAAAGTCGGTGGCACCTTGGCTCCAGTCTTCAAGGTTTGTCGTTCTATCCGTCAGTAGTTATGTTAGGATTATATTATCTCTCACTTTGTTGCAAAGTAGTTCTGATCCCATTTTCAAATTATTAGTTCGAGTTATCATTTTCTTGCCAAGGATGGAGGAGTCTTTAAAATTTATGTGCTGAACAGAAAATCTGTGTTACTCCTTGATCCTCCAAGAATCTGTTCCATTTGAGTGTCTCATCTTCTAATGCAGATTCATATGCTGTTTCTGGTAGATACTTCCAGCATTTATACAGTATATCCTTCCTGTATAAACCTATCAGCAATTAGAATGTATCCTCCTCAGTTCTTTCTTCGTTCTGTAACAAACTCCTGTTTATCCAATTAACAAAAAACAGCTTTATGCATATAGACCCAGTTTAAACATTGAGCTATGACTGTCCTGGATTGAAGTTTTATGATGCACTTATGGTCTGTAGAATTGCAATGGATGAAAACAGCAGTACAGCAACTAGTTTGGGCTCCATTTTTTTCATGGTAAATCAGCATCAGAAGTGAATCCTGTATTGAGTCATACCGAAATGTTTCGAGGCATATTCATTAAGGACAAAATAAAGTCACTAGGTAATAAAATCAATAACCCCTATGTTTTGCCGATGTCACTTTAGTACAATGCTAAAGTCATTGTACGATGATACCAGTGACCTGAGTTCATTAAATCGGCATCAGAAGTGAATCCTGTTTTGAGGCATACCGAAATGTTTCGACGCATACTCAATAAGGACAAAATAGAGTCACTGGGTTGTAAAACCAATAACCCTTATGTCATTGTAATACAGTGCTAAAGTCATTGGGTGATAATATCAGTGACCTGAGTTTGAAACTCGACGGCATCAAATTCTTTACGGATCAAAAAATAATAATCCAATAACCCCTCATCCACTACATTTAATATTGGGCTCCTTTTTGAAGTCCACTAAGTCGGGTCCGGTTTTGGAATTAAAACATCGAAAGCCTTGTTATTGGACCCAAGAGGGCACTCGCAAAACCCTTCGTTCCTAAACATTCTTCTCTGCATCTCAGAAACGCAGAATTCTCCGCTGCTGCAGCAGCACCACCACCACCACCACCACCACCACCACCGTCTCTAGTGTGCTGAGCAACACCCACCAGGTAAGCAGCATAACAACACACTCTCAGTCTTATAAAATCCTGATTTTCTTTGATTAGGGTTTTTCAAAAGGAAAGATCATAATAATACCCAATTAAGCAGAATTGATATTTGTTAGGGTTTAATGGAGGATAAGGGTGAGGGTTTAACGAAGTATAAAGGTATAAGAAAACGTAAATCGGGTAAATGGGTGTCTGAAATTCGAATACCAAAATGTAAAGAACGAATTTGGTTAGGTACTCATGATACACCGGAGAAGGCAGCTAGAGCTTTTGATGTTGCACTCTTTTGTTTACGTGGTCGAGGAGCTACTACATTTAATTTCCCAGATAATCTTCCAAATATTGTAGTTTCTAACTCGCTGACTCGAGCTGAAATTCAAAAAGTTGCTGCAAAGTATGCCAATGGAGAAGTAGAAGAACAACACAAGGAAGAAGTAGAACAACAACAACACAAGGAAGAAGAAGAGGACATGACTATTAATCATAATAGTATTAGGAGTAACAATGATAAAATAGATTGGGATTTTATGGACTGCCTGTTATCCTTTCCCGAGGAGTGCAGCTGATTTCGGTGTTAATGGTTGTGCTGTCTAGTTCATTGTTAGTTTCACATGTAGTCCTAATGGTTAGTTAAGATTTGCTGGTTTATTATTATGTCATATGCCTCAGACAAAATGTTATTGTAGGATTTACTTTTTTTATTCGGTAGGAAGCCTTATGCGGATTAAATTGTCTGTAATTACATGACATATATATAGTTGGTATGAAAATCTTATTACTTATTTTCTCCTAGATGATTTTATGATCCTTATCATTGGTCACCTTGAACCACTGCATTTCTCGTTGCATGTGATCCGAGGCTGAATTTAGTTGAGGGGAAGGTGCTATATCAGCATTGTAGTGTAAAATGCTGCTACTGCTTTCCTCAGTTCTGGATTCAATTCATTTATGTCTTCGTTACTCTTTTGGCTTATGAAATTAAAATTTTATTGTTTCTTGCTCTGGTAGCAATTAGTACAACTGTTTATCTCTCCACATTGGACTTAATTAGGCAAGGACACTGCTCGATGACTTCAGGTGTCCCGTTTGTTCATAATGCTTCATTTTTTACAAACATTTATAACATCTGACTTTCATTGTATGATTTGTGTCTATAAGAATGCTAACATACTACACACCAGTTTAGAAGCTCAATTGTTTACCAAGCACTTCTACAACACGTTTGGTTCGGGGTAATTGGAGGGTCAGGGATTCCCATTACAAGGGAATCCATCCAATTTTCCGAACCAAACAAGTTTCACCAGCTTAGAATTGAATTCCCCCTAATATCCTGTTTTCGATTGCACTGGTTGAGGAATGCATTGAATCCAATTCCAGAGAATTGTAAGTTATTTCTCTCGGAAATGAAAAAGACAAAAAGTTATCCTTGTTATTAAAACTTGAACAGGCCTTACATCTTGGTAGCAAGTGATTGTGATTTGTGTCTCTGTTCTATTTCTTTCTCTTTCTTTAGATTTCTTGTGTTTGGGTATTGGCAATGAGTTTTTAGGAACTGTAGTAACTGAAAATGAGACGCTATTTGTGCTCTGAGCTGCACTATCATATGATTTGCTTTGTTAAATGAGTGAATCTACTGTCTGAAAAGAGAAAAATTCAAAGAAGGGGTAGAAGAAGAAAGAAACAGGGAAATCCGTGGGAAACCAAGAAATCCCTGAAGATGCCAGCGAACGTAAGTGGTTTTCTCTTCCACGGTTTTAACTTTAAACTTTGTTGTTTATCAATTTGTCTTGTTTTGTGGAGTTTCAGCATCTTTTTTAATTGAGTGTGAGAAACCAGTCTGGCAGTGTGTGTATGGTACTGTTGGTTTTCTCTTATAGGATTTTAGGTTTAGGGCTTTTTAACAAATATTGATTTCTGTGTGTGTTATTGTGTGCAGATTGCCAGGTCCATGATCAGAATCAGCTTTTCTAGCTGATTCTTGTGCTGGATGCCCTAATCAAGAAATTTGTGCTAGTGCTGCTAAAGGACCTGACCCGGTAACTAACTCTTCATCTCTCTTCGTTTTGCCTTACTTTTTCCATGATTTGTGCAAGTATGGAAGTTATTGAATAGGGCCCGAGTTTGGAATTTGCATTGTTAAAGAATTTATATAAGTGATAAAGGAATAGGGGAAACAAGTAAACTATTCATAACTTAGATTGGGTTTTTTAAACTGGAGGTATTTCTTTATTCTCTCTGTTCAAAATATTCACCAACTTCTCCATCTTTTTTTCTCCTCCAAGTCCAACATATAATCTGAGCAGGTTAGATTCACGATTTCTAGTGTTCATATTCACGGAATCTGTCCATTAACTCACCAAAAAACAATGATTTGGATCCATGGGATTCAAATTCACTATATGACACGCATTGTGAGGAGGGAGTTAATGCAGAATATAAATATGGTTTAGTTTCAGGAAATGAAGAAGGAAAACAAGTAGGTTTACTTGGATCAGATTTAGTGTATTACCAAAGTTGCTTAGATGTTTGGAACTCAGCTCTTAAATTGAACCTAATTGTTTATCATCTTGGATTCAGAAGAATATTAAACAGATAAATGAATCGATCAAAACATATCCTGTTTTTGATCCTGAGAATGGGAGTGTTCAAGATATTATGGGTGTTTTGATATTGAAATTTAAAGTTATTTTAGCTACATTATCTATGAAATTGGAGGAGCATGGAAAGAGCCTTGATTTTGAAGAGGAGATTATCAGTTTCTTCTATATGCTATAATAATTTGGCTTTATATGGTATTACTGTCTTTGTTCACTTGATTGAATGTTCAACATTGGTGTGTTCTTGGATCTGTCCTTGTGTGATCGAAAATTATGAATTTAATCTATCAAGTCTATGCTGTTTGTAGTACCTGATGTCAAAAATTAATATGAAGTTCTGATTATTTTGGGTTGTTAATTTGTTTCATGATTTTCTTAGTAATCGATTCGACCAAGTAGTGACACCCGTTGTTGAGAAGTACAAATTTTGGAATCGACTACGTAAAATTATCCTCAATTTTTCTTTTGGGTTTGTGGTCATTATTATCCGCACTTTGTTTGGTTAGTCTTATCAAGTTATGATCGACTACATAATCTCTTTTCTGTAGTTTTTGGAGTTGGAAACAAGAGAAATGTTGGGATTGGTGCTTGGTTGTTGCAAAGTTTACGTATCTATATATCAAAATAGGGCAGTACTAGAGGATTGGAAAATGTCACTATTGCGTCAGTTTTGGACAACTAGCGGTCCCAAGTTTTATTTGTATGTCCTAAATGATAGAGGTCGCATACAATTAATGTTGGATTTAAGAATACAATGTGTAAATTAATAACCAAATCATGTTAGATTTAAGAATACTAGTGAACACATGTACCTTGTTCTTTGAATCTTTTTGAACTCTTTGTTCTTCTTTCTGTACCAAAAAAAAAAAACATTAGCAAAAACTTATTTTTCATACTTCGATTAGAAAGTGTTAGATGGATCTGTATGGCTTATATAATTACTTTTTTAAATCGCTAATAGTATCTCGAACTTTTGCATAATCAGTCTTCTTTACGGATTCTGATACGCCAATTTCAATACCAATATATTTCACTTCATTTCAACATCAGCATTCCTGAATCACTATTTTGATATATCGATATTTATTTATGTTTTTTTACGGTGTTGTATGTTTATTTCAGTACTGATTGTCTTCTTCTTAACTAACCGTTCTTCTTTTATCATCATAATTTCTGCATTTTTTTCTTAACTAGATTTTGTATTCTTGTACTTCTCCGCTTCCTCCATCATCAATTTCACTGCCATTGTGGTAGTGAAGATTATTTATTTTATTTTTTTTAATGTTAGAAGAAGAAGAAAAAGATGACTTATGAGAAAAAGGTTAATAGTCTAGGGTTTATAAAGGTTTCGACTTTCGATAACCCTATGTACAACTTTTTTAACCAAAGTTTTGGTAACTAAATGCCGGTTAGCTATCAAAATTTCGGTTAAAACGGGTGTATATATGGTTATTAAAACCTTTATAAACCCTAAACGATTAATCTTTTCCTCGTAAGTTATATCATTTTCTTCTTTTTTAACCTAAAAGCAAAAGAAAAGAAAAAATTATCTTCAAAAATAGCAGTGTAAATGGATGATGTAGGAAAGCGCTGAAGTTGAAGAAGTTAAATTTATTTCCATCTGAGGATCTCATCTTCAAATGCAGCTTCTTATGTTCTTTCTGGTAGCATTTATGTTCCTTTCTGTATATACCTATCTGTAATTACTAATTAGAATGTACCCACTTCTGTTCTTGCTTCGTTCTGTAACAAACTCCTGTTTATCCAATCAACAAAAAACAGCTTTATGCATATAGAATCAGTTTAAACATGGAGTAGATAAAACAGCTACGACTGTCCTGCTTTGAAGCTTTATGATGTCTGTAGAATTGCATTTGATTAAAACAGCAGGATAGCATTTGTCAACAATGGGAAGTCTTCTAATAACTTTTTGTTGGTAACGGTAACCCTCATGTAATTCACTCTTTCGTTTCTATGGGCATGATTTAAAACATATTCAGAAGTATTTGTTCTTAATTTTTTATCGTCCTTGAAGTACTAATGATTTTTCACATAAAATCTTGCAGAGATAGCGGTAGTATGTGTGCAGGAAAACGGGTAGTTTGAAATCAGTTCCAGAAACTCTGTTTCGGTCAGATTCTAAGCCTGTTAATAACCTACTACAGCTTTTTAATCAAGAGAGTACCTTGGTTTGCATCCTCAAGAAAATTACTCTCTGACTTTGTACATAGCTGCAACAAGATTGCCAAGAACGGAAAAAAGTTTAGTTAGAGGAGAAGTGAATCTGTACATGAATAGGTCTTCTTGCTGAATCTAGATTGTCCTTGTCAGATATACTACAAATTTTGCTAAGCTTTTGCTGGATGTAATTTTTGTTTTGCCCAAAGCTATAAGGGCAATTTCTAGTTAGGTGGCCTTTTAACTGGAGGTACCTGTCTAATTGTATTGGTTATAACAATAAAGAAAATTTTGACCGAGCTAAAAAAGGAACAACCCAGTGGGTTGATAACTATAGTGTGCCCATCTTCACTAACAACATAGCTGCTGTTAGTAGAATCTCAAAACAGGCGAGGAGGGCTTCCTCCTGTTCAAGTAATGGCACTTGCCCACGGAGAGGACATCATTGAGGAGGCCTGCATTTTGTCGGAACCAAGCAAATTCACAGCTGATCAGGTTCAGCATGGAGTCAAGCGGCTCGTAGTTGAGGAGTGGGATGACTGCACGAAGGGTTACTACAGAGTTTTCTCAGGAAAAGATTATTGAAAGTTATTCCAAGTTAAACTTGATTACATGATAAACTTTTCAAAACAGTAAGCTGTTCTATATGACCGTGACCCAAATGCAGATCTTGAGCAATCTTTTTTATGGGTCATAATCAGGGTTGTCATGTATTCATGTTATGAATAAAATTTCATGATAGATAATTGTGTCCTAATCAAATTTAAGTTTCTTGTTCTAAATATGGCAGACACCAAGATAATCAAATTATTTTTTTTTGCGTATCTCATGCCTACTTGGTCTGAGGCATTCAGTGATTCACTGGTCTAAAATGGTTCAAACTACATCTTCCTGTGGTCCTGGTCCATTGTATTTACAGATAGCAGAGCCTAGTAAATGTTCAAATGCAACTACTGCAAAGTAGTACTACAGAAATAGTAAAATGGATATTAGTGTGATACAGAAGATGGTTGGAATTGGATTGCTGAAGGATGCTAATACTGGCTCATTTGCCAGCATGCAACAGTGGTCCTGTAAATAATCTTTGTCCTGAGTTGTTGGTTATTAATGGCAGTGGAGCCTCGTGAAACCGGAGGACCACACCAATCGAAATGCGGAGAAACAGAGTTTTCTTTTGTGTTGATGCAAATACACAGCTTGACGCGTAACTTCAGCTAATCCAACAAGTGGTTAGCTGAAATATGCAAAATTCATATGACAAGCCAAGAAGTGGTCAGCTGAAATATGCAAAATTCATATGGCAGCCAAGAAGTGGTCAGCTGAAATATGCAAAATTCATATGACAGGCCAACAAGTGATCAGCTAAAATATGCAAGAATTCTTATGATATGAGAGCAACAAACAAAATAGGGTTTCACAACAGGACGACTTGACTGCTATCTAAAACATTTTGCAAATACTGAAGCTATGTGAAGAACCTCTTTGTCAGTAAGCGGTGGCACCTTATTTTGATTATCCACCCTCACTACTGTGTTCTGCAGGAGGCTCTGTGTCACCATATTTCTTGCTGCAGAGTTTACAACCTATACACACAGCTAATATGATACAACTTAGATATACGAATTCTAAGTCTGAAAATTTTACACATCTCATGTTCTTGTAATCTGTAAAGCGGGGAAAAGAATCCACATGCTTGTTTAAAGGAAATCCTACAAATGTAAGTTTGCATGTCGCTGTCAACAATCACAGAGCTAACCGATAAATAATTTGGGCTAAAGTAAGAAATGTAAAGTAAAAGTAATGAATAAAAATAAGAGAATCAATGATCACAGAGGACAAGTCTTAAGCAATGCATTAATGAAATTCAATGTTATATACATCAGAGGAGGAAAAGGAAACAAAGGGCACACACAGACAGAAGAAGGATTGTTAAACCCCAAAGGCGAAGAGAGAAAGTGATTTACTTTTATTCACTCTTCAGACAGCTCAAGCAATCCATAACTCACACAAACACCCATTATTTTGCATGCTAAAAGTCCATAGAAAATGGTCCAACAAAAAATTAATGATCTTACAGGTGATAGCTCGAGGAAATTCTCCTCTAACTTTCTCCGATAGCTTCTTCACACCAACAGCAACAGATAGGGATGAGGCAAGTCGAGCACAATCTAAGCCAAAATACGCACTTCTTTTTGTTGACTAGCAGAAATAACACCTCTCGCAACCTAATTTCATATACCAGACCTAAGAGAAACTTCAATACCATAAGATGATACTAATCGGGCTCGTCTTCCACAAATAAACGTGCAATTGCCATTGCAAACCTCACAACCAGCTTATAGATAATAATCAATAACAACCTGGGTACGACTATCATTTATATCAAAGCTTATCCTTACCATTAGGCAAAAGAGCTCATCAAGTCCCCATATGCTGACCCATCAGCTTCAACCAGAACATCTACTTAGCAATCGAATAGACTGTCGCCTTAGTAATCCGCAGCCAAATGGGACCCCAAAATTCCAAGTTTCAGCATCACCAAATCACTTCCATAAGAAACTCATTCAAATTGCACAAGCCCCAAACACTGAAAATCCCTTGATGAAGCTCACTGAGTAAAATGAGCCCACTAGACTGAATTTACATGTTTCTTCGCCAATACTTCAAATTGCACAAAACCCATTGCTCAATTCCCTTACTGATAACTGTGGTAGTAAATAGAAGCAAAGCTACAATCTTTCCCTTGAAAGATTAGAGCCACAAAATGAAACCAAATATAACAAAAGAACTATCCTAATTCCACTCTTCGTCTATGAATATGTAACTATACTAATAAGACCCCTAATAATTTCCACATACTAGTGATGACAAAATGAAGTGATCACACTTTGCACAGCCCTTGATAAAATTTCTTCACTCCAAAAAAATTTGTTAAACCCTAAAAAATCTTCACACAAAAAACAAACCCACAAGACCAAAATACAAAAAAGGATGAAACTTTATCTATGAATCAATCAATTAGGTTCATCTTCTCTTCTGACAGAATTAGGGGAATTACCAGATAATGAAGCAAGTAAATTCAAATGCCCTTGTGTAAGATAATTCCCCATTCTACCAGCACCAGAAGCAGCAGAAGCACCTTCACCACCACCACCACCACTCCCACCACCACCACCAATTGATTGTTGAAGAAACCTACCGGAAATCAACTGCTGTGATGAACCAGACATAGCCATTGACATTGGCATAGGTGTGACAGCCATAGGCATAGGTAAAACCATTTCTGGTCCCCCAGAAAAACTCCATACTTGACCAAAATCAGGTCTTGCTGGTACAGCCCAAAACCCACCACCACCACCACCCACACCACCACCACCAGGACCCACCCCAGAATTCCCATCACCCCCCCCCCCATCAGCATCATCAGAACCGTCAGTTCTCAAACGTTTACCTAATAGAAACGGAGCAGGACTCATAATCTGACCCGCCGGTTTCTGATCAATCGAACTAGAAGTAGTAGAACAAGAGAGTGATCCTCCTCCTCCACCTCTAGCCGACGACACAGAAATAGATGAGAAATTGGCGGGAGTAGTACCAGTACCAGTAGCAGCAATAATTGATGGTTCAGCAGCTCGTAATAACCACTCAATAGTTTGACCATCAGATTTATGACCCAACTCACGAGTTAACTGAAACACTCTTGCTGCACATATAATCGGCATACGAATTCTCCTCCCTCTTCCGTCTACTTTGCTGTGTCGATCTTTTGCCGGTGGCTTCTTCACCGCCAAAGCTCCTCCACCGTTCTGTGGTTGTCTCTGTGGGTCCGTTAAAGCGCAGTTATTACTTGTGCCGCCGTCAGACATGGTTGTTTTGATTTTGATTTTTCTTTTTCTCTTCTTCTTTGAGTCTCTCTTGAGTGGTGCCTACACAGTGGGGTGAGGAGGAGGATGTTGATGAAGGAGAGGAGGAGGAGAAGAGTAGTTTTGCTAACGTGAGCTGGTGTGCTCTTTTTTGAGTTTGTGATGGGAAGTGGAGAGTGCTAACTTGAGCTGCTGGAGAGAGAAGGAGAGACTAATGATTGAGGCGGGAAGAGACAGACAGAAAGAAGGAGGCACATGGGGTAGTGGGACCCATTTAGCAAAGAAGAAAAAGAAAAGAGGAAAAACAAAAACCTACTCCCTTGACTTCTTTGACTAGGTAATTACAAAGTCAAATTGTTTTGACTAGTCGACACTCCGTCGAGTTGGTGACGTGTGGGTTTCATTTAGAGTGGCCCTGATTATTCACAATTTGACCTCTTACCTTGATCAAGAGGCTGCGCCAGTATTTGAACGTGAATAGCCATTCTAGTTTTTAGTTCGGGAAACATATATACTGAAGCAGTTTTCAGAAATCAGAAATAAAAATATTTGCTTTTTGCTGTTAGAAGTTCTTCTAAAAATTAGTTTAGAAAAAAAAAATCTTTTTATACGCCATATGAATACTTGATAAAAAAATTTATTTTGAGTCAAATCTAACTCGTGATCTGACTCAGACCTAACCCGAATCCAATTAAGTCGGGAAATAAAATGTCCATGACTCATGATGCCAAGCCATTGACTCACATATTTTTAAGTCAGATCCAGATGAGTAAGGTAATATCAGTCAGATTCAGACAATTCAGACGAGTTAAGAAAAACCAAACAACTTATTAGTGCTTAAACATCTTGATAGTGTCAATCTGAGTACCAATGTTAGCCATTATTTTATTTTTATTTTTTTAACAGTGTAGGAAAATTGATGCTTTTGATCTCAGTAATCTCAACTTCTGCCTTTGGTTGAGCTGGTGGGATACATGTATATACACACTAAAGGAAAGACATTTCACCTAGCATTGTCCAGCAAAAATCTGACTCATTTTTGATGAAATCACTTTTAATGTAAACATCCCAAAAATGGAACAAGAAATGACCCACAGAGAACTAAGCAGCTCTGATGATCATAAGATTCACAACTGCAATTAGGTTGGTGTGGCAAACTAGAAGTAAATGCCTAGCTACCCAGGAGGAGGAGGAAGAAGAAGAAGAAAAAAAAAAAAAAGTTTACATTCGTCACAGAAAAAAAGATATTTTCATTTTTACTGAGACGTAGGGAGTACTATTTCCAATCCGGGGGTGAATGCCTAGCAGTAAGAGTGAAAATAGTAGGCATGCGCGAAAAGCCGATTAAACGAATCAGAAAACCAGTATTCTATACCTGCTGTATATAGAGATTATGATGCTGGCTCCACAAATCAAATTATCAAAAGATAAGCCATGAATTGGCCGTATTCCTCTATTATATTAGTACAACTACAACATCCAGAAACAACAGTATGATGATAAAATGCCCCGTATCCCTCAATTAAACTAGTAATGTTTTCTCCAAATATTCGTGTTTTCCTGATACCTTTTCGGACGAATAACAGGTCACTGATATACACAAGAAACCATATTTTTATACAACCATGACAAAACGAGTTCATAGAGTATACTATATTTATAATAAAAAAAAAGACTGCAATAAACAATTTATGTATTGTAAGAATATTGATCTATGGGGTTATATTCAATCATTCCAGACTTCCCCACTCCTTGAATTATTTGTGTTCTTTTCCTTTAAAAATTCTAAAATTTTCATTCAGCATGATAAAAGATAGGAGAGAAACCCTTCATTTCGCTAGCATATCCAGGGAACAGATAAAGTAGGGGCCAATAAATGAAAAGTGTTAAAGAAGATAATCTCCAGGCGAGATTATGACAGGCGATCCGGAACCAGATTATACCGAGTTTTTGGTTTTTCAGGACAATTATTTATTAAAGAGCTAGAATTTCCTGCCGTATCAATAACTAGATCTAGTATTGACTATTTTGATCTAGAACCCAAAATCACACGATGAACAATGGAAACAAGAAACGGGACTAAGAAAAATGAATTTATGGGTATCTGGTTTCTATGAAATGTAAACTATCAAATGAAGATTAGGACTATCAAGAAGATTAGGACTTACTATGAAGAATAATGAAGAAATGATAAACCTCATCATTGGCGATGACACCAACTTCTGTTGAACAAACTATGCCACCCGCAGGCTTAAATGTTTCATAGTTGAGGCATCCACTTCATCAATGAATCTGGAGACCAAATGATACCTGAATAAACAGATGCGAGTTGCGTCTCTTTGCTAGGACAAGAGCGGCTGGACGGGCTTTTCGCTTCTTCTGTCCAATCTTGGCCAGTGTCATCTTCAAATGGGTTATCCACCATGATCTCTTCCACCTTTATTACTGGTTTTTGGTTTATGATAACTTCGTCGCAGAATTTGACTAATCTTGATCTTGCAGTTGCCAACAAATACAGCTATGTATTCTGTAAGGTACTTTTCATGCCAACAGAAACCAGATCATGTTAATGGGGTATACAAATATTACCTTCAGAATTTTTTATAGATATGTAAATGAGATGATTTATGAGTATGAGCAAGTTTCCTATTTTCTTATAGGCATTAGAATTAAGGTGGCGCATTGTCTTACGACTCTTACCCAAACTACAATTGTATGTTTCCCCTATTACTAGGTAAACCTTTTGAAAAAGCAATCCACAATTACTTGATATGATCAAGGGTTTCAAGTTCAGAAACATTTCCTGAGAAATATCATGAAAGTGTAAAACAAACCTCTAGTTATGTTCTTCTATTTTCTCCTCTCAAGCTCTCTTTACGTGCTAAACTGAAATGACATCCGGTAGCTAACAACCCCAGCGAGGGTAGACCCTTTAATCTTATCATTTTAAATTAAACTAAAAGTCCAAGGAAAAAATCTAGAATCACTAGTGTTCCACAAGAGCCTCCTAATCACAATTCGTACATGGCTTTTCACTATAAAGAATGAGTGGCTCATTATAACTCTTGTTTTGTCTTTTGCTGCTTTCATGGAGTTGATTTCAGAAACCTAAGCAACTCAAACAATTCACAACTACCCCGCGATTGATACCTTCCCTAAATGCAAACACTTTGATCCCTAACCCCACTGATAGACCCTGCCTGAACCAGAATCAAGTTCCTTGTTAAAAAATAAAAGAGTAAGGGATATAGCATGCTAAATAATTTGACCTTTCGATTAAACTAAACTAATAAGGATTACTGCAGCTTTTGCAACAAAATTTTGGTAGTTTACTTAAAGTTGGACAATTGACCAATTTACAAGCCTCTACTAGTGTGTATGTAGGACTACAGTCCGCATAATATCACATCCCATTGCACATAAGCAACTATGCCATAAAACTTTATTATCAACTCATTCAAAAGAAACAAGGAGGATATTTTAAGCTTTAAATCATGGAAAAAATTTCAGCTTCAAGAACAATTTTGGGCATTTTCATATGGATATATGTAACATATGTTACTAAGTAGCAGCTTATCATAAACAAGATAAGGAAAGAATCAGAGACACATAATGGATGAAATCAAGATTCAAGGGTGCCTACCATTACATTGAGGCATTAGACGTACAGCAAATTAGATGAATCGAATGTGCATACTTTTAAACATGAGAATATTTGTAAGTACGAATAACTAGATGAATCGAATGTGCATACTTTTTACATGCTAAGAAAAGCGTAGTAAAACAAGTTGGACAAGTAAGAAAAGCAACAGAATCACGGCCCTTTTCTTTCCTAGTGAACCCATAACTCATCTCTATTATCAAGTCTTGGATCATAGAACTCTGGTTTGACAGAGTTAATCTATTTCATCATCATCATCAGAAACTGAGTAATAGCACATAATTTAATAACCTGATTAGAATTTCATTAAACTCCCAAATCTCAGGTTCCACAAAGCTACCACAATGTCTCACTAAGATGACATGTGATAAAATCTATCCTAAAGTAAGATAAATTGGGTAAATTAAAATAATGGGCATATCAGAATTCATTAGGAATTTATCAAAAATCAAATCTTGAAGAAACCTGACTAAATTAATGTGCTACCTAATTCATATGCTGAATCAATCTATATTTTATAAGAAGAAGGAGAAGAATACCTGTCTTCTGTGAAGCAGTTGGAAATGACATTTCTTCATCATCATCTTCTTCTTCTTGTTTTGCCCTCTCTACTTCCATTTTCTGTGAAGCTGCTGCAGCTTGAGTCTCCATTCCCTCTTTTTCAATCCACCACTCTCTACTAGTTTTGGGGGCATTTTTGAGGTTGCCCTAGAGGAAATATTGGAATCGCAATACAGCACTTCCGTGACCTGGAAATATTTGGTGGCCCAATCTCATTAGACATCCTACTTAATATTGTTGTCCAGGCATCACTTCTAGGTCCCTGACAGCTTCATTGTAGAATATTTAAAGATGAATTTCCTTGGTGCTTTCTATAAGCAGTAAACACCAATGTTTTTAAGAATCGATAAGAAATTACATATACGATCGACAGAAACCAATAGGTGGACAGCTCTCTGCTTACCCTCTGCATGTAGTCATAGTATAAATCCGGTCGTGGTATGTCTTTCCACTGCTTGTTCGTCCGTACGCAAAAATGCTCTCTGAAAGTAATGGTTTGGGGGAGATAAAGTTTGACAGACTTGTCAATAAAAGTACCACACAAACAATGACATAAGAATAAAAGATGCTACTCACAGAAAGAGCCCGCTAGTTTTGCTGCTTCCTCATGCATTCGCCTCATGTTGCAATACTAGGCACCACACAGGTTGAAATGTTTCCTTAGTTGAGGCAACCACTTCATCAATTCCACCACCATCTCTTCCACTTGTTATTACTGGTCTTTGGTTTTCGATAACTTGGTCGCAGAACTTGATTAATCTTGATCTTGCAGTTGGCGATGAATATAGCTCTATATCGCGTGAGGTACTTTCCATGCCTACAGAAACCGGATCATGTTAAGGTGGTATACAGATATCACCTTCAGAATTTTTGATAGATATGTATACGGACATTGACTGTAACTGACTCCTGAGGTAGATCAAAAAACTTATAATTATGAGGAGTAAATTTCCTATTTTCTTCTAGGCATTAAAATTAAGGTCGCACATGGTCTTACCCATATGCGGTTCAACAAAAAGAACTTGAAAGTTTCTTCAGAAGGTAATAATCTTACTCAACAACCAAATACTGTTAAATAAGTTTGTGTATATTATGTCATCTTCGGCGTCTTAATTATTCATAAAATTCACTTTACAACGCAGATCGTTTGGTGAAGGATGTATCCAGAAAATAACAATGCAGCAAGTTCCAGATAATGAGCATCCATCGTGCATCCGTTGTTTTCCATTCTGAAATCCCGGTCCTTGCAATCATGCAAGGTAAAGAAACAGCAGCAATAAGTGTACACGGGAAACACGTTTGGGCTGGAAGCCTGGAAAGGAATGGTTATGAATCTTATTGTATGCTTCCCCTCCGACTAGGTAAACCTTTTGTCAAAGCAATCACAATTTCAAGACATGATCAAGGTTTTGGGTTTAAAAACATTCCTGAAAAATATCATGAAAGTGTAAAACAAAGCTCTAGTTATTTTTTTTCATCTTCTTTTTCAAGCTCTCTCAACGTTCTATACTGAAAGTGACTTTCTGTAGCTAACAACCTCAGGAAGGGTAGACCCTTTAATCTTATCATTTTAAACTGAAAGTCCAAGGAAAAACCTCTAGAATCACTGGAGTTCCACAAGAGCCTTCTAATCACAATTCACACATGGCTTTTCACTATAAAGAATGAGCGGCTCATTATCAGTTTTGTTTTGTCTTTTGCTGCTTTCCTGGGGTTGAATTCAGAAACCTTAAGCAGCTCAAACAATTCACAACTACCCAACAACTGATACCTTTCCTAGATGCAAACAGTTTCGCCTCCAACCCCACTGATACATTCAGCCGGAAGGCCCTGAACCATCAATTTGACCTTACTTGATCTACTAGCAGAATGAAGTTCTTTATTAAGAAAGAAATATAGCATGTTAAATAGTTTGACCTTCCAATTTAAACTAAACCAACAAGGACACTGCTTCTTTATTTTTTACAACAACATTTTAGTATTTTACTTAAAGCTGGGCTATTGAACAATATACAAGCCTCTAAGGGTTGCAGTCCAGATAACATAGCATCCCATTAACATAAGCAATTATGCCTTAGAACTATATTATCACCTCAATAAAAAGAAACAAGGAGCATGTCTTAAACTTTATGACATGGTGAAAATTTCAGCTTTCAAACATTTTTCGGTATTTTGATGTGGATGTGTTACTAAGTAGCAGCTTATCATAGACAACAGAAGGAACAAAGACAATTGAAATAAGAGACAAAGAATGGAAGGAATCAAGGGAGCCTACCATCACATTGAGGCATTAAGCATACGAATATAGGATAATTGGTAAAAAAAAGAATATAGGATAATTGGTAATGCGACTAAATACATTAATCAAAATGTGCATACCTTTGACATTCTACCGCAAAGGATAGTAAAACAGGCTGGACAAGTAAGAACAGCATCCGAGTCGTCACAACCTTTTCTTTCCATGTGAACCCATAACTCATCTTTATTATCAAGTTTTGGATCATAGAACGCTTGACAGAGTAGTCTATTTCATCATCCTCATCAGAAACTGAGTAAACAGATATTTTTACAACCTGATTAGAACTGCTGCAATCAGGGAACCAAACAAATCATCAAACTCCCCCGAATCTCACATTAACTATGTAGTGCTTTGTTGGGACACCAGTATTAGGGATCCTATCACACATTCATCCTCATACATAACCTAGACTACCGGATAAACTAAGCTCAATAAGAATATAGAACCCCTAAAATTTACACAGTGTTTCACTAAGATGATAAACCCTATCATAAATTGATGAAATTTAATGGTGGGCATATCAGAATGTATATGAATTTATCAAAAAAAGAAAATCTCGAAAGAACCCTGATTAAACATTCTGCTCTTCAATTCATATTATAGTTACTGATAAAAGTAGAATCACTTAGACCTATTTAAGGTGAAGAATTGAGTCATACGTATAGGAAGAAAATACCTGTACTCTGTGGAGCAATTGAGGTGTCATTTCTTCTTCTCTGCTTCCATTTTCTGTGAAGCAGCTTGAGTCTTTCCACTCCTTTGTGCTTTTCCTCCACTTCTCTCTGTAGGAGCTAGTTTTTGTGGGGGCACTTTTGAGGTTTCCCCAAGAAGTGATACAGCAAAAATATACTGCGGGCCTCCCCATCTGAATAAGACATCCAACTATATGGTTTCTCCTATGCAATATTCTTAAAGAATGTACTGAATTTGAGGATCTTCAGAAACTTACTTTCAAGATGGGAGAACTCATTGAAGCTCAAGACCCTCATGGAAATCATCTTTTTAAAGAAGAATGTTAAAGTTTGTGTCAAAATTCCGGTTCAGAAAGCTTTACCATTAGGCATTCCCATGTTTACGAGTGGAAGAACTCAACATTTCCTTATAGAATGCAGATATCTCAAAGTTCCAAGATACTTCTGCTCCTCATGTCGTGTTCTTGATCATAAAGATGTTAACTGTCCTGCATGGAAATTGAAACAGAAAGCTATTAAGGAAGCTTCTTCTTCTAACAACAAATATAATCTTCCTGCAGTCTCAAGGCTCATGATGCCACCATCGTCAGCAAATAATCAGTCTGCTCCTGCTCCTAATGCAGTGAATGATACTATTATGCAACAAACTGAGATTGTGTCGGATACTCAAATTTATTCTGCCATTGCTCCTATATGCGACAAAGGGAAAGCTAAGAATATTGTCCAAAACAATGAGAATTTTGCTCAAAAGGGTTTATCAAATATGTTTCATATGGGTCCCTTTGTCAACAGATCTACAGCTTTGAAGATTTTCGATGTTGGTCCGATTCAACAAAACTCGACTCAGATGAATAACGGGTTACCAGTTATTTTCAAACAAGTCACTACTCAGAATGTTACTGTTGAAGCTTCTCTCCCTGGCTCTGAAACGGTTATAAATGGTCCGATTTGTACTTCTAACTCTTCAAGAAGGTTCAAAACTGCTGCTGTCCCGAGTCAAACACCAATTATCACTAGAGGAACTCTCATTTCTGTTGAACATGATGCTCTAACCAATCTAAAAAGGAAGAATAACCCTAGAGCGGATCTGAGAAAACGTACAAGAGCAAATTCATCTACTCTAGCTAGCATTGTTGTTATCCAAGAAGAACAGGATACCTTTGAACCTGATTATGCCCAGCTGTGCCCCCCAATTACCAAATTGGGGGATTTACCTGTTATCAATCTCTCCAATTGTTCTCTCAACACCCATCCCTTGATTGATTCTTATGGAAGCTATAATGTACCTGCTGATATTTCCCCAAAAAACAATGGTGTCCGCAATAATTTGCATCACAATGCTGCTACTTCTAATCTCAATTCTTCCCAATATACTTCTCAAAGTGGTGACAATCCCAATGCTACTCTTGGTGGTGGGTCTGACTCCACCACTCAGGTAAACTCAATTCCTTTACCCCATTTAATTGACCCTATCAATTCTGCTATCCCTATAAATCATTTTCCTGTTAATAATGTCAATATGCTAGCTTGGAAGATTAGAGGTTTGGGTAAGAAAACAGCGAATAAGGAACTTAGTCTTCTATGTAGAAATGTTAATCCTGATATCATTTTTCTATCGGAAACCAAAATGAACAAAGATTTTGCGGCTAGGAAATTAAAAAACATGGGATTCCCCTGTACCTTTAATGTTTCTAGTATTGGAAGAAGTGGTGGTCTAGTCTTGGCCTGGAAGAAGGAAATTCAACTCAACATTATATCCTCTAGCATGAGGGGCATCTATGTCACATCTACAAACATCATTCATTCCAAAACTTGTCACATCCATTTTATGTATGGTGAACCTAATAGTAGTTTGAGACATGCCTTTTGGGAACAACAATGTCAACTGTCACATGTCCCTTTAGATGAACCAGTTTTCTTTGTAAGTGATTTTAATGCTCTACTAGGAACTGAGGATAAGAATGGTGGTCTAGAGTTTCATGACTCTAATTTTTCAAATCTTAGAAACTTTTGTTTTGTGTTTAATTTACATGATCCTGGTTTTTCTGGCCCCAGATTTACTTGGTCTAATATGCAACAGGGTCCTGATCTAATTCTTGAAAGATTAGATATATGTCTTATAACCAGCCTGCTGAGAATTTATGTCATAAAATCTGTGTAAACAACCTACCTAGAGATTCTTCTGATCATTGCCCCATGCATATAGGGTTCAATTTTGAGGATGTTTGCATGCCTAGACCTTTCCACTTTATGGCTATGTGGATTGAAGATCCTACCTGTAGAGATATCATTGCCAACTCCAGGACTGTTAATGTTGTAGGTTCTCCTGCCTACAAACTAAAAGCTAAGTTTATAAGTACCAAGAGAGGTTTTAGGGATTGGAATAAATCTTCTTTTGGTAATATTCAAACTAATATATCTACCATTAGAAAAGATTTGGCTGATATTCAGATCTCTAATCCTACTGACTCTAGCACTACCTCTAGACTCAAAGATAGATTGGAATACCTCTACAATTTAGAGGAACTTTATTGGAAGGATAAGTCTAGAGAGGTATGGCTCATGGAAGGTGACATAAATTCAACCTATTTCCATATTGTTACCCTCTTCGGGAGGAAAAGGAATGTCATTATTTGGATTAAGGATTCCTCAAATACTATCCTAACTGATAGAGATAGTACTGGAACTTCTTTTATAAATTATTTAAAAAATATGTATTCCTCCCATCCTCAGCAATTTCAAGATGAAATCCTTCTTGATCTCCCTGTTAAATTTTATGCTGAAGATAATTCCCTTCTAAACTTGCCTCTTACTTCTGAGGAAATAAAGAATGTTGT
>JAJJMB010012638.1:5245368-5288211 GCA_023531105.1 Papaver atlanticum | reverse complement strand
TTACAGGCCTGTTCTATCAGAAACACTGAGATATTGTAGGGGAGGCTGTCATTGATATGACTCAAACCTGTTTTACAACAGGGCATATTGCTAAAGTCTTTAATCATACCAATATTTCTCTTATCCCTAAAGTTCCTCTTGCTGAACTTGTGTCTCAGTATAGACCTATAGGTCTTTGCAATTTCATTTATAAAATTCTTTCAAAAACTCTTGCTAATAGACTTAAACCTTTCATGAATAACATTATTTCTCAAAACCAAAGTGCCTTCATTCCTAAGAGGATTATTTCTGATAATATTCTGCTAGCAAATGAGGCTATATTTGCTGTCAATCACAATGATAAAATTGAAGGCATTGCTGCCATTAAACTTGATATGTCTAAGGCATATGATAAGTTAGAATGGTCATTTCTTGAAAGTGTCTTGACCAGAATGGGTCTCTCTAACCACTGGATTAAACTCATAAACCAGTGTGTTTCTACAGTTTCCTACTATATCCTGCTCAATGGTAGCCCTACTGGGTTTTTTCAACCTGAAAAGGGATTGAGACAGGGGGATCCTTTATCCCCCTACCTTTATATCATTTGTTCTGAAGCTCTCTCTTCTTACATTGATAGTCTTTTAAAGAAATGAATTTTGGAAGGTATCAAAGTGTGTAAAGTTGCTCTAGAAATGACACATTTGTTGTTTGCTGATGATTCTCTTTTGTTTTCTAAAGCTACTGTTCAAAACTTTCAAGTTATTAAAGAATAGCTTAAAAAATATTGCTTGGCCTCTGGCCAAGAAATCAATTTTGATAACCTGAACATAAGAAAGCTCAACTTGCTACCATTCTAGAGATTAAGAACAAGGATTTAGGAGAAAAATATCTTGGCACTCCCACTGTGTTTCAAGCTTCTAAAATTCAAACCCATATGGGTATTCTCCAAGCTATGGATGCCATAATTTCTATCTGGCTACATAAGCTCCTATCTCAAGCTGCTAGAACTACTTTGATTAAACACATTAGTCAAGCTATCCCCCTTTTCCAAATGGGATCTTTCCTCATCCCAAAACATCTTTGTGAACAAATGGATTCGCATCTTTATAAATTCTGGTGGGGGAGAGACTTTAGAATCTAAAGATAGGAAATTGCATCTGCTTGGGTGGGATATTCTGTGCTCCCCCAAGGCAGAAGGTGGTCTGGGATTTAGAAAGGATGATTTAAATAACCTAGCTATGCTGGCTAGGAATGCTTGGGGAATTCTATAAAATCCAAATTGTATGCTAGCCACTGTTCTTAAATCCAAATACTTTCCTAGAACTGATTTCTTGAATGCCAAGTGCACTAGCAAGTGTTCTTGGACTTGGAAGTGTTTGCATGCTATAAAAGAACTCATTAATCCTTTCATCTCCTGGATTGTTGGGGATGGTCATTTCATTGACCCCTGGTGTGACAAATGGATCCCCACTTTGGGTACTATCACACCTAACCCTTTAGTCCCACCTGACCCTAACATTAAAGTCTCTTATTTTATTGATCCTTCTACCAGAACTTGGAATATGTCTAGATTAAACACTCACTTTGATAATGCTTCTGTGAAGAAGATTATCACTATTCCCTTAAGCCAGCTATGCACTCCTGACAGGAGGGTTTGGGAACTTTCAAAGAATGGCAGGTTTTCTTCTAAATCTGCCTACATGGGACTCATAGGTCTTAGGCCCTCCCCTTGAAAAATCTTTGGATGCGTATTTGGAAAATTAGGGTTCCTTATAGAATCCAAGTCTTCACGGAAAGCATCTAGAAATGCTCTTCCTGCTAGAACTGTTTTGAATACTAGAATGCCCATGCATAAGGTTGATTATGCTAGGTGTAATGACCCTCAAGAGTCCATAATGCATGCTTTGGTCCTCTGCCCTTTTCCCAATTGTGTCTGGTTTCTATCTGATTTTTGCATCAATATTCAATTTTTTTCAAAACAAATCTTTCATCGACTAGTTAATGTTTTGTTTAACTGACCATGTGTCTAAACTATTTGATGAGAACCAGTGTCTCTTTGTTACTATCCTGTGGTCTCTCTGGACTAGTAGGAATAATCTCATTTTCCAAAACCTGAAAGAAACTTATGTAGCAGTCTTAGCTAGAGCCAGAGCCAGAGCCATGCTTCTTACTAGGAAACCTTGCTTTACTGTTTCTCCAATTACCCCTGTCATTCTATGTGACAAATGGATGCCCCCTTCTTTTGGCTGGATAAAGTGTAATACTAATGGTGCCTATGATGACATTACTGTAGCTAATGGTGCAGGATATGTGATAAGGGATTTCTCAAGCAAAGCCTCCTTTTGTGCTTCCCTGGTTTTTGAAGTAAAGTCTGCAGAAGAAGCTGAAGCCAGAGCTATTTGGGCAGTTTTGAAGAAAGCCTTGGAACAGAAGTTAACTCATATCATCGTTGAAAGTGATGCGAAGACTCTTATTGATCAATTTTCAGCTGGCTTTTTTGATGGAGACTCTCGTACGGATGCTATCCTAAAAGACATTCAGTTTTTTTCTTCTAAATTAGTGGCTTGTATCTTTAACTTTCAACCTCGTGCTTTTAATTCTGTGGCTCACGAGCTCGCTCAATGGGCAAAAACAAACAATGCCTCTATGTACTGGTCTGTGCCTCCTGTTTGGTTGTTACCAACAGTTGAGGGGGATCATTAGCCTTTCTGAAGGCCTTTATCTATAAAAATAAATAAATAAATAAGAGATCCAACTTTTACACCTTGTTTGCTTTTTCCTGACTTATCTGAGTTGTCTGAATCTTACCAATATCACCTGACTCATCTGGATATGACTCAATATGTTTTTTTTAGTCAGATATGACTCATCTGACTCAAAAATGTGTGACTCAGTGGCTTGATCCCATGAGTCAGGGGCATTTTGTTCCCTGACTCAAATGGGTCCGAGTCAGGGGTTATGTCTGAGTCAGATCTGACTCGCGATCTGACTCAAAATAAAAAAACAAACAGTCTGACATCTGACTCGAGCCGTGTCACGGCCAGAGTCAGATTCAGACTCCGAGTCAGCAAAAAAACATACACACTCTTAGTGCGTTCAGATATTAGAAGAAGAAGTCAAAAACAAGAATAAGAAGCGAAAATACAGAAACTTGACTTTTTTGCTTCTCGAAGTCATTTTAAGAATCTTTGATTTCTAACCTGTTTAGATACCAGAGTAGAAGTAGAAAACATTTAACTTTGCTTGTATACATTCCAGAATTTGTTTTTTGACTTCTGGGAACAAAAAAGTCAAAAATTAGTTTGGAACTTTTAAAAGCCAAAAGGTTAACTTTTCGTGAATCAAAAACATTTTACTTCTAGAAATTATTCATTTTTAGCTTTTTTACTTCTAGAAGTTAAAAAGTAACTTTTCATGGTGTATCTGAACACTAGTATTGTTGTCCGTGTAGCTGGTCACTATGAAGTCCTTTCCTTAGACATCTTCATAATAGAAAATTTGAAGATGAATTTCCTTTGCGCATGCTTCAAGCAGTGAACACCAATTTTTGGTGTGAACACCAAAGTAACGAAAATACCTTCTTTTCCACAATCAATGTTCGCAATGCATACAAAGTGTATTAACTGAAATCAATAGATGTGCGGATAATAAAACATGAGGAAAGACGATGAACATCGGATCTCATCGTCGGTGCGTCTATGGTAGTTAAACTAAGCATGATGATAACGAAAGCTATAAACTTAACAACACGCATAAAGACATAAAAAATAAGTGCAGGAAATAAATAAGACATTGATTTACGTGGTTCAGCTCTAAGGCTTACATCCATGGGGTGTTCGTGGGTTTTCACTATGAGATGATCGAAGTTACAATAGGTTAGTCAAATGAATTTAAGTGAGGAGGAAAAGTAAAGATTACATGAACATAATTCATACCTAAAGTTTACACTCTTCTCTCTCTGTGCCTTTCTCTCTAAAATTGGTCGACCCCTTCTCCTTTGGCAGAGCTGGGTATTTATAGATACTTCGTGTGGGCCCCTCTCTATAGGTACATCTATTTCTCACTATCTTGGTTTGTGTGACGATCCCGAAGATGATCGTCATGATGACTCGATGGTGCCCCAACGTTAATACATTGTCACGATGATCCACCTCTGAATGAGCCACACGAATTGTGACACGTATCCTATGTTCGTAGCATTTAATGTGGGTGGTTGGCCAATTCCCACGCCTGGGACAGCTGTTGCTGCAGTTGTCATTTCGGTGTCAGTGGGACTTCGCCTCCTCCGTCCATTTTGAATTTTCCTCGAGATTGGGTAGCATCTTTGAATTTCTACGATGTTTCGCAGCTACGTTCTCATTAGGTACTCCCTAGTTCTTCGATCGTTAGATATGCTTACTGAAGGCCATGTGGATGATGATGGTTCATGGTCTTAGATGTCAGAAAATGATTCCCCCGGTGTTGTATGATGTCCACGTGTAATCTCTAATACACGTGGCTGGTGCTAATTAGGTACACACGGTTTTCCCATTTTCTTTTAGATTTGCATAAGTGCAGATTTGGAAGAAAAACTTTCTTTTTCGCACGTCTCCCATTACTTGGAATAACCCCCTTGATTTTCGCGGCAGTTTTTTTTTTAATATTTATTGCGGTTATAAATATGAGAGAGACCCTTAGCAGAAGAATTTTTATTCCCATTCACTCTACCAGTTCTTCCTTCATTCTTTGAGAAGCATTAATTTCCTTATTCCTTCTTTGTTCCTTTTCTTTGTCTCTTAGTTCTTTATTTTTCAAGGACTTGTCATCTGATTCGGATTGTCTCGGTTTCATTATCATTATTCTTTCGTTTGAGAAGATTCGGCCGGCTGATGGTACTCATCTCCTTCTTCAGTATCAATCTTTCGATCTTACCCGTAACACAGGTATGTTGAAACTTCTTTTATGCATTGATTTTTATTTGAGGAGTTTATTTCTTGCTGCTGTTGCTTATGGGTTTCGTGATGAAGAACATAATATACAAAATTATATATACTTTCCCCTGTTCTTTATCACGAAATCTGGAGTTATTCGATTTTCTTTCGAGATGTCTTTCCTGATATTTTAGGATTTTTGATGGTCTGATGATGTTTTTGAGGAAGATTGATATCACTCTGTAGATATTGAATTTTGATCTTCATTTTCTCCGATGCTTTATTTAGGTTATCATGGCCGGTGATGAACGAAGATTTAGTCCTTATAGATCTCCACAACAAAGTCATTTTAGATCTCTGCCACATTATAGCCATGATACTTCGCCGCCTAATATCCCACTTCGAAGAGCTTATCAACGTGATTTTACGGGTCATGTACAACCGAAATATCAACAACAAAGTCCTTCTTCTTCGAGCGCTCCGAATACTTCTTCTACTAAAGGTGATGCTAACAAGAAGGGCTCTCGTTATGCGGTTACACGTCAGCCAAACAAACCTTCTTCCCAACGGTCGGATCCGGTGAATACACAACATCTTGTTATGGTTGCCTCTGTCAAACCATCGACGGCATCTAAACCATAGACTTCATCCAAGAGTGCTCATAAGGGTCAAGCTCTCCCAAAATATTCATCGAAAACCTCCTTGGTGAAGAATGTACCTTCGGAGCCAGCCCTTTCGGTGCAGACTGTTTCAGTTTCTCAGAAGTGGAAGAGATCCCCTGTTACCTTTAGGCATATTGATCTTGAGGATTTTAAGGTGAAGCATGGTCTTGAGAGGTTCGACGTGCATTTCTACGATAAAGGTGACGATCTTACTTACTTATGAGATGAGTACGATTCTCAACACCTTTTCACTACCATCGGCGCTTTTGAAGCATGTTTAAGCTTCCTTTGTACAATTGGAGAGATCCTTTTTATTATGACGTGCTAGCTCGTCGTGGTGAAGTCTCAGCCTCTAATACTCATTGTCGTGTGGTTTCTCAAATTAGCGGTAATTTTTGGCGTTGTCTGCATGAATGTCATCTTCGGAGTAAGGGTAAAACTTCGATGACATGTTATACCCCTAATCCTGAGCAGAAGAGTTGGTATACCGCCAAGAATTTTAATGCTACTTTTGTTAATTATGTTAATAGAAATAACCGCAAGAGATTGAGTATTGGGCTTCGTGTATTGACTGCTGCTCTTGGTGAGGTCCGTCTTCTGAGTGAGGTGAGTGACACAAAGCTGAAGTATGTTGCTGGTACCAAACATTCTGAAAATCCCAAACCTTTCCCTCTCAAGAAGCGTTTGCTTCGCGATCATGATCATGAATGGCATGCTACTCCCGTTGAAGTCATCGGTCCCTGGGCTCATGGGTGGGTTCCTTTTGATGAGAGTCAACCACGTACATCTCCACCGGAGCGTTATGGCGATTATGTCCCTTGGTCTTTTAATTCTGAAAGAATGAAGTTTGAGTACTGGGTTGAGGTATCTTTCATATTTTGTCTTTGAGTTCCGTTTGGTGTGCTTTATTCCTTGCATTCATTCTGACTTGGTGTGTTTCAGGATGATGGTGAGGAGGACGGTTCTGAGACTTCTCTTCCTTCAAAGGGTAAATCTACTGTCAAGGTATGATTTGATGTGATTTTGTATATGTATGTTTCCCCCCAAATCAGGATTTGACATGTATATTTTGCAGGCTTCGAAGAGACAAAATATAGATCCTGTAGAATCTTCTACTGTGGAAGCCAAGGGCATGGAAATTCCAGAGGTGAATAGTCCTGTGATTGATGAAGAAGAACTTGGTGACGAGGATGATGAGGAAGAAGAGACCCATCAAGAGAAAATCGAGACTACTCACGACCCTGACTCAGAGAGTGAGGAAGAAAGGGATTTGGGAGGTGATGGTTAGGTGCACATTAACATTTCTGAATGAACGCCTTCACCTCTTCGTAATGAAGTTGTACACCAAGAGTAGTAACCAGCGACGGTGTTAATCCTCAATCGCTTGATGTTTCTGTTGAAGTTTTTCAAGTGTCTGATGCTGAATTTTCCTTTGGGAAAGGTTTCGTTGCAGGCTCTCATGTTGATATTGCTGCTGCTACGAGGCTCTCTTTGGAGTTCAATTTGCTGTCTCCTAATGATAATTGGGAAGTGGATGTCGAGGGTGATGGAGAGAAGGTGAACGATGAAGAGGATAGCTACGATGGTGAAGATGTCGAGATTTGTGCTGCTCGTGAAAAGAAAGAGAAGGATGCTTCCGCAGGCTAGTCTTCGGAAATCTTTGTTCATTCTGTGATGCGTAGTAACGATGATGAAACTTTCGAATGGTTGAAGAAAAAATGACTTCTGAATGTTCCCTGCGCCGCTCCAACTATCCAGGGAGAGAGAGATTCTGACGCTTTTACCCATAGGCATATGGAAGTGTCGTCTTTAGAGAAGGTGAGCGGGGTGTGGCAGCATGCTGTTGATACTCCTGTTCCCGCTGATTTCCGCATTATGCCTCCTACATCTATTACTGGGATGATGGCCATTGCAGATGGGCATGAGTATGGCTTTCCTCAGCATCGTATCCTTGAGGTATATTAGCGAACGTTGCGGAGTATGTTTGTTATGTATGTATGCTTATCAATGACTCTAACCTGGGTTTCTTCATCGTAGTTGGCCAATAGCGAGCACTGCAATCATACTCTGTATCAGTTTTTCGAGCTAAGGCGCTCAAGTTTGAGGCAAAACTTCTTCAGAGGGATGACGAACTTCATTCTACTCGATTGACTATTGAGGAAAAAGATAAGGAGCTATTGCAGCTGAGAGAGCAACTGAAAGTAAAGCAGTAGTCCAACCAAGACGAAGAAGGGATTCGTAAAGAGGTGGCTACCCTTCGTCAAGAACTAGAGAAAGCTCGTGTCGATACTTCTTCAGCGGGTACTTCGTCCAGAGGTTTTCCCCATTCTTTCTCTTCTATCTTCGTTTATTTAATGTTCTTTCTGAGTTAGCCGCCATTGTCTCTAGCGGGTGGTGCCGAAGAATTAGAATGTCTTTGGAGAGAGAGAACCCGACAAGCTTCCTGTATTAAGGAGATGGTTTCGAAAGTAATAGATGTGTCTAATAGATGGAATTCCCGTGTTGATGAGTATAATCGGATGGTGGATGGTTTTCGAAAGCAGCGAGAACAAATGGTTGAGATGCAAAACTCGGGTGCAGCTCGTCGTCGTCAATTTGATGGTATCTTACAATGAACTCGTCAGTCTCTTCACGAAGCTCGTGATGCGGTTTATCGATTAGAGGATGAAATAGTGGACTTACAAATAGAGCTTCATAAAGCCCGCTCTTCTTATGATCCTGATGTGCGGAATTATGTACAACAGCTTGTTCTTGAACGAGATGATTCGAAGGCTGAGACTCATGCTCTAAGTAAGGCCTTGGCTGCTTCTCGTGCCGATGTTGCACGTCTAGTTGAATCAGAGAGGGATCTTGAGATTAACATGTATAGACTCCAAAAGGGGATCGAGGGAATCACCAATGAAGTTAATCATCTTCGTCATTTAGATTCTATGAAGCAGCTAGAGTTAGATCAGTGCCAACTTTATCTTGAAAACAATCATCTCGATTATAAGAAACTCTCCAGCTAGTATGATTTTCTCGACGAAGCGCGGGACGCGGTAGTAAATGAGTTAGAAATTGCTTCGGCCAATGTCGAAGATAGATTTTGTATAGTCATGAGTAGTGATAGACGCATTTATGTGTCTATTTTCATCTCTTTTGTGTATAGTGTTAGTACCCATTTTTGTACTAATTTTGGCATTTTATCCCTTTGTAGGTGTTTTTTGGAAAAATGGACTTTTGCGGCGAAATTGGCTCGAAAAGTGATTTTTGCGCTCATGGGAGAAAATTACTAAGAAGAACCCAAATTACTAAGGGGTGACCACTTTCTATTCGCACCCCTGGTCCGGATAAGGGGAGGTCATCCCCTTCGTTTGAAATTCATTTTTGGCGGGAAAAAAAGTTCTTCGCTGCGCAGCGAAGTTTCCATTTAGAGTTGGATTTTTGGAACCGATTGGAGGAGATTCAATCGCCAAATTGAGTTGGGATGGACTTGAATGGAGTAAACAGGGTTGGTACATCTGTTTGTATGGATTAGAATGGGCTAGATGATCGGGTTTTGATAAAACAGGGAAAAAAAACTATTTATGGAAACAGGGAAAAGAGTATTCTCGGCAGTTCTGAGTTTATATTCGGCAGTTAAGTGAGATTTATGGGAAGATATATTCTCCTACAAGTTGTTCCTATCAAGCTTAGGAAGTTTCAATAAACAGAAGATTGCGTATAAGAGAAATAAGAGGAATTATTCAAAACTTGGCAGTGACGAAAAGAGTTATTTTTGGGGAAGATTTAATCGAGAAAGTTGCGTTTGTTGAGTATATATAGGGTGGTGAGAGTCCTAAGAACACGGATGAACACTTTAGGGGAAGTTTAGAGCACTAGAGAAGCGAAGAAAATCGAGTACAGAAACTCTGTTGCTGCTGCTGAAGAAGAAGAAGACGAAGAACATAAGACCCACAGAGTCAGTCGCAGAGGAAGATTTATTTTCAGTGACAACGAGTTACGGTCGCTCCTGTCTGCAGTCACCGAAGCCTTTCAGCAACGATTCAATCTTCTGTATTAGACTTTCAGCGACTACAGTATACCCCTTTCTCCCTTTTAATCAATTTTTGAACCATAAACATGTATTTTGAGAACATGATTAATATGAGGAACTAAACCCCTTAGCCGAGGCGACGGAGGAAGCCATTGTTCCATGAAAAGTGGTATAGTTCTATTTTAATTATTTATTGCAATTATTTTACATGATTATTTGCATAGAACTTAAAAGAAAAATTGGTTTTTATTGAGTAGTTGTGAAGTGTTTTGATGGGACATGCTTGGTTTTAATACTTTTGATGGGACATGCTTGGTTTTAATACTTTTGATGTTTCATGCTTCGTGCTTACAATTATTACTTCAAAAATCTATTAAAGGCAAAATATTAGAATCACTTTAAAAGAAAAAATTGCATGAATATTGATTAGAATTTATCACTTAATTGGTCAATGGTGGAATCCAGAGTCTCGGTATTTTCTTATTATTGTTGAAACAACTTTATTTAATTTTCGAAAATCCTTCACAAGCCCGAGTTGAACAAACTCTACTTATCATTTTTTACAACAACTTAAAATTCACATCAATTTTTTGGCGCCGCCGACGCGGACTTGTTTTTAGGGTTTTAGATTTATTTTTATTTATTTTTATTCTATTTTACGTTTTTGGGTATTTGTCTTTTGTCTACAGGTTTTGGAACGTAAAGAAAAAAATTGAGCCAAGGAGTTTGGTGATTTCGTAAAGACTTGGAGCAAAAGATTAAAGCTAAAAGAACGGAAAACAAGACAACTTTATTTTAGTTATTTTTATTTTTAATTTATTTTTAGTTTATTTTTAATTTTTAATTTTTTTTAGGGTTTTGTTAAAAAAAAATTAGAAAAAAGAAAGAAAAAAAATTGTATTAGGGTTTCTTTATTATTTTGTAATTTTTCTTTTCTTTTTTTGGACTTTTTGGACTTTGGACACTATTTTTATTTTTTATTTTTATATACCCTACGGAAGGGTATCCTTAAATATAAAAACTGTTTGCAGAGAAGGAGGACAATTACGATATTGTCTCTGCACCTTGGGTTCGTACACTGACACAGGAGTCAGTGGCCCGAGTCGACTATAACCGATTCATCCCCCGTCTGGAATGGGAGGTAAGATTATGAACACTCGCGAATCCCCTATCAGTGAGTTACTGTATTCCTTAAGGTGCATATATGCTGAGGAATTGAATACGGACGTTTATTTTCCTAGTAAAGGGCAAGGCCTGGCCATACAAGAGAAGGGTTCGGATTTCATCACCGTTCTGTTCTTTCCCGCCTTAGGAAAACAATACCGAACGCTAACCTAAGCTTAAAATATTGACTAGAACGAGACCGATAGGGTAACGAGCTTATAGGAAAGTCGTTCAAAAGGATCGTATTGGGTATCTTGTTAGCCTAACTCAAAGTTCAGGAAGATTATTGTAAGTCGATTAGAGCCGCCTTGTAACCCAGGGAAGTGTTGCCAAAGAGGTGGGGGTATCAAAGCTCCTCTGAGCTTCTCCTACTTCTCTTCGACTTACTTTATTCGGATCGTCCTACGAGGTTTGCTAAAATTATACCCAGTTGCCTCTTGGAAGAGTAGAAGCTGGTCTAGAAACAATCTAAGTGGAGCCATCATGCTTTTTGTTTGCTAGAAATCAATAGGGTTGATTTGGTTGAGTCGTCCTTGATTTGCGATTGATTATCCTTCCAATTTAAGGAATTCTTGTATGCCTGAACGTAAAAGAGACGCCCTAGGTAGATTTGTTAAAGAACAACCTTGTAGTTCTAAGCATCTCGATTACCTTGACCTAGAAGGTCCGATTTTCAGACAGTCCTATTTTGAGCGTACTCCTTTTACTGAGGAGAGAATCCCCAATATTCCGATAGCACCAGAAATGGCTACTTTGAAAGCTTTATTAAATCCGACTAGGACTAATCGTCCCTCGTGTATTAAGTTAGCTGACACAAAATCCACCTATGAACTTAAACCTGGGACCATACAGATGCTCCCAATATTTTTAGAGAAAGAAAATGAAAACCCCTATTTCCATGTTAGGGATTTTGAAGAAATTTGCAGTACTCTAAGAATTAGAGGCTTAGATGATGATGCTTTGAAACTTAGGTTATTTCCTTTTTCCCTGAAAGATAAAGCCAAATCTTGGCTGTATAGTTTGACTGCTGAGTCAATTGAAACATATGAACAACTTACATGTGCCTTTTTCAATAAGTTTTTCCCTAGGCACAAAACATCGTCTATTAGGACGCAAATCTGCACATTCTAACAGCAAGAGGGAGAATCTTTGTATAGGTATTTGGAAAGGTTCAATGATTTGTTAACACAATGTCCTCACCATGGTTTAGAAAAGGTTAGGCTAGTTCAGATCCTTTATGAGGGTTTAGATTATTCCACAATAACCACGGTAGAAGCTTTGTGTACAGGTGGGTTTGAGAACCAAACTGTTGATGCGGCAATGGCATTTTTGAATGAAGAAGCCGAAAAGACCCAACAATGGGAAAATAGTAGGGAACCCCAGAAAACAATTCTTCTAAACATAGGAAACGTTAATAGGGTAGAAGGAAGCTATGAATCAGATGCCAAGATTGCAGCGATAGCTAAAAGGTTAGAAGCTCTAGAAATGGGTCGCACTAGTGGTAGATTGGAGCCTTTTTGGGAGAAAGCCAATGCTCTTTATAATAACACTAGATTCGATAATCGTCAGAAATTTGACCCATATTAAGAAACCTATAATCCTGGGTGGAGAAACCATCCGAACTTTTCATGGTCTAAGGGCCAGAATCAAGGTCAGTTTAGTAACTCTAATGCTCCCCCAGATTTTAGTTATGCTAAGAATCCTTCAGGGACAGCTCAATTTTAGAATCAGTTGATGTAATTTTAAATAGTGGTAAGAATGGGTTCGTTCAGATTTGTGAAGATTCGAGTTTTTTAAAATTAATAAAAATATACAATAATATTACAATTGGTGCAAGAGGTACTGGGACTGAGGATTTAATTTTTAGAGTGAAAATAACCAAGACACTAGATTCCACTATTACACATGAATAAATGATGATAAAAATTCCAAAACTCTAATTATTTTTAAAATCTCTTTTTCTTAATTCACAAATTATCAAGCATATTCTCAAACATTAATTGTATCCCTTAAGCATAGATTATCTAACCAAAGCATAACCTATCTAATTGAATCACAACTAATTAGGAAAAATTATGCAAATAATTAAAATTCTGCAAAGCAGTAATTTGAGTGAATTATAAATTGCAAAATTAGAGAAAAGTAAAATAATTACCAATTATTCATGCAACAATAGCTTCCTCCATGCCTTGGTTACGCGAGAATTAGCTCATCATTATCATGGAAATATGCTCAAAATTCATCTTTATTAATGCTCAAAAATGGTTCACAAATGATGAAATAGGAGAAAATTGACAAAAACCGGGTTTGTAACACTTCTGTTTGTTACAAACCGAGCTGTTACAGAGAACGATAAAAATGAAGTGTTGTTAACACTGTCGCATTACGACCCTCACCCTATTGTCGCTGTCACTGTTGAAGAACGACGGTTACGTTACGTCTTATGTTCTTCGCGTTCATCATCATCAGCAGCAGCAGAAACTGAGTTCTGCAACTTGTGATTTCTTCTTCTCTGGCTCTCCTCAGCTCCCCAAACTCTCTACACCCCCTCTAAGTCTCCCAGGGACTCTATTTATACCAAAAACAGGCGTTGAATCTCCTCCATTAATTCCGAAATATTCACAATATCTTTTATTCATGATACGGGAATAATCAAGATTTTCATTCTCTGTTAAGCTCCTCCACGCGTTTTTAGAAGTCCAATCTCCTTATTTGTATCCATTACGGTCGAACACACTCCAAACTCGTGCATTACAGGCATCGAACTCACTGTAATTCATGTTATCCCGTGAAAATGTGTGTAACTCTCTTTTGCTCCATGCGAATATTACAACCAATTCTAATCCAAACAGACACCCATAACAGATTTCTATGGTCATATCACGTCTACCCATTAAGTTTCAGGGATTGAATCTCACTAAATCACGTCCAAAAATCGATCGAAAATTTGACAGAGAAATAAGTTTATTTTCCCGCCAAAAATATTCTTTTGAATTTGAGAAGAACATGTCCTCCCCCTAATCCTGCACGGGTGTCCCTTTAGCACTTGTCTTATGGGGTGCAAATAGTAATTTTTGGGCGTAGACAGTAATTTTTCCGGGGTTCCTCCGACACATTTTTGGGGTGCTTCCGGTGCATTTCTGGGGTGCCTTTAGTACTCTATCCTGGGGTGTAAAACACCACTTTTCGAGCCAATTTCACCGCAAGAGCTTATTTTTCTAAAAATACCTACAAAGACATAAAATAACAAAATAAATACAAAATCGAACACTAACAATATATACAATTGAGACATATTAGACACAATAATGCGTCTATCATCAGTCCAGTGTGCCTGAGGTATTACTAGAGTCTGTCCCGACTCCATAACCCGATCCTCCTGATACTGTCCAGGAATTGGGAACTCATAGTTCGGAAAAATATGTTTGTCAACAGTTTCTCCTTGTTCATGCTTTTAATTTTAGTCCAGACTAGTATCTCAATCCACTAGGTCATAGGTTCATCTTGGCATTGAAGTCCATTCGCAACCATCTGTTTCTATATCCATATTCTTAATCTATTCATGTGATTTGTTTTATTCCGGATATTGATGTCCATAGTGCGACTATCTGAGTAGAGCTCTGTCACTTATATATGAATTTTAGTATACTTGAGTGCAAACTCATATACAGCAATTGGAATTTCGCATCAGGGTACTTCCTCCCGTAATCAATAAGTATGCCAACCAAGGAGGTTCTTTAGTGCATTCCAAGGTTCTGCGTAGATAGCTAGGGTCTGGAGTAAAGGTTTTGTGGGTACACCTCTTGTAAACCCTCCCGAGACTATAACTCGGCAACTAGGTCCACCTAGGGGTTTAAAGGCTTGTTGCACATGCTAAGTGCAATCGACGATGCCTGCGACAGTGAGTTAGGATTTCATTTTGTAGATTAAATTTGCTCGGGACTAGCAAATAATAAGTTTGGGGGTATTTGATAGACGCATTTATGTGTCTATTTTCATCTCTTTTGTGTATAGTGTTAGTACCCATTTTTGTACTAATTTTGGCATTTTATCCCTTTGTAGGTGTTTTTTTGGAAAAATGGACTTTTGCGGCGAAATTGGCTCGAAAAGTGATTTTTGCGCTCATGGGAGAAAATTACTAAGGGGAACCCAAATTACTAAGGGGTGACAACTTGCTATTCGCACCCCTGGTCCGGATAAGGGGAGGTCACCCCCTTCGTTTGAAATTCATTTTTGGCGGGAAAAAAAGTTCTTCGCTGCGCAGCGAAGTTTCCATTTAGAGTTGGATTTTTGGAACCGATTGGAGGAGATTCAATCGCCAAACTGAGTTGGGCTGGACTTGAATGGACTAAACAGGGTTGGTACATCTGTTTGTATCGATTAGAATGGGCTAGATGATCGGGTTTTGATAAAACAGGAAAAAAAAACTATTTATGGAAACAGGGAAAAGAGTGTTCTCGGCAGTTCTGAGTTTATATTCTGCAGTTAAGTGAGGTTTATGGGAAGATATATTCTCCTACAAGTTGTTCCTATCAAGCTTAGTAAGTTTCAATAAACAGAAGATTGCGTATAAGAGAAATAAGAGGAATTATTCAAAACTTGGCAGCGAAGAAAAGAGTTATTTTTGGGGAAGATTAATCGAGAAAGTTGCGTCTGTAGAGTATATATAGGGTGGTGAGAGTCCTAAGAACACGGATGAACACTTTAGAGGGAAGTTTAGAGCACTAGAGAAGCGAAGAAAATCGAGTACAGAAACTCTGCTGCTGCTGCTGAAGAAGAAGAAAACGAAGAACATAAGACCCATAGAGTCAGTCGCAGAGGCAGACTTATTTTCAGTGACAACGAGTTACGGTCGCTCCTGTCTGCAGTCACCGAATCCTTTCAGCAACGATTCAGTCTTCTGTATTAGACTTTCAGCGACTACAGTATACCCCTTTCTCCCTTTTAATCAATTTTTGAACCAGAAACATGTATTTTGAGAACATGATTAATATGAGGAGCTAAACTCCATTGCTGAGGCGATAGAGGAAGCTATTTTTCCAACAAAAAGTGGTATATTCTATTTTATTTATTTTAATGCAATTATTTTATGATTATTTGCCTTGATTGAAAATTGTTTGAGTGATTTTTGTTGAGCAATTGTTATTTCTTTTGATAGAGCATTCTTGGACCTAGGTTTTTGATGTTTTATGCTTCGGATTTACACTTGTTATTTTGAAAATCTACATGTTGCAATAGTTTAGAATCAAATTGAACGAGAAAATTGCATGAATGTAATACTAGATTAAATCACTTTGAACTTGGAAAATAGTGGAATCTCAGCCTCAGTGTTCTTTTAATATTGATATCAACTTTGTCAGTGTTTGCTATAATTTTTAGTGATTTTTCTATTTAGTTTTGAATTTAAATCTAAAGTTATCCTTCACAAGTTCGAGAATCGAATCCCTCTTTTTACTACAACTACAAAACACATCAAGTAGTTGTTTGTCTTCCTTTTCTGATAACCTCATCTTTTATTTACAGAGCTCGAGGGACAACTTTTCCTTGCAAATGAAAAACTTGAAAAGGCTCAATCTTAGTTAGTTAAGCAGCAAGGGCAGACTAACTACTTTGAGGGGTTGGTAGGTACGCTTGATGTGAGCACTAAGGAGTCTGCAAAGGAGATGGAATGTATGAAGTCGCTGCTAACGAAATATGAGCTCAAGGTTGTTGCTATCACCGATGAGGCTCGTCGTCAATAGGAAGGGAAATCAACAAAACACTTGCTCAGATAGAGAAGGGTCTTTTGAAGGATGGGATCGTCAGAAAGTACAAGCGTCGTCTTGTTCCCGAGACTTTTGTCACTACGTCTGGGTCGTCGTCTAGTGGCAGTATTCCTTCATCTCAGAGGGAACGTGTTGATGATCGTCTTGAGACAGGACCTTCGGAACAGAAGTAGGCGTTCTCTTGTCATATGCTTCAGAGAAAAGGTTTGATCATTGATGATTATGTAGTTTTGGGTGTTTTTTTTTTTGTATTTCTCTTGTATTTCTTGCTATTCCCCCAAAACTTGAAATCACCCTTCATGAAAATGGATTATCAGTCTTTTGGTATGTACAGTGTTGATTTTCCTATAGCGTAATTTTGTGTGCTTTAGTTTACAAAAAGAGTGATACATGAGTGTTTGTATGCTAATAATGAAGGTTTGTACCTTTTCTTATTATTTTGCAGACCTGTCACCCTGTTGGCCAATCCTTGGACAAGGGATTACCAAACGTTGGGGGTCTATGGGACTCTCGGAAAAGTGGTGTAACGATAAATATTTACAGACACCCATTCCGCCGAGTCATTGTTTGAAGTCATGTTGGGTATCTCTTTCTGTTGGAAGCCTTCCCGGGGTCTTACACTCATAAACACTGATAGGGGAGTCCCGAGAGATTTCATGCAAGTACTTTCCCCAGTATGAATGTAGAGATGAAAGATCGTTTAAAGACTGCCCCGATCTTAATTGTTGTAAAAATTCTGAGAGATAAGTGACAAAAAATTTTTGGTTTGATTGATGATTTGAGGCTAGCTACTCCTCGTCCAGAGATAGAAACATGTTGAGCAGCTCCGCTCCTTTCTTCTTCTGATGTTCTTCGCGCAGGTGCAATGCTGCGTTGCTTCAGGGATAGTAGGGCTTGAGATATTTGGCGTTCCATGGGTATCTTAGCACTTCTCCCTTCATGTTACGCAGATAGTATGAACCTTTTCCTGCAACGTCGTAAATTATGTACGGTCCTCCCCATGTTGGTCCCAATTTTCCTCATTTATTTTCTCATTGGTATTGCGGGATTGTGCGGAGTATATACTGCCCTTCTACAAAGTTCCTAAGTTTGACTTTCTTGTAGTATTCCTTCGCCAATCTCCGCTGATAGTTCTCTATTCTTTGTAGCGCGGCTTCTCTTCGTTCTTCAAGATCGTCTAACCTTTCCAACATCATGTCCGTCGTAAGGTTCTTCGCCCACGCCCCTATCTTTGTCGTCGATAAGAGTATCTCCGTTAGTATGACCGCTTCGGTACCATAGGTGAGCATGAATGTGGATTCTCCCGTAGCCGTTCGTCGCGTGGTTCGGTATACCCACATAGTGTTGTGCAGCTGTTTACACCAGCGTCATTTGTATTTGTCCAGTGTCTTCTTGAGGATCAGGGAAATGGTTTTGTTGGTTGCTTCAGCCTGTCCGTTGCTTTGGGAGTAGATAGGAGTGGACTTGTTCTTCTGTATTTTAAAGGCGTCGAACAGCATGTCAATATTCTTTCCTTGTAGTTGCTTGCCGTTATCAGAGATGATGGCTGCGGGTATGCCGAACCTACATATAATGTTCAGAAAAATAAAAGTGAACACATCAATGTCTCGGATCCTTGCTAGAGCCTTTGCCTCGACCCATTTATTGAAATAGTCCGTTACAATGATCAAGAAACATCGTTTTCATGTTCCTTCTACTAGTGGTCCTACGATGTCAACTCCCCAACATTGGGAACGGCCAAGGGTTACCAATGGAATTGAGCTCTGTTGCTGTGGCGTGGATTCTTTTGGCGAAACGTTGGCATTCTTCGCATTTCTTGGCGAGCTTTGCAGCGTCCTGGATCATCTATATCCAGTAATAGCCTTGCATCTTGGCCTTATGTGCTAATAATCTCATTCCACTATGATTTCATACGTACCCATAGTGGATTTCCTTCAGGACAAGGTGACCTTCCCCTCTCGATAGGCAACGTAGTAATGGTCCGAGGAAGGATTTCTTATATAAGATCTCGTCGCGAAGTTGGTATATTCCTGCTTTGGACTGCACCTTCCTTGCTAGTTTGGTATCCCCAGGAAGCACCCCTTCGTCGAGATATTTGTAGATGTCGGTTCTCTAGTCCTCTTCGTTGTTAAAGTCTTCGTCTTTGGTTGCTTTTGTCAAAATATCATCTTCGGTGATATCTTCTGTCAAATTTTCTCCGACGTCATCTTCGTCGTCTCCTACCGCTGAGACTAGCTTTGGTCCGATAGATGGTTCGTACACGCGACCAATCTTGATGGTTGTGTTTTTTTCATCTTTCATCATAGAGGATATGTAGGCCAGAGCGTTGGCAAACCTGTTATCCTTCCGGCATAAATGCCTAAACGTGATGCTTTTTATCTGGGATGCTAAACCTTGGACCGATGACATGTATTCTGATAGGATCTCATCATGGGTATTGTATTCTAGTTATATTTGGAAGATGACTAGCTGTGAGTCACTTTTCAACCGGACATCGGTTATCCCCAGCTCTAGTGTGAGGCGAAGAGCATGCACGACGGCTTCATATTCTACTATATTGTTGGTGTGCTCTTCGAATTCAAGCTTTAATGCGTGTACCATCCTGTCTCCTGTGGGGGTGGTAATGACGATCCCTATTCCGGCGCCTTTTTTGTTCCTAGAACAACCGACGAAGACTTCCCATCTTTGTTGGTTCGTTTGCACGAGCACGTCTGCGGAATCTTCTTCGTCATCTTTCATCGCAGGTATCCCTTCCACCTCATCGTCATTAGTCAGAGGTAAATCCGTTAGTAAATATGCTAAGACCTGTGATTTTTGAGCGGTTTGGACTTCATGTAAGATGTTGAATTGTTCCAGCTGTGCGTTCCATTTGGTTATTCTTCCAACCTTCCCTGCGTTTTTGAGGACTGATTCCAATGGCGCTTTTCTGGGGACACAGACGTAGTGAGTCAAAACGTAGGTCCTCAGCTTTTGCGTCGCAAACACTAGTGCCAAGATGAGTTGCTCAATCTTCGTGTAATTCCTTTCTGCTGCATTAAGAGTTTTGCTGATGTAATAAATCAGTTATTCTACTTTAGCGTTCGTCCTAACCAGCATGGTGCTTACTGCATCCTCGGTCGAAGCTATGTATATCGCCAATACCTCAGCAAGCTCTAGCTTATGAAGGATTGGGATAGTAGCTAAGTACTCTTTGATCTTCTGAAAGGCTAATTCGCATTCGCTTGTCCATAAGAACTTGTTATTTTTCTTCAAGATGTTGAAAAAGTGCTTGCACTTGTCAGAGGATCTTGCTATGAACCTTCCCAAAGCCGCTATGCATCTGTTAAGCTTTTATACCTCTTTCATGTTCTTTGGTGATGACATTTCTACGATGGCCTGGATTTTTGCTGGGCCCACTTCGATTCCCCTCTTGGTTTCCATGTATCCAAGGAATTTCCCTGATGTGACTCCGAAGGTACATTTCTCTGGGTTGAATTTCATGTTGTACTTCCTCATGGCTTCAAAGATCTACTTCAGGTCCTTTTCCTTAGCTTGATTTTAACCAGCATATCATCGACATACACTTCTAAGGTTCGCCCAATCCATGACTTGAATATCTTATCGACGAGTCGCTGATAGGTTGCCCCTGCGTTCCTTAGACCGAAGGGCATGCGAGTGTAACAATAGAGTCCATGAGGGGTAAAAAAGGTCGTGTGCTGCTGATCTTTCTCTGCAAGGGCAATTTGATTGTAACTCGAGTATCCATCCATAAATGATAACTCCTCATGTCCTTCAACTGCGTCTACCAATTGATCAATGCTTGGGAGCGGATAACTGTCCTTCGGGAAGGTTTTATTAAGATTGGTGAAATCGATACATATCCTTACCCCGCCATTTTTCTTGGGAACGATGACCATGTTCGAGATCCATGTGGGGTATTTTACTTCCTTAATAAATCATGTGTCCAAATGCTTTTTGAGTTATTTCTCCACTGCTTGGTGGTATTTCGGCGCTACCTTGCGTAACCTCTGCCTAAAAAGGTTCATGCCTGGATGGATTCGCAACTCATGCTTTATTACCTCTGGGTCGATTCCTGGCATATCCCCTAACTTCAAAGCAAAAATGTCCGGGTAGTCCTTGAGTAGTTCAACTTGAGCCTTCTCTCGATCCTCTTCCAGCAATGTACCAATCTTTATCATCTTGGGTTCGTCTTCGGTGCCTATGTTTATTCCATTGGTTGGCTCGGCCGAAGTGAAAGTGGGCTTTGGTTCGCCGATAAGAGGAATGTTCTTTAATTGCTATTTGGCGGGCTCTTCATCATACTTCGTTCCTGAAGTGCTGGCCCCGGTAATCATGGCGTGGGTTTCGCCTGGTCGGATATTTGACAGACTCTTTCATGCGGTCTCCATGAGGTACTGGTCGGTCACCTTGTCTTTAGCTTCTGCTTTGTTTTTTCCCTTTCGAGTTCTTCGCTCTTCCTCGTTCCATGTTGAGTTGCGTCTCTTGGGCCTGGAATTCTCTTGCAGTGACTTGGTCTTCTTTAATCTCCATGTCTCCCCCTGGGGTTGGGAACCTCAGGTATTGGTGATATGTTGACGCAACCCCCTTGAGCCTATGCATCCATCGTGGGCCGATGATGGCATTGTATGACGACGGTGCATCGACCATACTGAACCTTGTGTTTACCTTCATAGGACATACGGTGACTTCAAGAATGATATCTCCCATGGGTTTCGAGACTGCCCCATTGAATCCATAGATGGTATAATGCGAAGACATCAACTGTTCGTCGTTCAGCTTCATGCGTTTGAAAGTGTCGTAGAATAGGACATTGACTGAGCTCCCTCCGTCGATCAAGATCTTCTTTATATTACATCCTGAGACTGGTAAGGTAGGAACTAAAGGGTCGTTGTGATCTTCCATATCTTCTGCTACATCATCAGCGGAGAAGGTCAATGGTGCATTCATCCACTCCTCATGTTCTTCAACTTCCTTCCCATCAATCTTGTACAACTCGCAATAATATTCGAATTGTTTCCTAAATATCTTGCATATCTTTCCTTTCAGCGATGATCCAGTAGGTTTGGAGCAAGAAATAATATTGATTGTCTGATCATTTTCAGGCAAACGAACATGCTTGCCTCGATTGCTCCTTTCCTGTGGTTATGGGCGGTGGACATACTCTTTGAGATCCCTAGCATCAATCAGCTTCTAAATCATTATCTTTAGGTTCTTGCATTTCTCCGATTGATGACCGTTGAAGCAGTGGTACTCGCTGTAATCCCTTGATTTTTCTGACCTAGGAGGTTGCTTTCCCTTTGACTAAGGCTACTATAAATTTGTCCCGTCCTTGATTTCTCGTAGAATACGAACATAGCTAGTATTGAGCTTGGTGTAAACCTGGTCTTCGAACTTATGGTCATTTCACCGATGATCTTCTCGTCGTCCCCGCTTATGTTGGTTAAAACGCTCGATCGAGTTTGCCCTTTTTGATCCGCTGGCTGGTTCCACAGAGTTGGCTCGATGTGACTTCTGCATCTGTGCTCTTGGATTCTCACGCTGGATCTCCTCTAGCCTGGCATGTTTTTCGATGATTACACGAAGATTTTCCTCGGCCGTGGGGTTACTCCCATGGATCCAACGGGCTCATCCTGTCTAAACCCCACTTGTAACAAATGATGCTGACCACTGAGCTAACATTCCCTATTGCCTAACAGAGTGCCATCTGTTTGTGTACTTCCTTATCATTTCTTTTGGCTAATGAAAATAGCTACCCTTGCCTGCCTAAACAGTCTTGTTGTACATGTAAGTTTCCAGAAACACCTTGGTGAGCTGGTTGTAAGAGTCGATGGAATTAGGAGGTAGGTTTTCAAACTACGACAACGCCGATCCCTTCAGACTTGATGGAAAATATCTGCACAGAATTACATCATCTCTCTCCCATCGGGTCATTGTTCGGTTGTAATAACGAAGATGGGATGCGGGGTCGTTGGAGCCGTCGTATCATTCAAATGTTGGGATCGGGCATTTGGGGGGAATGGCCTCATTAGCCAGATGTGTGTTCAATGGCGTGGTGACTGCTTCTCTCATCACTTCTTCCAATCTTCCGCTCCTCCTTGCTTAGCTTTCAATTGCTTGATTTCCTCCATCATTTCATCACGAAAGTTTTCTATAGAGAGAAAGTGTTCGTCACATACCGCTGCTCGTCCTGGTCTTTGGGATTCACTATCGAAATAATTGGAATTCCCTGAAACATAGTCTGGGTCTGATTGTCTGTTTCTTCCAGCGACACGATGGTTCAGCGGTTCAGGGTTGTTGATGTTTGCCACAATCATTCTTTGGTCGCGGTTGGGCCCAGGGGTCTTGGAATTTGCTTCGTCATGTACTGCTTATAGGTTCGTTGTACCTGCATCGAGTGCGATTCTCTATTTGAGTTGTTGGTTTTCGCGTGCGAGAAGTGCCACAGTGTCTGTGTATGCCTTCTGGTTTCTTTTCATTTCCTCTAATTCTGCAACCAACTGGATAGATGGGTTTGATCCTTGGTTAGGAGTTCCTCCCGATGCTTGACCTACAACAACGATAGTGTGATCTATTAGTGGTACCGGTGGATCTGCTAGCAGATTCTGGGGTTCCACTTGCTGAAGTACTTCCACGACCGCCTGGTTCGTTGGTAGCAGTGGCTGGTTCTGTTCGTTGGTTAGTGGCATCCCGTAGATGGGTTGCTGCACCGCGGATTCTGCAACTACTTTTCGGTGATCTGTTGCTTGTGCTACAACTGCTGCTTTTGCCGCATCCGCCTTTGTCGCTGCCGCCTTGAGTGCTGCTGCCACCATAGTTGTTGCATCTACTGGGGTGGTGCTCACTACTACATCTTAATTCTTGCTTACAGCTTTAAGTTTTTCACCCTTCTGTTTGCTTCGCGTCATGATCGGCAACGTTTTTGGTGTGCTTCTTTTGATGATGCTTTTATCTTTCCAGTATCTTTCGCTTTTTCCATATTCTGCAAGGATAAAAAAACCAGAAAAAAGCAAGGATCCACGATGATTTTTTCAGAAATATCAGATTTGAGTCTAGTGATAGTGCAAAGAAAAGAAAAAAAATGGTTTTAAGGTTAAGAGATCGATGGGAGATCCAGATCCGAGCTTTAAGAAATCAGGGTGTGGCGAAAACTAATGTGCCTAGCCGTAAAACATTCGGATTTGAGATTTGTTATGACGGAAATTTCCGTGTTTAGTTGTAAAACTCCCAGATCTGTGAACTTTTCGGAAAACATCTCATGAGATTTTTTATGTTCACTTTTTTCCAAGTCACGTGCCTGATGTCAGACCATGTTTTCTCGGAATTGTGTTTTCGTTCTCTGTAAGGGTAAAGGAAAGTTCGATCTATGAGATACGTTAACGATGCACAACTAGGGAGTTGGATCGTTAGTAAGTCAATATGACTAGCATTCGTAGTTCGTAAAGATGCAATAAAGAGTGAAAACAAGGATATCCAGAAAAAAGATAAATCTTTTACCGGGACAAAAGTCCATGTTTCTAGCGTCAAATTGTGAACACCAAAGTAACGAAGATACCTTCTTGTCCACAATTAATTTTCGCAATGCATACAAAGTGTAATAACTGAAATCAATAGATGTGCGGATAATAAAACATGAGGAAAGACGATGAGCATCGGATCTCATCGTCGGTGCGTCTATGGTGGTTAAACTAAGCACGATGATAATGAAAGCTATAAATTTAACAACACGCATAAAAACATAGAAAATAAGTGCAGGAAATAAATAAGACGATGATTTACGTGGTTCAGCTCTAAGGCTTACATCCACGGGGTGTTGGTGGGTTTTCACTATGAGATGATCGAACTTACAATAGGTTAGTCAAATGACTTTAAGTGAGGAAGAAAAGTAAAGATTACATGAACATAATTCATACATAAAGTTTACACTCTTCTCTCTCCATGCCTTTCTCTCTAAAATTGGTCGACCCCTTCTCCTTTGTCAGAGTTGGGTATTTATAAATACTTCATGTGGGCCTCTCTTTATCGGTACAGCTGTTTCTCACTATCTTGGTTTGTGTGCCGATCCCGAAGATGACCGTCGTGATGACTCGATGGTGCCCCAATGGTATACATTGTCACGATGATCCACCTCTGAATGAGCCACATGAATTGTGACACGTATCCTATGTTCGTCGCATTTAATGCGGGTGGTTGGCCAATTCCCACGCTTGGGACAACTGTTGCTGCAGTTGTCATTTCGGTGTCAGTGGGACTTCGCCTCCTCCGTCCATTTTGAATTTGTCTCGAGATTGGGTAAAGTAGCATCTTTGAATTTCTACCATGTTTCGCAGCTATCAGTATACTCCCTGATCCTTCGATCGTTAGATCTGCTCACTAAAGGCCATGTGGCAGATGATGGTTCATGGTCTTAGGTGTTGGAACGTGGCATCATTTTCTGATGCCCCGGTGTTGTATGATGTCCATGTGTAATCTCTGAGACATGTGGCTGGTGCTAATTAGGTACACACATTTGGAAAGTGTATATTAAGGTAGTATGTATCCTACTGAAGGTATGTTTGTCCATATGCAAAAGTGAATATCGAATCATCAAGGATGTTTTTAAGATGAGTGAGGAATTTGAGTTTGACACAATGCAGATGAACAGGATGGCAACGAAGCTGCATATTATCTGGCAAAGCTTTATAAGCACAAAAGTGAGGTGAAACCACAAGAATTTCCTCGCACGCTAAGAGAAATTATATGGAAAGACGCGTACGAGGGTGGCATGATGTATTCGGAGAGTAGTTGGATGAATCACTGGCATCGAAAACAAGGGAAAGCATAACATGTATCTTCATTTCATCACTAATTTGCCAGTGTTTTTGCACATATGTCTTTGATGGAACTTAAAATTAAATCATTTGGAAACAAATATTTGGGGGACAACAATTGTAAGGTTTTACTTCAATGTATTGCAATATCATAGAGCTATATGCTTGGCCGTGCCTGACTTGCTCCACACTAAAAACACCCTCTAATGGCATTATCACTTTCGTGGAGGTAGGAAGACAAGGAAGTGATCCTTTGAGGAATAATGCCTAAAAAGGTTGAAAGCTGAGATGTAGGAGATTCCAGCCATCAACAAAGACGCAACAAAGCCACAAAAAAGAGAACCACCAATCTGGAAACAAAATCTTGTGTATATGTTGCAAAGTTTCAGCCACTGGAAAACGTTTGCACCCGTTATAGCTAATAGAGAAGCTTGAGCAGCCGCGGAATTGGTTGCAAAGCTAACATACGCTGCTATCTGCTTAAGCCAACAGAAGACAAGAGTTATCAAATAACGTTTTTATACAATTGAAAACTAAATAAAATTTACACAACTTTTCAAGAGATATTTTCATTTATATAGGATGAGGAAATAAAAGGAGGGACTGAGGGTTGCTCACTATGCCAGGTTTTTACTGTGATGTCATTTGCTTGGAAGGAGCAAAAATGGAAAAATACCAAGGGAGTGATGGTGATGAAGGGAATAAACCTAGACACTGTCTGGTGCACAAATAAGCAATGATGCTTACTTGTGGGGTTTCACAGGACTTGTCAATTGATATAAACATTTATCATTGTCTACGTATCGTCACCAAGAATCGCAACCAACATTGATTGATAGAAAGCACTGCACAAATTCACGTGTATATACATCAACCATTGAAGCTTTATTGGAAATTATCACATAACTCTACTCCCACATCCCATTAACTCCTCAATATGCATGGTTGGTACGCAATATCCCGTGAATGGGAATTGAGATAAGCACCACAACAACTTACAGTTGGGTTTATGGGTGGTTGATAGTTAGTCATCTTAATTAACAAATGATCTAATTAATTGTCCTGGCTCCGCCACCGGCCTCACTTAGCAGATTCAGGGAGGTGTTCTGACAAGTTATTCTACAACCCCCGGGGTATAATTAAGGTGTAAATGATTTCACCCAATTGTAATTGAGAGAAGACAATATGTAATATTTACATGGATAATTTGATAAAATGTTTAGCAAAGATTTATTTTTACCTGATCCAACAAGAAACACAACCAGGCGAGTTTTGGACTAGTCTTGAAGGAAGCTGTTATGAAGAAACATCTAAACAACTGAATGAAATTATAACCAGCAGCAACTGCTTCCACTATCACCAAAATCCTGAAAAAACAGCAAATTAATCTAAAAAGTATAAAAAATCTGCAAGTAGAGCGAGTATTTAATTATGAATCCGGTGTACACGTACCCGAGAGCGTCAAGGTCTTTGACAGTAGCTTTCCGATGAAGAACACCAAAAACCAGCTCAGTTTCAGTGTCCAATGCAACAAGACAAGATGTAATAACTAATGCTACTATACTCACTATTCTCATTAGAATTTCTACTTTCAGAATCAAATTCTCGTTGCAGTTCTCGTTTCCCTTCATTACCCTCATCTCTATGATGATATATCTCTTTCTCTCTAGATCTTGTTCTTCTATGAAAGAATGATGATGATATGATGAGTGCAAGAATTTCTTCTTCTTATGGAAAATTTTGTGTGTACTGGTATCCTTTTAGCAGTGAGATGTCCATTAAGACTCTCTAGCACAATAAAGCAGGCCAAAAAAGACAGTTGAGAGAGTGTACTGGATACAAGCAGTTAGGGAGGTTTAAATATATTTAGGTCTCACCAAAATTTGTGTCATTTAATGTTTTTTGTACCCACTGGAGAATTTTTTTTCAGTTAATTTACTCTTCATGAAGATGAAGCCCCATACCACTTTTTCATTTTTTGGATTCAGTTAATAATGAAGAAGATAATGAAATCTACTGCTGCAACTTGAATGCATTTTGATGTTGATATATATAGTTAAGCAGTCATGTCTTGTCTAGTCTAGCTCAGTTTTCATGTAGTCTTTTTTGCGACTGAACCATGATTATTGTGATCTCAAATGAAGCCCTGCTGAACGGGAAAAGGATTATAATAGCACATTGGAAATGACCCAAGGTCCCAAAGCTAATCAATATATCAATTATTTGACGGCCATTGATTGATTGATGAAATATATACTGTTTCCCGTAATGGAAAAAAATAAATGAAAAAAAGAAAAGATGGTTTGTTAGAAGTTAGATCTGTTCAGCCTAACTCGTGTTTGCTATTGATGCACCTATTGTAAGTCATGGACCTTATGGTGTTAGTTTCAGTTGTCCCCATTACTTTGCTGTGGGGGTGGTTCAATTGGTTGCCTACTAGGAGATTGTCATTTCAGTGGCCATTCATCCGGCGTAATGTATATATGCCGGCATTCAGACGTAGAAAGGATTAATCAGAGCATATATCAAGACTTTGACAAAGCAAATGAATTATAGTCAAAATTCGTTGCCAGTAGGACTTGTCACCCATATGTAGGGCTCAAGAAATCATAACAGAATATATTCATGTCATTCATCTACTTCTTTTACCTACTTTTGATTCAGAAACTATAACAGTCTATCGATATATTTTAAGAGAATTATAACTAAAGAGTAATAAGAATCACGAAATAAATTTCTAAGGCTTGAGGGTAAGAGCAAGACCGAATTTGGTTGGGTCGATGTTATTGCGGTCGTACTCTGCTGAGACTGTGACCAAAGACTTTGGCCTCCATTCATGCTGGCAGAGCATTGAGATTTTTCCGTTGTCACAGTAGCGTGTTTTGACCACCGTAGAAGGATCAAGAGGATAGGAGCTTCCAATGGTAAAACTGTTTTTGTAGGTGGAAAACCTGTGAGTCATTTCAGCAGCAATTGTGGCACCAGTGACGGGATTCACTGCATGAATATAAGATGCCCTCAATGCTTCTCCTTTGTCCGCCCTACATTTTAACAAAAATGAAGTAAGACTCGAGTTCAAGGACTATTTCATGATTTAATATAAGTTGTAACTTGTGAAGATATGAGAACTATAACAAAATAACTGAGGAAAAAACATAACAAGAATAACAACAGAAATGGTTTAAGAGTACAGATTACATACAGGACGAGACCAGCAGAGAAATCAGGGGTGTTCAAACCAACTGCGGCATTGTACTTGGTTAATGTGGCGGTTGTAGAATCAAACCCAACTTCAGCACCAATACAGAAATCCTTAGTTCCAAGAGTTGCTGCTAGATCCAGTTGTGGGCTGGATGTCAAACCAATACTGGAATTGATAGCTGCGTGAGGGAGAAGGTACTGCATATCTAGCTGAGGTAACAAACGAAGAAAAGAACCAAGTAGTCAAAATTATTGTTATGATATACTACTCTCCATAGTTCTAGAAATCAGATAGAGAGATAGAAAGAGGAAGAATCATAGTTAATAGCACGTGGAAGTCTTATAAAAGTTACGTGTATATTAGTCATCAAACTACTTACCTTGCCAGACTTTTGATCGGGTATTTTGAAGTTCAGTGCTACTTTGGTACATGGAAGAACCTCATTCAGGGTCACTGTTGTTGAGATCTGCAGCAAACAAACTACGTAAATGTCATACTCAATGAAAAATGTGGCCACCCCAGAAACCATTGCAGAATGAACCACAATATTCTCTAGCGTGGACATTGATGAATATGACAAGGACAAAGAATGGTGCAACTAATTATTTGAAAGCTTGGTTCTGGTAATGGAAGGTTGTGGGCCTTACACTAGAGCCTGTGTCAACTTTTACATCCACCGTAGTACCACCGATCTTGTATTGCGTACTTATATCACCCACAAAAAACTGATCTTTCTTCAAACCATTAGCTGTTAACCCCTGCAACAGAAAATGACTATGCTTAGAAGGTGGAAAAATGTACCTCAGTAAAGATAGCGCTTTTCAGGAGTAAAATGTCAGCAAAAGATCTAAGAAGCACATGTTTTCTTTCTAAAAAAGTATTTATATACAGAACAGTGCTTCAAACCGTGAAAGGGTGCTTGTGCATTGAGCAGTTAATATCAGGAATCTAGGATGAAATCATTATTTTTCTCTTCAATTGCTTCAAAACATTAAGGGGTTGGTACAACGCAATTTATGATTTCAAGGCACGGGCAAAACCTAATTTTATGGATATGATATAAGTTGATTCAGGATTATCCCAACAGGTCCAAGCATCACATGATCATATTTATAATCCTCCTCCACATAAAGATACCATGTATCCCAGCGAACGGAATGCTGATCTACTACAAGGCATAGGCGAACATAAAAACACTAAAGCAATTTGAAACCTACATAAGTTTAGGTGATGGGTCACCATCTACTAAGACGGGCATCTAGTACTAACTATGTCACCAGTACATGTAACTATGTAAGCCATGGTAAAAGTCGAAAGATGTTTATATGTCAAGAAGCATGTTGACCCTACTACAGAACACAATTGGCACCTAATGTTTATGGGCAAGGTCCCTGGCACACTGCCTCACCTCCCCTAGAGCCCAGAACAACATTAGATACAGCTTACGATTCTATATATCCAAGGATATGATGCAATCAGGAAACGTGAACTGTGACACCGAATCATCGACCATTTTTATAGCCCATTCCAAGCATATACTATATTTAAAGCCACCACGCATTGTGCCATCTACAACTAAAAATCATTTTATTGTGTAAATTATAAATAAACAAAATCAGAAGTATAACTGCTAACAATTTATCATACTTGACAACTGCAGTACTAGTTCACATGGTGGATAGAGTAAAACAATACAAGCAGCAAAGTAGTTAACAGTGAAGTGCTGAACGCTGGTAAAGGGAAAGGCAACATAATTACCATTCCTATAGAGGAAAATATGCTGCACTTACCATCCCATTACTGCTCGACATTGTTAGAGTAAACTTCTGATCGAAATTGTAATCTCTGGTTAAAAGATCTGCATTAAAGCAATACGAGTTCTCAATAACAAATAATTCACAAGTTTTACTAATTCTGGAAACACCTATGAGATAAAATCATTCCCCCTTCATTCATGTTTCAGTAATTCACAAAAGCATGACAAAAAAAAGCAACATACCTTTCGCTCTTTTACCGATATCTGAGAATGGTGCCGGCCCCATCTTTACTCCAAAAGAGTTGTGTATTCAACAAATCTGTTCAAACCATATATAATCATCAGTACAAGACTCCTTTAAATCACACTATAAATAGAACCCAGAATACAGACATTCTCATTTTCAATATACACCTTTAGACAACATTCCCTTAATACCCCAATATAACCATGTTTTGACATTAAAGTTGTTATATTGATTTGAGCTGTTTTTTTCAGTCTAAACGTCCAATCAAACAAACCCCAAACACAATAATAAAAATCAAATTCTAAAGAACCCCAGTTTAATTTATAGAAAATCAAAGAACAATTTTGATGAAAGTAGGAATCTTTTCTCTTCTATACAGTAGAACCAGCAACAGTAGAAACTCTAAAAGATATGTAATAAAATTGAATGAACTGATAAGAGAAAAGGATTAAACCCCAAGAATCTTTAACTTACTTACAGAGAGGATGAAGACGATTGATCTCTGTAAGAAGAGGATTGATCTAGCAGCTTTAAACCTTGAAGCTCCTAACTTAAGCAGGCGGATTGCGGCAGACAAAGAAGAAGAAGAGGTGACTTCAAGAAGAAATCAAAATTATGACGGGATAGACTTAAGTGGGGTTAGCTTAGAATATGAATTACGATACTGCCATCACGAATTTGAATAAGGGTTATTTATGTCATTTTGCAAGACCGGTATCGGAGCAGTGTTGCATCGGCATCACTGAGGCTTCGGTACCACCATGCCACCAAGTAAGGCATGATTGCGCTAGTTATCACTTTACGTGAAAAACCGAGAAAAGCCTTTAACCTCATGGTACCGCCTTCATGACCACGGCCACACTTTATGATTCCAAGTTATATCCTATAAGAATATAATAGCTCGGAATTTATTTTAAGAAACCTATTATTGGGGCGTCACATTCAAATAGAAGGACTTTATTAATAGGACAAAAACGGGTCATCCGTTAGTAATTTAAAAAAACTCTTATCTAAAATATTTTCATAATGGCTAAACAACCCTTATGTGGTTAGTGCTAATAATCTAATTAACTAATAATTAGATTGATAAGACTTTTCTTATATAATTAGTGATAAAAAATCATATTAAGTGATTTTGGTGGGAAAAAAAAGTTGAAAAAAATGAGGAACTTTGGAGATTTTTTTCTAACTAAAACCCTAGATTTCAAATCACCCAACCAATATTCTTTTTATTTCTCAAAATTGATGAATCATTGTTATGAAAAGGTATGAGGTTTGTCTCCATGATAGTTAGGGCTATCAGACGGACGTCGTTCAAAGGGGGCCCGGATCCGGAGGTCGGGAACTTCCGGATGGGATTTTCCAATGGACGGCTAAGAAACTTACGATATCGTTATGTTGAACGAATTCGAGAAACACACGATTCTTTTTACCAAAAATAAAAATAAAAATAGTATATACAATCCCTACGGTATTTTCTTCTCTAAAACATCCAGAAGATCTTTTTACGGTATTGTCTTCTCGAAAACATCCAGAAGATTTTTAGTTCTCATCTCAACTTGGTGTCCAATTCAATTATTGACATCCTACATGATGTATATTTTATTATTTAGTATTGTAGCAAATTTAGTTGAATTGTCAATTAGGTGAATATTTTGACAAAATATGAATTGTGGGTTTTCTGTATCCAATGATTTTGATCGTGGGTTTTGTTATTTATCACAGCCCCGTCTGCAGGGTGAGCAGTTTGGCCATCTCCATTCGGCGCTTTTCCAATGTAACTGCTAGCAAAGATTATTTTTTCCTTATACAGTTAAGATTAATTTTCAAGTTTGAGGTACCATTACAAAATACTTGGTTCCCAGTTTGGGTTGTCAAGAAACTTACTGCTAACAGACCTATTGTCTGTAAGTAGGATCACTTTTTATATTTTACATTCTTTTTGGATTTTGCTTTCTCTGTTGGTAGATTGGCGGGTAATTTTGCTATCAATTATAGAAATTACCCAATTCTTTGTTATATTGTCTTCAAGAGAGTCTTCAGCGGTGTTACATAATTTTGGACTGATGCCCCCATGATAAAGAGAAGAAGTGTTCATAAGAAGGTACTTCGAATCGTGTTTTAGAACCAAAGGGTTTGTACTTTGTAGAGTCAGCTTCTCCTTAGGTATTGCTTGACCAAAGGATCTTTCTTTTGTACTGCACAAAATTGCATTTTTACTGATTCATGCACAATGTCTTACAATATATGTCTTATGCACAATGATGTTATTTACAATATATTATTTCACATATCTGATTCATGTTACCTCTGATGTATGTAGTTCGTCGGGGTCATGGAAAATAGAGTATGCAGAGAGTTGGATGATCGGTTCTGATTGAACAATTGCGAATCATGGAAGCATTGATTCTTTTGGATCCAATCATGAATGATAGACAACCTGGCATTGGAAATAATTATTTCCTGTCATTTTCAGTGGAAGGACTATTATAGGTAAATTTCTTTCCTCTACGATCTTTCGTTTTCCTACCACATGCATGTAAATGACTGGGATGTGCATTTGCTCCCATTCTATTTTTGAACCAACATTCATCTTTAAGAGAATCTGTTTTATGAGGTACTATTCATTCTAGAATCCAGACTAAATGAACTGACGCCACATTACTTTTGTTGTACTTAAAATGCCCTAATGGATCAAATGTCAATTCGTAGTGGAATGCAGTTCACCCTGGATAGTGTTGTTGAATAGTTTTCATCTACGTAACAGGTACTAGAAGAGGTTCTTGGAAAGGTGGGTGCGTCGCCAAGGACTGACGTGCTTATTATTCCTCCTAACAATCTTGCTGATGCTGATGGGCTTATCTTTCGTAGCTGATCCTAATGTTGTTGTTCTTTTATTTTAGCTATTCAGAGATTCAATCATCAAGTATAGCATTCAAAAGCCATGAAAGACACTAGATTTGTTTCCAAAGAAAGAAGTTTCTACCCTTTAGTTTTGTAACTGGTAGCTGGAACACTAAATAGCGTCAAGGTACAATATTATGAAAAACACTTTATAGAGCAATGTATGCATTTAATTTGTATTATGATACTCATGCAGAACATATTGCTATTTTTCTTTTTATTATATAGATAAGGAATTGATTGAAAATGTCTTGGATGGAGTACAAGAGATCTGAAAACCTCCATTTCGCTTTGTCTATAACACAAAACCTCTGCGAGATCACCGGCAGCTTGAAAATTGGGTACGCATTTTCTTACTAGCTTCATTTTCTCTGCACCCCTCTTTTGTTATTTACAAGAACAAATCAACACTTGGTATTTTTTTGTATTACAATTACGTTGTGGGCAGTGTCACATGATATGATTAGTTCATTTCATAACTATGTAATGTTATATTTGCAGTGTATTTAGAAGGGTTTTTGTTTTGTTTGTGGTATATATAACATTTCTAAGCTTCTCTTTGTTTGGAACAGAGATTGAGATATCTATAGTCTGCTGATGTTTCTATATACACATCCACCATTTCTTAGCTTTGTTTTATTACAAATCTGAAATTATTTTTGGTTTACGTCATCATGGATTACTCGGTCGTTAGACTTTGTTTATATTTATAGGTTGTGTATACCATATGTTTTGATAGTCATCATGGCTATACATATAGGATGGTTTTAGATTGATTTACTCTAATCAAGGATTTGCTTGACTTATGATGATGTAATCCTCCTCCCTCACCAAATAGTCTTACCTACTAATGTAATCAACTTAAGTATGAAACTTACCAAAAATAATGTTCAACACTTTCCCGTGTTACTTCTGTAATGGATACTGTTGACGGATCCTCAATGGTGGTAACAACCTGACTTCTCAGCAAAGCTGCCTTTATTCGATTTTCTAAAAACAAAGTATGTAACTATATCTCTTATCATATCTTTATAGTCTTTTTTCTTTTAGAACTTTGTCTTTTGAAGTTAATCATATTAAAAGCAATATTAATTTGTGTGTTCCTTAAAGTTGTTTTTGTTAACTAACTCAAAATTATTTATTTCAAAAGATATTTGTTTTTGCGATCCCTGAGGAAATTCTTTCAAGAATATTGAATTAGCTTTTGTTGAGATTTCTTGGATATTGAGTTGCATATAAATTAAAATGGGACATTTTTTCGTATATATTAAATGAACTCTCAAGATAATTATCCATCAAGTATTGGGGGAATTGTGCTCAAATAAATTAGAAAAAGAAGTGTCCAGAATAATGGTTAAAGATGCAAAGAAAAGCAAATTGAGTCTGCCTCTATCCGGCGTAGTTAATGCCGATGGTTTGAAAAATTAACATCTGTCTGTTCAAGTAGAGGACATAAAGGAATAAAATAGGATACTCATATCATATTGTAGGTAATCAATTTTCCTTCACAGGTCTTCATACGATCTTGCTTGGAAGTCTTTTATTGGGAATTTCTGATTATTTGTTTTTGCAATGGAGATAAAGGTTATATGAGAATTTGAAACAAAGTGGTGTAACAAGATCGATACTTAATAGCATTAAAACTTCGAGCCCTTTGGGAGGACTTTGGTAGTGTTTAATCCTTCTATTATACATCGTTCTAGCATATTTGAAGTTTACCACATAATGTTGTATGATTTCTTGCAGCTTCAGGAGCTAAATACTTAAGGCTTTGATTTTTTTTGGTAACTTCAGGTGTTGGACGCCAAAGGCCAAGATACTGGAAACTACTAAATAGAAGGTTCCCGCTTTTTCTTCTTTTTTTACCTTCTTTACTATACAAACCTTCTATTTGTTATTATATCTAATTTCTTATAGAATCTCTTTGTTGATTTTGGTTCTGTCTGTGAATGTATACACATGGTTCATGGCACGAGAGGAAAATAATAACGTTTTAAAGTTGATCTTTAACTGTATTTATGATTCCAACTACAAAGCAAGGCATCAGATGTTTCAGAACTTAATGCCATGTGTCACCGTGAAAGGGAATTTTAAGTTTCTTTTCCTGAGCAGAATATCAATCTCCTACTTGGATATGTTGATTATTACGCATTAGATTTTTTAATTTTCTCTACTCCATTTATTTGATGTGAATGCTATAGCTAATAACTAGATCTATAGGTGCGATGGGCTTTAGTGGATGGCCTTTTAACTTGGGCTGACAATTTGGACAAGATATAAACAGTGAGTGTTACTTTTTTTACTTTTTAGTGTCTTTAGATTGAAAATGAGAGATCGAATTATGTTTGTTTGTCAGTCCAAATGTATAAACAAACATTACTGTTTTTGGTGAAGTATTATTTTTGTTTGCTTAAGCTTTTGCTCAAACTGATAAAACTGGATTGCAGTTTTTTTACAAGCTTGATAAATCTGTTGATGATAACTATATAGTAGGACCGAGAGATTAACAGAGACTTAGGACTGCGGATCTGGAAATCGGTTATCAAATATACAAGCAGAGAGAATGACAGACTCCAAAGAACCTACATGATCCAACTTAAAAATAAAACCATTTACAACCTTGCAACTGGAATTCTTCTTACGCCAGTCTTAGGAAGCTAAGAATCAGCAAAGGTAAAATATTTTTGAAAATTGTAATAAGAATTTGTTTAAGATTTAAAAACTTTATCTTGCAATGTATTGAATTATGATACAAGATTGATATTTATACATATGGCTTTACAGGAATCTTCTTATAGACATGGGATTAGCGTACTAACATTTATCTTCTTTAATGAATATCTTAGAATTGCGAAAACTTTATGAATGGTTTTTTATGTAGTTAAGATTCACAGTAGCTAACTATAGGAATAGGAATAACTATAATTAATAGTTTTTCATTCTTTAAGTATATACATTTGTCTGATTATTAAGGCATGCACGCGTATTTACAAATACCTTTTAATGTACCTGTTTTTTTCTATTTCGTTATTTTTTGCGTGAACATTTGTTTCTTGAAACCCAGCATTGGTGAAGAAAACTCTAGGGTGGGTTAGATCTTACCGATTACTAAATTATATGAAGTTTTGTACATTAGGTATGTTATTCAGTGTTACTCTAATGCAGCTGAGACATGTTTCCAAATTTTCGTTGATTCCCCGATTGCACCTGTCTTTTACCGGTTGTTTGTTGTGATTTTGGGTTTTGCTTGCCATGTGCTTATTTCACATTGATGGGTTTTCGTGATCTTAATTACTTTGGTTGGCACAAATTAAATTTACAGCTCCTCTGCTGTTAACTTCCACATGTAGTGTGCTTTACGGTATCCGCATGTTAGTTGGTGTTGTAACTGCACTTGCAAAATTAGGAGAAACTAAAAATATTTTTATGTATGTCTGATAATCTTACATTTTTACATGTACATTTTTGTCAGTCATTTTCTGTCTCATAATTTCCCAAGGTTTTTGTTTGGCAGGAGCTTTGTCGTAGTACAGTATTAACTAGGAGGTTCAGGACTATTTTGCAGTAGCAAATTTTGCTTCCAGCCTGGATGATGCCAGGTTTGTCGGCGTTGGATTAATCTAAGCGGGAGAATCAGTCAAAATCATTCGGGGTGACAGTCTTATAATTAGCAGACTTTAAGCTTGGGATTTTTTTCTTTCATTTTTTAGTCATTTTTCACTAAGTTTTTGTGATTTATTGCAGTGCTTATTTTGAATTTGAGATAAACAGAGTTAAAGCATACCGAAGTTGGTATTGTATTTTGGCAAATACTGCTCCAAATTTTACATGTTGTTTGTCTCATGTATGTTCAAGTAATTCCTTTCAGAAAAAAAATCGCAACTTTATGATTTGCTTTTGGTAGAAAAACACTTTGCGAACTTGCATTGGAAGAGAATAACAAGGAAAGAAGTTTGTTCACTTTTTTAAGGTATTAAATTGCTTACCCTCGTAAAGTGAGACTCACCTTAAGATTTTAATTTGTACTATTAGAACATTAGGATTTCGTGACTTTGATCCTCATTGGCAGGGTTAAAGAAATCTTGATGAAGTGGTAGCCATAATTGGTAAGCCCATATAACATTCTTTCTTTTTCCATAAATTTTTGGACTAGCTAGGTATCAAATAATGTGGAATCATAGTCCTGCAATGATTCTTCCTTTAATTGTGAAAATTGCGTTCCATTAAGCAGTACGTACATACTGACAAGAAAGTTCAGGTTCTGATATGGGAGTATGTTCACATCCAAACTCATCTAGGTGTAGGGTAAGATCTTAGCGAATAACAGCTTTTTTTTTAATGTCAATTAGCTTGCCTTTCCAAATTTGGGATACAAGAACAAAGAATTTGAATACGAATTTGTGAAACAATTTCCTTCCTTAAGGTGTTGGCCCAAGTATTCTTTTAGGTGTTGGCCCAAGTATTCACCACTAGATGTATCTAAGTTCCATGAGTTTCTAGATCTTATGGCTTCTACTTTTTGATTTGAATTTGAAAGAAAAATAAATTATATAGATCTCCCACGAACTCTGTTCTGGAATCTATACAAAGTCGTCGTATTGATAATATAGAGTAACCAACAGATATTTACGGCAGGCCATATGGGTACTTCCTACTCTTTAAACCAACCAGAATACGTGGAATGCATTGGTAGAATCAGTGACCCTCACGGGGAAAAAAAAGATTATGAGAATAATCTAAAAAAGATTGTGGGTACGAGGACATGTTTTCGCGGTATTATCAGATTGAGTTTTATGAATCTAAAATGATTGGATTAAAGATCATTGCAATGAGATCGTATATATGTACACAACGGAAAGAGAACATGAAATACTAGCCGACAAAGTGTAGACAATATAAAAAATTAGGCAAGGGATGGAACGGCATCACGTTTAGCCAATTTGTAGAATCAGACGACACTAACAAAATCAAGAATGCGGGAAAAAATTCTACACGTAGAAAAAAAGTATGTACACGTAAAGACCCCGGTGATACCTAGTGTAAGTAAATTTTTTTAATTTTTTTAGCTTTTAAGAGCGGTTTACGGTTGGGTTTTTCCTTCGTAGCCAACCATAAGAAAAATTTACGGTTAGGTGATGATGAACTCCTAACCGTAACTAGGTAAAATTAAGAAAACCCAATTTTAAACCAGTTACGGCTGTTTTTTTTTTGTCAAACCCAACTGTAAAACAGTTACGGCTGGGTTTTTTGTGATCGAACCTAACTGTAAATCAGTTACGACTGGGTTTTTTTTGGTCGAACCCAACTGTAAAACAGTTACAGTTGGGGTTTTTTGAGGAAAACCCAACCGTAACTGGTTCTGAAACCTAATTTTTTTCTACTGTTTCAATCAATCTAACCATTTCAGATGCAATTGGTATATTGATTACCATCACTTCTATCAATATGCTTCTTCCGCACCTTTAATAGAGAATTCAATCGACGATTATAAGTTTTTCGAACCGTCGATTGATCGAAGATGGTGAAATGATTTTGATTGAAAAAAAATGAGGGAATGATTTATGGTTGATGAAGGACAGGAAGTTAAGAAGAAGAAGAAGAAGAAGAGGAGGAGGAGGAGCAGATCTTTGAATTAGAATTAGGTTTTGATTTTAGTTTTAGTTTTTTGGTTTTGAATTTTAGTTGAAGGTTATTTTAGACATTTGGTATTGAATCAAGAATACCCCATAACCAATTTTTTGGTCACTAGAAATCCAAGTGAAGCCCCTCTATTGGAATGTGACGTCTCTATAATAGGTTTCTTTTTTTACTTGCGCACTACTCGAGCAATATGATGATCTAGCAACATTCTGCAACCAATATATATTTTTTTGAAGGAAATATGGATGGAATTTTCAGTGGATTTGGAAGAGTTTTTCATTAATCAGTGTTTTACAAATATTGTTACCATAATATCTCTATTTAATAACTTTAAGACCATGTAATTATATCTTTATAGAGTGGCTATTCTTAAAGAGAGGTAATTTTCACAAAAATTAAGCCAAATTAAGACCATAATTTTTCTGAGGTTTTACTACACCTAAAATGACTCACTGCAGTGTTGCTAGATCAAAAATGCTTAACAACGTGCGAACAATTATTTTTTTTCCAAATATTTCACCAAATGTCTTTTTAAAGAAGTCCCAATCTACACGGTTCACTAGAGAAAATTCAAATAAAAATTCAACCCTTTATTTATTGTTGCATAAAATCTGAATTATACATTGACTCTTATTTATTCTGTAGACAGTGCTTAAATGACTTTTTGTGCATGCATTAATCATCTAGGTTTTTCTGAGGAAGTGTTTGAACCATAGGGCAGAGGATTTTGGATATCTCCTCAATAAACCATCTTTATAGTCTACAAAATTGATCCCAAACCTAACTGTGTAGCCAGCATTCCACTCGAAGTTGTCTAGCAAAAAGTACCCCTCACATCAACACCCTTCCTGCGCTATTTTCAAAAAAATAAAAAAAAACCCAATTAATAAATAAATAAAATGCAGATGTGACTATAATACAGTGGTAAAACTAAAGCAAAACCGCAAACTCACAAGTTTTTGGGCCCGGCCACTGGGATTTAGCAGGGGCCACTTATGGGGCCCACTATTTCAACTGCAGTGAGGGGAATAGTTTTTACATGGTCTTTTCCACTGTTCGCTGAGAATTTTTGTTATACCAATGACTTGAGTTCAAAAAAAAACGTAACTCATTTATGTTTTGTGGAACCATGAAAAGTGTTAAAGTATCCATTGTTGCGAAACATTAAGTCTGGCTGGCCAGGCAAAAAGAGAAGCAGAGATTTGAGTGTAGCTTACTTGATAGCTCTTTGGACTTGATAGAGATGGATATGGTAGTAAGTGATCCTCAAGTCCTTTAAATGCTTCCTTCAACGATAATGTAGGATCATTTTTCTCTGATATCCCTAAAAACAACAACATAAACATAGAAAAATAAATATATCGAAGACGCACGCAGTTACCACATATTAATGGACTACTGGAACCCATCTGATCAAATGAGAACTCAAACAGATCCATAAACTTTTCAATCAATGAAGTACATTTTAATTTATTTACCATTCTCAGTAATGTAAATTATAGGATTGTTGTATTTTCGTTTTGTGTAATGCAGTAGACTTTTTATTCCTTGTGGGTACACATGCAACCAAGGAGATCCCGACTGCACATTTGATAACTATACTATTAGTATTTCATTCCAATTAAGAAACATTTACAACAAAAAGTGCATAATGTATATGCTAAAATCTTAAGACCGATGGGAACACCTTTTCTGTCGGCTGTCACAATGAAAAGCAGCAATATGTTACTAATCTAGCTACAAATAATATAACTGGGACTTACAAAAAGTCCTAAACCATCAAAAAAGCTACTATGTACTAGTAGTTCAAAAGAAACTTACTAGTTTGCTTAGCTTGAGCATCAGTGGTGTAACTAGGATTAATATTGTTATTAGCGTTCATAACATGTTCTGCATAATTTCCAGTATAGTAATTTAGTATGAGGAAGTCGAATGAACCCTTCACCATGTCTGATTCTTCTTTACTGAATTTTGGTAGCCTATCTCCAACAAGAGATTGCATGCTCAATGGATATCGGCCGAATGTTAATGGATCCATGAACCTGAGCAAAAAAAAAAAAAAAAAAAAAAAAACTTATGAATTGCCAAAAAATAGAAGTTATAATTTGGACCTATATGTTTTGGAAGGTTATTGAGGGGTGGACATACTTACCACCCGTACATGAAATCAAGGGCTCGAAGCGCAGCATGTCGATCACTTTTAGCATTGGAAAATGGTACCATCCAGTGAGACATCCAGTGAGACACTAATGTGATTCCAAGTTTTCCCTTATGTGATGCCTGCATCAGTATTCACATATAACATATCTAAACATAAAAATTCATCTCCATTACGCTTGTTTAGTGTATTTGTAAATAAACTTGATACTTGAGCTTATAAGCATGAACTGCGGCAGCATGAGAGAGGAGTTGATAGTGACCAATCAAATAGGGTTCAGTTCCGGAATGACCAGCAGTGCAGTTAGGGTCTATGTACTTTGAACATCGGCCAGGTGAGAAATTTCCCAATGCATAACCCCCGTTTTAAATGTCCATGGCTCATTCAATGTGATCCAATGCTTAACTCTATCACCAAATTATTTATAGCATAGTTCTGCATAATCCTTGAAGTCATCCCTGGTAAATGCAAATTACTTGCGTGTTAACATTTCTTAATTTCATGAATCAAAAGTTTTGGTTGGAAGCTTACACAACATGGGGGCTTAAAAATCCTCCATATGCATCTTAAGCTAACTACATATTGAACTCTAACATAGGCTGTGAAGTCTTCAAACCACCTTCTACATGAAGAACACTTGTGAAATTGATCAGGTTTCACAAATACCATGAAAATCTTCAATCACCATCAACGAATCCTTGCACAGACTCCACCATTGATCACCAAGAAAACTATCCATAAGAATCACCATTAGCTCCACCTAACCAGTAAGGTAACTACATATTGAACTCTAACCCAGAAAGAAAGAATTAAATTCAATATCATACTCCATCACATGTCATGATCACAGTGTATTTGAAACAAACCATCAGACATCTACACTGTGATTAACAGGCTTAATCATTTGAGCGATTCCCAAGCCATCAAAAATCTGACATATTTTTACCACCATCATACCCAACATACTCGCTCATAATATATGCCGTGTGAATGCCCATCTTACCGTGGTACATGCTTTCGAGATCGGGCACATTCTTGATATTACGTGCAAGCCATCAAGAATACTGTTAGAGCACTGCTCGGTCGAAATCGCAAGCGTTGCTATCTCAAGCTTGTTTGTCAAGTTTAGTTGCCAAAACTATAAGTATTGATTTCTAGTCTACTTATAGCTAAGTCTCGGACTAGGATAGAAAGTGTAGTTGAGCTCTAGACTCCACGGCGTTCATCAGACAAAGACGAAGAACTACTCAAGGAACTGGTGGAACTTCATCGACAAAAATGTATGTGGAGACTTGAACTTATCTATCACTCAAAAGTCTATCTACTCTAACTCCTATATTGAGAAAAAAGTCGTATTGCTATATAGACTTCGATCATACACATTTGCCATTTCGAGCCGAGTTTATCTCGCTTATCTTTTTCTTGAAATATGTGTTGGTAAGCTTTCGCTTTGGCCGAGTTCATCTTTACTCATGACGAAATTCATGTTATTGTTTCAATCTCTTGAAAATCGTTTTGATGAAAAATAGTGTGTGAATAACCACTATATATAACATCCTCTAAGAATGTTTCAATGATTGAAATGAGAGTTTAGAATATATAACCTTGAATGGATATAAACATTGTATGTGAAC